>CM063504.1:175184657-175189657 GCA_032207245.1 Pardosa pseudoannulata | reverse complement strand
AATAATACGTGATGCCAATACACATCACGTAATTTATATGCTTTAACTCCAAAGAAATGCAAATTTTATCCATAGAGAAAAAAAAATAATTATTATCAGCTAAAAGCACCGATTTCGCGTTGAAAACGGATATTTTAAGACATTTTTCTCCGCTGTGCCCCTGCGTGAAAAAGTAATGGCATTCTTATGCAAACATTTGGACACGTACGTGTTTGTATGCTTAAGAAAGCGTTGCGTGCAAAGTTCGTATGTGCTTAATGGCGAACGGTTTACTTAATTATTCGTTACATATTTTGTTCATCTTTGTACTTCGTTTAACTTTGTCTCGCATGTATTTTTTATTCTTCGAGTCTGAAAGAAATTAAAAATTCCTCGGAGTTTTGATTTCTCTTTTAGTGTGAATGTTTTTTTAACTGAAAAAGTCCACTTTTTTTCATTCGCGAAACTAAATTAAAACTGAATTTTTATTCAAGTCTTGTAATTCTAAATTAACAGTTTCTCTTTGTAACAGCTCTTTCTCTTGAAAAGAACATAATTTTGAATAATTTCATAACTGTTCTAAAGGTACTTTTCTCAGATTTAAATGCAATCCACACCTGGGTTGTTATTTATCAAAATTCAAACACAAAGAGATATGCTTGTGTAAACTCATTTCAAACTTGTCAAGTGGCGATCCTACAATAAGATTATCTAATAATTATTTTTAACAGTGTTGCAAAAGTAACAACATTTAAAACTATTTTAAAGCATTGTTTTGACGAACGACCCATAGTTGCTCCTAGCCCCTGAAATATTTACATTATTTCCCAAGATTTATGATATTTTCATTAATGAGAGTGCATTGATGAGAAGCAAAAATGCTATATGCTATTTCATAAAACATTTAGAATGATTGAGTTAACTAACTGCTGATTATACACTCTTACTGCGATTAACCTGCAGTAGTTTTCTACTTTAAAGTAATGAAAAGTTAGACGAAAAAAATGCGTTGTCGGTTTGACAATCATAGCCCGAGGGACATATGTTTACTACACGGCCAAAAGGCTTTACCTTTGAACAAAATGTGCAGAACCTATATTTTTTCTTCGTTTTATACTATCACATACCTGAAATATTCTTTAAATTTTATTTTAATTATTTTATCATATTTCAAGGTATGTCGGATTACTTCATTGCATCAGTGCGGTAAGTAAAAAGTCGTAAAAATTTGATATTATCTAAGTAAATGTTTAAACTAATTGTGTTCGAATAACAGGGCAACTTTTTTTTTTAAATTACAAACGTAAAACCTTTCAAAACAGTTATACATTTGCAACATATAATGAAAGTCAAAATGTGATTTAATATACTGTTGAAATTTAATGCTAACTGTGATAGCAAGGGCTATTATACATTTAATTGATATTGAGTGACTTAAGGGGGGAATGCAGGGTTATTTAAGATAAAATATAGATCTTAATATTAGGTTTATAAAAATAGATGATTCTCGATCATTTCGTTATTTTCTCAATCTACCTCACAAGAAAACCACACATATTTTCGAACAAAAATTAATTTTTCGCATACATAAACATTAATTATTGTGACTTAATAGAAATAGAAACTGATAGACATCAACACATTGTGTGCGGGTACATTTCGCAGCGAAATTGTACCTGGAATAGGCGTTTTGCTCGTCAATTTGATTATTAAGTTAAATCTCAATAGATAGAACACTATTTATTTTTTTAACCAACTTTACGCATTTTATATTGAAATATATAAACAAATATATAAATAGACAAATAAACACATACACACACACACATATATATATATATATATATATATATATATGTTTATATATACCAATATAAAATATATGTATATATATATATATATATATATATATATATATATAATGTATGTAAATGCACGTATATATATAATATCATTTTCGCAAGGACAAAAATTTAATTTTTTATCTACTATATCTTTCTATAATAAGAGTTCGTCATAAGACTCCAATAATTGGACCGAAATGTTTTACAAATTTATACCTGTGAAATTTGTATTTAATTATTTGCTCGTCCCTGAGCATCGTGTTTTAAATACCAGTTATAAAATTTAACACTAAAGAAATATTTTGTACCTTAATTTTTATACAAGTTTAAACAACGTAATTTTAAACATTTAAACAGTCGAAATGACAAAATTTTCCAAAGATGACATGTTGGGTTTCACAAATTCATTTAAAATATTCCAACAATTGCTATTACCCTTCTTTTCTGACTAGGAAGTTTATTCCAATCATAATCATAATTTTTTGTTTGAAAGGAGTTTATGTAGTAAAGCAGTATTTTTCGGATAGCAAATATAAGGTGACTTGGCATTAAATAGTAATCCGATAGAATATTGCAAGAATTGGTAAAATATCCATGCCTAAAACATACAAGGAATAAAAGGGAAAAAGAAAATTCTCAAGAATAGTTTGGATTTCCGTTCAAAAAATAATATTTGAAAAATATTTTTAGTGGATTAACACTTTTCTCATGAAGATTGGCAAAATATTTCAAAAGAATTGCATTTAAATTATTTTCGTTTTTAATTATATTTAGCTTCTCAATAAGAAAAAAATGAAAATGATTTTGAAAAATTTCATAGTTTTGATATATGTTTTTTCAAACTAGGATAGATGAACATATATGCAATATTTGTACTGAATGAACCTGTATATTTTTATAGTTCATCATTTGAAGTGATTTTACATTAATTACGTCTGTTAAAAAGGTAATTCAAATAAAGGCTATTTTCTTTAACGAAATTTAATTTTTGTACTTGTTCTTAAATACTTTGAATACCTTAAAAATAAAGAAACAATTACTGTTGTAAAATATGTTTACTAAATTATAACTTATTTTCCTAACGTTTTATTCCAAATTATGTAACATTAGTCTTGATATAAGGGAGAAAACTTATTTTAAACATCTAACGCTACCATATATTAGGCTTAAAATGAATTAGAAAATGTTAGACTTTGTCACTTTTGTAAACATTAGAACTATGTTTAATTTGTGGGTTAAAAGAAATCAGTTTTTCCATAAATTAATTTATGTGTGTAAACATACACGAGGAATTCTTTATTCTTCATTGTAAATTTAAAGTGATATTTTTGAAAAGTTGTCAGTAAATATTGTCTCATGAAATATTTATCTGACTAATGTCTAATGAATTTTATATAAAAAAGACTTTCCAGACTATATACAAAGTTCTAGAAAGATTAATATACTTTTAAAACTGTTTTATATTGCCAGAAATAAACTAAAATTTTAAAATCATTCAAAGCATATATTTTCTCTTATATTTTGCATTTTCATATTGTTTCAGGCTGCTATCAATTCTTGTAAACACATAGAGTATTAAAATTATCCTTTTCAATCTAAAATTTAGTTTATAATTTATTGAAAAATCCATGTTGCATTACACATTTCATACCATGTTTAACTTATACTATAGATCAAAAATCAATTGAATATTCATAACATATTTTATGATATCAAATAAAAATATGTTTATAGTAAAACATCTTCAAATCATTTTTAAATTTGTTATATTTCATTTTGAAATATTTTATATATGGAAAAGTACATGTAATTTATATCAAAACAAGATTAAAATTCCTTGTCTAAACATATAATCAGGCTATTTTCATATAAATATAATGCCAACTTTTAATATAAATTGGATAATTTTAACCCAAAGTATTTAAATACTGGTATATTAAAACTGCAAATTTTTAATCTACATTTTATTGAAGTTTTTAGAAATTGTACAATAAGTGGAATCCTGTATTTAATTATTAAGTTTAAGGGAAATATTAAATTAAGTCTTATTAGAAATTGGTTAGTTAAAAAATGCCAACAGATGTATGGGGGATGTATAGATAGATGCGAATAAGTGAGACATAGACGGAGTGGAGAGAATGATAAAAAGTAGAATCTGTAGCAACACGTATAACTGAAGTTGAAATAATATTTTGTAATGTTATGTTATTTTTTAAGGTAGGGCAATTTTTCTGGTAGGTTTCAGGTTTAATTAACTTCTGGAGGTTTTTGTATTAATGTATCTTCAGGATTATTTTAATTCCCGGAAGTAAACTATCTCGCAAAGCACGATAGATCCTTACAAAACCTGACAAATACTTGAAGTGTTTATCAGGTTATTTAAAACTTAATTCAACTTATTTCATTAAAAAAATTGAATGAAATAAGTTGAGATGTTCTATGCATTTAAAAAATGGCTATAAAAATTCTGCCTAGTTTAAAATTTATGATTAGAAATATAAAGAAACAATAATGACTTTTGTGCTTTGCAGTGGACTTGTTGCAGACAGATATATACTTATTACTTTAAGTACTTTTCTCAGAAAGCAAATTTTTAATGTTTTCTGAAAACCTGTTTAATATTTTTGCACAAAACTTTCAGGATTTTATAAAACGTTGTTTCTTGTACTGGAACTTAAATTATGGCTATGAGAGTAATAATTTTTTGATATAGAGAGATAAGTACATACAAAAATTACCCCCAAAATGGATAAAGTTATAAATATATTTTGAAAATATAAAATACACTGAAACTTATGGAGCTTTATTCATTTAGATTCAATTTCAGAAACGTACTCTTCATTAAAATCAATGTGCACAATAATTCCTGTGAGCATGCTCGAAAATAAAAACAGTGTTCAAGAACAAAGAAAAGTCTAATCATAAATATATATTTTTAAAAATACTTTTAATAATTTTATAAATACTTAAACTCAGTTATATATATATATATATATATATATATATATATATATATATATATATATAATATATATATATATATATATATATATATATATATATATATATATATATATATATATATATATATATATATATATATATATATATAATATATATATATATATATATATATATATATATATATATATATATATATATATATATATATATATA
>CM063504.1:175114657-175179657 GCA_032207245.1 Pardosa pseudoannulata | reverse complement strand
ACTAGAAAAATACGCTAAACATTAACATTCAATTGGATAAATGTAGACATATATGCATTATATATGCATTGAACCTCCAGAATGAAATATTTTAAAGTATAAATGAGTTATAGCCAATCAAATAGTTTAGAGCAAACATTCAAGAAAAAAATAATGAAGTTTCTAACATAATTGTCCATAACTCATCTCTAAATGAATATATTTCTAATCATGAGGTTCAATGCATACATAACAACATTAAAAACACACAGTTAGATTCTAATTAAATTCTAAAATATATTTTAGCAGTTATAACTGTTGAAGTGTGGTGGTGTAGCAACAATCACAGTTTTTCAGAAATTCAATTTAAAGATTTTATTATGTAAATTCGTTAAGTGATTTATAATTTGATAAATATTGATAAATAGGCTGGAGTAATTTATATATTTATTTAGAAGCTATAATACGCTATTTACGACGTTTTTCATGCTAACACTCAAAGTCAAGCCCTTTAAATGCTCATTTCCGGTATATTTTCAACACTTACGGTGATGTTTAAAAAGCTGTATTATGACTTCTAATAACATTAGAACCAATCTAAAAACTGTTTTCGAAAGCTAAAGGACTGATCTTTAAAATAAACAAATATTTTTTTCGAAATTTTTCACGAAAATCGCTATTTGAACTTGGTCGGTGACCTTAATGCCTATATATTCAAAGCTGTATTTATTTATATTCACAAACTTTAAAGTTAGGTCTAGTGTAGAAAAATAGTAGAATAGTAGAATTTCCTGTATCTTTTCGACACTTCCGGTGATGATTAAACAGCTGTATCATGACTTCTAATGACTTTAGAACCAATCTAAAAACTGTTTTCTAAAGCTAAAGGACTGATCTTTAAAATAAACGAATAATTTTTTCGATATTTTTCTCAAAAATCGCTAATTGAACTTGGACGGTTACCTGAATGCCTATATATTCAAAGCTGTATTTATTTATATTCACAAACTTTAAAGTTAGCTATCGTGTAGAATAATAATAGAATACCGTGCTTCAAATTAAGCCAAGATTTGAAGTATAAAACAAGGTACCTATAACAACAAATACTATGTTTACTTTCAACACAAGCCTTGCTCTTCAGGGCAGCAGACAGTCATCACAGATAATTTTCTGAAAAATTCGAGGTATTCATAATAAATTAGTTATTTAGTATTTGCTGTCCTAAACATTTTAATTCATAAATATAATTTAGGCATGGAAGAATTTATATGCATTGCATTAAAAACACCGAAAAATTAATGAAAAGAAAACTGTCTTTTTTCAAATCTGAAAAAGTTGTATATGCAGTTGAGCATATCAATTACGAACGAAAACTATTTTATCTAAATAAAATTGGTTAACGCTGAAGTATTTATTTGAAAGAAAATTTATTGATCAATAAATCACATAGCTATAATTTTTTTTCTCAAACAAATACGAAATATGATGCAAATTAATTGTAACCTTCTTCAAATGCTCCGAAATATTTTGGTCAACATCCAGAATCGCTAAAACATACTTTATTCTTTCGAGAATAATAAATAACAGTTTACAAGCTATCTTCAGTAATAACAGTTATTATCTCTAATGGTCTTTCTTATATTAATGTTTCAAAGGTAATGTTTCGAAAATTAAAAAATTTACAAACTTCTTATTATATTCCATTCGAATTAGGGCAGACGATTAATTTCTCCGTACGCTCAGTTTAAAAACTTTATTCATTAATTTTGATTCAGTTGTACTAGAAACTTTCATTATTTATTCCAGTAAATTAAATATTTGAAACTTTTTTTATTCTAGTACAAAACGGAAAGCTTGAAAAAGCGTATCTCACCTTTTAAAGCCCCGAAAATATTTCTCCCGAAACCTAAGCAGCAAAACTACTGCAGTCACGTGGCATTAGATAGCTTAGTACGTGTGACAGTTATAAATTTTTAAAATTTTCTCCTGTCAATTGTAGTTTTTACAAATATTTACTTCATTTCTTCTAAATATAACTTGCTTTAGATTTCTTCCGTGAAATCAATCGTGAAGAATAATGCAAGTTTCTCTTTATTTAGATTTAGAAAGACAGTAAAAATTATTTTGAAACAGAATAATGCTGATTAATTTTATATTCGAAGCACATGAGTTATTTGTCTAGTGCACAAGATGATATATATTAAAATGTGAAAGCACTTAATAAAATTAGGTTGTTTGTTATACATAAAAAATATTTTTAAAAAATTCAGAATACATACGTTTCTGTGTACAATTTTTGTTTTCAGTGTGCAAAAAATAATGTTACGTTGGACTAGTGTTTGAGAAAGAAGAAATTAAAATTCATTAAAAAATACATGGTTAAATATGCCTTGATTAAATAATTTTATACAGTTACATAAATGCCTAAGGAATACAACTGGTATCAACTTATCATTTGTAGATATCGAAGACTGCTGTCGAGTCAGCGTCGGCCCTAAAAAAATAATATGGTGATGATTTTCTTCTTTTTCGTGTCACTCCAAAAAATGTCTATCCCGCAAGCAGCGGATACCAGCAGCTTTCAACCTCTTCTCTCTTCTGGTAACAACCTTGTCCTCTAAAAAAAATCAGACTGTCCCGCGGAGAAAAACTAGCTATCCACTCCAGAAAGAGAGGGGTCAGAATCCTAGAAACCAACGGACCATTATATTGGTTAAGAGAAGTCCGGAGATTCTTTCTAGTTCAGACCGGTCCTGGTATGTTTATATTTGTCGATGGCTGACGGGAAGAGGTAAAACAAGCACTGAAGCTCCAAATAAAACTTATTGTTACACAGTGCAAGCTCTTTTCAGCTGCATTCAACTACAACAAGTTTTAACAAGCTATGATAATATTAACAGTTATTTACTTCTTTATAAATTAGTGTCAAGTACTTTCATCTTTCAGGTTCTCGTTAAAACGAAAGTCACACACTTTTGCCTTAATAAGAGCAGTGTATGACTCAATCGTGCTTGGTTTGACCAAGTGGCATGAAAAACCAAGCACGGTTGATCCATACACCTAATTTTATTAAGGCAAAGGGGAGTGACAATTAAGGTTTGGCGCTTGATTGTCACACACCTTTGCCTTAATAAGAGCAGTGTATGACTCAATCGTGCTTGGTTTGACCAAGTGGCATGAAAAACCAAGCACGGTTGATCCATACACCTAACTTTATTAAGGCAAAGGGGAGTGACAATTAAGGTTTGGCGCTTGATTGTCACATCCCTTTGCGTTAATAAGAGTAATGTATGGATCAATCGTGCTTGGTTTGACCAAGTGGCTGGTGAACTAGTGACTGGTGAGATTTGGGATTTTAGGTACGATGCTGAAGACTTCAAATAGATTCATATAATTGCAAAATGTACGCAAGGAACCAACATATATGACGGACCTTCAATTATTGCCCTTAAATAATTCACTTCTTTTATGTAAAACTTGAGTATAAGTTTGTTTTTCTTTAATTTTCCTTTGTTCGTAATTTAATTTACTGCTGTAGGCCTCTTGATATACTATTTAGCACAAGACAATTTTTTAATTAAAACTGCATAATTGTACCTTACTATTTCCACTGTTACTAAGAAATACTCTGAATAACATCAAATAAGAAATCTAAATAACATCAAATAACAAATAAGAAATAACATCGGTAAATTTTATTTAGGATTAATGGAATGAGATTGAAGTTTAATATGTCGATAAATAAAAGTGGCACAGTTGAATACAAAATGAAAGGAGTATTTCAAATTACATTTGATAAAAGGAAATGTGAAGTAAATATGGTTAAAAAGCAAAGGAAATTATATTATCTTAAAACAGTAATTAATAAATGATACCATATGAATATAATAGTTAAAATTAATAAAAGAAATAAAACTTATACTCAAAAATCACAGAAAATTACTATTTTCTGTAAACACATTTTAATCTTCTTTAGCTGGATTAAGTTACTTAAAAATATTTAATTATTTTATCATGTAATTAAATTGAAAATATATTAAACTTCACCAAAATAGGGTTTCTAAGTCCAATTTAGGGTTAACAGAAAAAGACCGACTTTTAAAATTTCTATGAATCAAAACGCAATTGAATTCAAAGAAATATACTTAATTAAAATTAATAAAATGAAATAAGTAAATATTCTCACACAGCAAGTAATATTGAATTATCTGAAAACATTTTAAATGATTACGAATAATTAAGGTATTTAAATATTTAATTAATTTAGCACGCAATTAAAGGAAAATATATAGGAAATATTATAAAATAGAATCAGCAACTGAATTTATGATTAATGAAACAATATTGAAGTCTAAAATTTCGATAAAAGAACCTCTCAAGGGAATTCAAAATGAAAGAAATGTTCCAAAGTAAAGTTGATAATAGAAATAAACCAAGTCAATATGATAAAAAGCAAAGGAAAATGCATGATACAGATGCCATATTCACATCGCTGCTTTTGTCGCCAAATTTGGAGATTTTTCAAGCATTTTGCCGTGCGATGACTGGTTAGCTTTGTCTACCCTGACATTAGAACTTTGATAGTGGTAACCCTGGTATGTAATTCATCCCCATTGGTGGGCTTGATTTTTGACGTCACTACCCGGCTTTTTGGAATAATTTCTTTGTAGTTATTTCTTTTACCTCACGGGATTCCTGGAGTTCGGACGTGTCGTCTCGCTTGGACAAGTTGCAGAATTTTATGTTTTTTCTTTTTAGATTCTTTTGTAGAAATTTGTAATAACTTTGGTTTCTTAAAAGCCATGTGTACGGTCCCCCTACTTTCTTATCGGTAAATTTGTAAAATATATTATGTGTCACATTTGTAGAATTTTGTAATAGCTTTATTTCTTTAAAAGACATATTTTGCCGTCCATGTTTTTTTTCTTTCGTGATCTTTCAGAAAACACCATTTTCTGCCGCCATTTTAATTTGCCGACTTTCAGAAAATGGGGTTTATGCCAAGATTGCCGAAAAAAAAACATGGCTGGTGGAAGCGGTGTAGATATCACATCTGTTCCAAATGTATTATCATAAACATATTTAAAACTCTATCAGAGGAATTAACTTAGGGTGCTACCATATTATCTTTAAGATATGTTACAGGCGATTAACGCATCACAAGGAAGTCAGAAACAGTAAGAAAGGGGAATTTATGTTGGCAAATTCCAATCTGAATCAAATTCTGATGTCAGTATGGATATTTCTGACATCTATATAACACGGAATTTCCCTGTGATATATCTCTAGCTCAGTATGGTAGCACTACAGCTTCAAAGGTTTTAATTATCTTTGTACTTAAAGGTGCTACCATATTACGCTCGATATATGCCTTGGCGACTTCTGAGTCATAATG
The DNA here is from genome assembly GCA_032207245.1 of Pardosa pseudoannulata. Taxonomy (NCBI): domain Eukaryota; kingdom Metazoa; phylum Arthropoda; class Arachnida; order Araneae; family Lycosidae; genus Pardosa; species Pardosa pseudoannulata. Next base: position 175,174,283 of record CM063504.1, on the reverse strand, counting down.
ATGTCTGAGAGGGTCATTTATGTCACCAAGTTCTCATCTCTGGCGATTTCTGACGTCATTATCAAGGGGAAATAGACTGTGATATATGTGGACTGCGATATGATAGAAGACTAAATGGTACTGAAATAAGAACACTAAATGTAACTGAGATTTAAAAAGATGTACCTCCACAACCTATAAATCTCCGAAGAAATTGGTGAGCCTAAAACTTTTCATGGGGTTTCTTTGAATCGGCTAAAAAATCACAACAGTATCGTTCCATCTAATTCCAAATTCATAGCAAGCATACACACATACCTATAAAGAATTTTATAATTAAAGATAATCGTAGTTATACATAACCACTACTTAATTACATTAAGGGCCGGTATCACAAAAGTCATTTTAATGTCTAACTGCGATTAACATATGGCGCCAACCAATGGTGGACAGCAAATATTCGTTTAAACAGAGATTAATCACTGTTATCCGTTAAACCACTTCGGTAATATCAGCCCTTACGATAACTATGAAATATACATACTCTTTAACTTAAATGTACTATTATTTTAATAACTTTAAGGACTAAATATATCACTTGTCATGATATACATAATTTTTTCCATGAATTATTAATTTCTTTCAAACATTTATTTAGAAACTAGTTGAAGTTAAAAAATTTCATTAAACTCAATTATACATAATTTTTACAATACCTAAAATTTAAATTTTGAACACTTTATTTTTTTCCTATTAGGTGATTTCATGCAGTAGGGCAAATGTCAACTTTTGAAAATTTTGGCTTTAGTTTCAAACGGAAGGGAAGTTTATTGTTTGTCAATTGGCTGTTGTAAACATGAAAATGAATGTGAAGGGCGTTATAGTAGTTCGTGGCGTTGCGACAAATTGCTCTATTTTGGAAATATAAGATAACTAGGTCAACATTAATATAACTTCTGTTGCTTCCGATGCTGCTTGGTAAAACCAAACATGGTTGAACCGTACGCTACTCTTATTATGGCGAACCGTAGGTCTTATATGTTGGTTCCTTGCTTACATTTTGCAATGATATGAAGCTGAAGTCTTCAGTATCATCCTCATAATTCCAAAGCTTACCAGTCACTAGTTATTGTTTTTTGATGCAGTTGATCAAGCCAAGCACGATTGAGCCATACAGTACTCCAGAGTCTTATTAAGGCAAAGATGTGTGACCATTATAAACCTTGATTGTCACACCCCTTTGTCTAATAAGAAATGGATCAATCGTGCTTAGGTTTTTCATTTCACTCGGTCAAACCAAGCCCGATTGAGTCATACGATTTGATTTGGAGCCCGTTTTGGAGCTCTAGGTCTACTTTTTGCAACGCGAGGGGTAATGAAACTGGGACCTACTGCTTAAAGCCGAGTCCGAACTGCTACGAACATCCATGCCATAGTGGTATTCGAACCCACGAACTCCGGTTCCGAAGGCCAGCACCCTAAACATTTTACCATCTTTCGGCAGTTCGGAAAACGTTGATGTGCTAACTGAGCTACCGCAGCTTTTATATAACTTCTTCTTTTATAATTTAAGAATGAGAAAGAAACACTTCGTTTTAGAGGATTAAAATAAACATCTTCTGGGAAATTGTTTCTATACAGGTACTAAAGGACGTACATATAATTCATGTTTTCAGAATGTAAGATATATGTTTCACAATGTATCCACAACATTTATAGCTAGATGACTTATCTTTTTTTTTTTCAAGTGAAAAGAAAAAAAATGATTTTGCTTTGTTCAACTGAAAAAAAAATGCTTAAAAATTAAGGTTGTCGAAGAACAAAAATCCGTCAGTGGCCGAAAAACCATCATTGTTCTTTTGAAGTGAAGATAAATTCTTTAATTTCAATTTTAGGCTTTGAAATTGCTGCCTTTTACAATATGTGTTAAGGGGATACAGGACATATGAAATTTAAAAAAAAATTCTTTTCATCGTAAAAAATTCAGTTTTAAATCTAACAAATCAAAATCGCACTTTTCTACGGGAATTACATTTGCATATACTTCATTTTTTATATCACATACTTCAATATACACTATTCCCACAACTGTGGGATAAATGTACTTCAAAAATATTTTTATGAGTAAAATTATTCTATGTATAAAAATATTCTTAAAGTAATTTGATAGTCAGGTCTGTAATTATTAATATTCGTTAATTACCATTCATAACTTGTTAATTCATTTGTTAATCTTTATTAAAAACATTTATTAATCACCTATTCATCTAATGAATAGGTTAACAACTGTAACGGTTCAACCAACCCTCCCAGTGGGTGCTAGAGATTTACAATAGAATAATAGAGAGTTCAGAAGAAAATGGTAGCGTTAAGGCAGTATTAGGGGCTGATTGTGGCATATCTACCTATTCAGGAAAATAATGAAATACTTTAAAAATAACTTCTTAAATAATCATTTTATTTACCTATCTAAAATTTTTATAATATTATAGAAATTCAATATAGACATTAGGGAATCTGAAAAACTCCACCTGTCTTTACCATCTCATTATTATTATTTCTTTCTTTTAATGATTTTCAGTTCGTTTTTTTAATTTTTTTATTACATTTCATGGTCTTGTAAAATAATTTCTACTCTGTGATTCTTAATAGATAAAAAAACAATTGAAATAAGTATACATAAAATACAACACTATGGTAATGTGTTACCTATGTTTTACCTATTATTGCAAAGAGGTGTTCGAATTTTTTTGTCGGTAATCTAGAAAATAAAACCCAGTGTCGTTGGGGTAGCTCTTCGAGCTCCCACGACACAGGTCCGAGGTTCGATCCCCAGGCTAGGCAAAGTTGAGTCAGCCTTTCACCTCTGCAGTGGGTAGATGAACTGAGGATCAAGCGTGCTTGGGAACTAAACTCTGGGGGTCCCGCATAATACTGATCACCTTAATGATACATATGCTTCACACTCAAGGACCCTTGGTAGTGTAAACCGAGATTTTCACCGTAGGCCCTGGCCTACTAGGAGCTGTTGCCCCGAGGAGTTTAGTTTTTTTTTAATCTAGAAAATGTTTGGGAGACACCAATATAATGCTATGGTTGATTACAATTAATCACTCATTAATAATATGCGTTTTCTTGGTTTTTATTTGCAAATTAGCTGAATGTTCAGACAGACCAAAAATTCCTTTTATATCATGTTAAACTAAAATTAATTTGTCAATGAAGTACTATATAATTATATGACAGTTAAACATTAATTAGACTTACACAACTATAGTATTAATCTTTTATTTGACTACACAGCTGTTTAAGATACCTCTGAGATTTGATTCTTTACCTATATTTATCTTCTGCAAGTTTTCTCTCACATGGTAACCTGAGGGCTTTTCTGACTGAAAGTGATTATAAAATCTTTGCATGCCGTTTCAAATATTTTACTACTCATAGTTTATGTTTTCTATTGCATTTTCAATACTTTAATAATGTAAGTACCTATATTTTCTGTTCAATTTCACTATGATTAAGAAAAACAATTGTATTCCATACGTTTTTAAGTTTTAAAATTTGTTACAATCTGTGTATAAATATTTATCTTGTACAACTTTAATACTTATAGTTTATACTTTTTATAGCATTTGCATTGCTCTTATGGTTGTCTATCGTCGCCATCTTAAATGGCATGTTACCATTACTGGCGCCAAAAAATGTCGCCAATAAAACAAGAAGACACCCTAAATTGCTTTTTCACCAAATGAAATACTGAATTTCTGATTGGTTTTAGTTAATTTAGTAAGAGACAATAATTCTAGGGATTATTTAAGAATTAGGTTTTCCTTGGCAAATTTGGCTAAAATATTTGCGTTATTTAAAAAAAAACATAAAGGTAAACCATCGAAACATTGTATTTCTTGCATTTTCTGGCGACTTTAATTAATGCACAGTGCGCCATCGTAATAGAATTATATACTCTTACTTAATTAAAGAAAATGACTTGAAAACCGGACATTTATATTTATGGGCAATTCATCCCTTAACAGTTTATAAAAGCAACAGCTCCAAATTATTTAAAATCAGCTATAGTGAACCATTAATGGCTTGTTATATCTAATATCTTTAAGCATTGCGGATTTTTAATATATAAAATAAATACACAAGGAGAGTTGGATACAAATATCATATAAATTATAATATAGATACAGATTACTTGGACACTGTGAGAGAAGTAGAAATTGTTAGGCGACCATACTTAAACCGACCATACTTATATTTATGGGCAATTAATCCTTTAACAGTTTACAAATGGAACAGCTCCAAATTATTAAAAAATATGCCATAGTGAACCATTAATGGTTTATTATAGCTCATTTTTTAAGCATTGCTGATATTAAATATATAAAAAAAGAGTTACACAAGGAGAGTTGAATGCAAATATTATATAAATTATAATATAGATACAGGTTTCTGCCCTGTGAGATAAATAAAAATGTTAAGCGACCATACTCCATTATTGTCAAGTTGGCGGGGTAACCCAGTTCTTTAGTCAAACCTAATTCTCTTACAATGACGCACTCTGCATCCAATAAAGTTAAAAAAATGCTGGGAATACAATGTTAGGATGGTACATTTTTCTTTTTAGTAAACATTGCCAATAATTTCTCCAGATTCGCTAAGGGGCACCCTGTTCTGATGTATTACCATACTAATTAATGATGTGAGAATTTGTTTTATATATTTAGAATATTAAATAATTTTATTTATTTTCACAGTACCTCCAGCGATTCTTGAAGGTGATACAAGCTCCGATACAGTGGTAGAAGAGAGGTCCAAAGTAAGCTTGCGATGCGAAGCTTCAGGTTATCCCATTCCAACAATAACATGGAGAAGAGAGGATGGGAAAGACATTAATCTTGGATCTTATGGTGGAAGAAAATATTCTGGTAACATTTTCACTTTCCTTTAAATGTAATTCAGTAATAATCACTTTTATATGATTTCTTCCTCTTACATTTTATACAATTCTGTGTTAAGAGTTGAAAGAATATCTTCATATATCTTTGAACGCATGCATGTGTGGGAGAGAGAAAGAAAGATAGTAAATTGGGAAATAAGTAAACAAAAATTAAATAAATCAATAGTAAATAACTATGCAATCAATATTTTAAAATAGATAGCTATAATTTTCTGAGGGAGAAAAAGGAATTGAAACAGTAGAGCGGAATTAAAAATTAATAAAGAAGATATTAATAAAGAAGTTTATGATATCTACACCTCTTCAGGCAGTCAAGAATTTTTTCTTGGTAATCTTAGCCCAAAACCCCATTCTCTGAAAGTCGCCAAACTAAAATGGAGGCAGAAAATTGCGTTTTCTAAAAGATCACCAAAAAACCATTTACTGCACCACATGGCTTTTAATAAACCAAAGTTATTACAAAATTCTACAAAAAGTGACACAATATATATTTTACAGATTTTTATTATTTAAGAACTATATGATCACACCAAAGATTAGTTTTGTAGGGCGTTTGTATAGAAAATAAATATTTAAAAAATTCTTAAAAACAAATTTAAAACTTTTGAGAAGGGTTAATTATTAAGCGATCCCCCTCAGTCACTCCTTAATGATTATTAAATACAACAATAAATACATAAAACATACACACATATTTTAATAAACATTGAAAAAAGAAAGATATTACAAAATTCTACAAAATGTGAAAAGATACAAACTAAAAAGAAAAAACATAAAATGGTACAATAGGACCAAGCGTGTACATCTAAGATACACGAATCCCGTAACGCAAAAGAACTTTCTAGAGAAAAAAATTAATCAAAATGAGCCGGGTGGTGACGTCAGAAATCGCTTGCACCAATGTGGCTGAAAGAACGAACCAAGGTTGCCAGTACAAAGCTCCGATGTAAAGATAGAGAAAGCTAACCAGTTAACCCAAGGCAAGACGCAGGAAAACTAGCCAAGTTTGGCGGCAAAAGTCGTGGTGTTAGTATCACATCTGTACCAAAAATTTAATAAATCAATAGTAAATAACTATGCAATCAATATTTTGAAATATATAGCTATAAGCTTCCGATGGAGTAAAACAAATTAAAACAGTAGAGCTGAATCCAAAATTAATACAACTGTCAACATTAAATTTGAAATAGACTATGCAAATTAAAGAACAATAGTTTTCAGTCTTTTAATCTTCAACATATCATCAACAAACTTAGAGTTACGAGCTGGTTTACTTGCGGTGAAGAGCATAAATTTAAATTTTTAAAGATTTGAATAAATGACGTCAGATAGAAAATAGTTTCTAATGAAGATGGAATATTACATTTATAGATCTTTACATATGAACCGGAAAATATTTAGGATTTAAAAGAATAGGAAATGGTAAATCCTTATGAGGTAAGATATTTAAAACTATATATTATTCATAGGCATATTTATGCATATAAACTTCACAAATTTGCTATTTAAATATGCGAGTATTAAACACTTAACTCTCCCAAATGTCATGGAAATTGCGTGAATGTTTTAGGAACAACCTGGAAGTTTCATTATGTTATCAGAGTGAAATATTCCACTACAGAATAAATTACTAATAGTGATTCTAAGCTGAGTTTATTTTGAATATGTATGATCAATAAAGTGGGTTAAGATACAAGATTGATCATAGTAACATTAGAACTCCATTAATATCGTGTAGTAAATTAATGTAGATGGTTTGTGCATAAGTGTTTAAACCTATCAAGAAGAAGTTCAAGAGAAAACTATGGTAAAACTTTTTAATCATTTTGAAAAGCACACATTTTGAATATTTTCCCATTTATACGGGTTTTTTTAGCTCTAAGTTATGACAACAACAAAAGATGAAATGTACATTTAACTTGTAAATTTAATAGATTGTGCCATAGAATGTCACGGTGAGTTTATCTTATGTAGGCAGTTCATTGAAAATACAGCAATATGAAAAGATTTAGGTTGACTTAAGAATTGGGTTCCCCCGCCAAAACTTGGGTTGACTTAAGAATTGGATTCCCCAGCCAACTTGGCGATAATGGTTTAAGTATGGTCGCCTAACATTTTCTCCAGATCTCAGCGTGTCCAAACAATCTGTATCTATATTATAATTTATATAATATTTGCATCCAGCTCTCCTTGTGTAACTCTTTTTTAATATAATAAAAGTGAGCAATGCTTAAAAAATTAGATATAAAAAACCATTAATATTTCACTATGGCTGATTTCTAATAATTTGGAGCTGTTCCATTTGTAAACTGTTAAAGGATTAATTGCCCATAAATATAAATGTCTGGTTTTCAAGACGTTTTCTTTAATTAAGTAAGAGTATATAATTCTATCACAGTGGCGCACTGTACATTAATTAAAGTGCCAGAAAAAGCAAGAAATACAATGTTTGGATGGATTACCGTTGTGTTTCAATAAATATCGCCAATATTTTCTCCAAGTGTGCCAAGGGGAACCCAATTCTTATGTAGACCCAAAGATTTCAATATTTTTTTAATTAATATTTTAAACTACTTCTAAATAAAATACATCCTGTACCATGCAAACTATTATAGATTTTTCTAATATTTTTTATATAAAGAGAGCAACTAAATTCTACATTTAATATCTTTAAAAATATACTTATTATATTTGGTATTATTAGACTTTCACTGCTCACCAATCATATGAAACAAAATATTGTTAAATGAAGACTATTTTGTTATTGTGAAACATAACTGGTTGGCTAGTTGATTGGAGTTTTTGGCGCCAAATCCTCTTGGAACAAACTGTGCCAAACAAGATGTGGAAACAAAATTAAAGACGAAATTTAGAGATAAAATTTTTGAGGGAAAAAAATAAATAAAGAAAACATATAAAGTTGAGTTACATAGAAAAAGAATTGAAAATTAAGTGAAGAATAAGAAATTAAAGAATTAAAATTTAAGAATTAACTGAAGAGCAAAAATAAAATTGAAAGATAAAAATTGATTATTTAAAATTGAATAATGAACAAAAATTTAAATTCCGAAGTACAAAGAAACAAGAATTGAAAATTAAGTGAAGAATTAGGAAAATTAAGAATTGAATATTTAAGAATTAACTGCAGAGTAAAAATTGAAAATTGAAAGATTAAAAATTGATTATTTAAAAATTGAATAATGAACAAAAATTTAAATTCCGAAGTAAAAGCCAGTTCGGAAAAGAAAGATAACTGAAAATTAAGTAAAGAATTAAGAAATTAAAGAATTAAATATTTAAGAATTAACTGAAGAACAAAAGTTGAAAATTGAAAGATTAAAAATTGATTATTTAATAATTGAATAATGAACAAAAATTTAAACTTCGAAGTACAAGCCAGTTAGGCGAAGAAAGATAACTGCAGTTTAAAGTATATTATCATAGTAAAATATATTTATCATTTTGTATTATTGTGTACAATAAGATAAACACTCTATTTAAGTACAAATAAATTGTAATAATCTATTAAGTTCCTGAAAAGTATAATATTTTTTACTATAAAGAAACACACTTTCAAAGTACTTTCTAGAAAAAAATTACTTTGTAATCGGTATTATAATTGAAGTACTTAACATTTAAATTAATCCATGCTATGGTTTGTTAGTTCACAGAAACTACTCAGGTTTTAATAGAGATTTCAACCGTCTAGAAATAAGTTGGATATTAAAATTTTGAAACTTGGTGAATTAAAAAATAATCAAGAGCACCGTACTACACATAACTTCGTTAATAATTCATTTTTAAAATCCACATTCTTCAATGGCTCGAGAGAAAAATGCATTTCGAGCAATTTTGTCCTCGTCATGTAAGCAATTTACAAAACCTTATTTAGGCATCTTTTGTAATCACCGATTTTTCATAACGTGTCATTTATCACCACATGATTCTAGCAGCGAAATTATCTCAGCGAGTATGGGCTCACGTTGGTGAATAATCTAGGACCGCTCCCGAATTTCTGAAACTGCGGGAGGAAACTTAATAAATTTTAAACGCCCCGCATTATTCAGTATCTCAAAGCATAATTTGTCGTCATTGGTCTTTAATTGCATTTCTTTGGAGCTGACTCTCAATCGATTATACCATCCGCTTAATTGTCTAAGTTTTCCCTAATTGCAATTTTTGATCGATTAATTCGGGCGATAAGAATTTGATAAAGGAATTTTGAATTGTCAGATGTTTAACTCACCCCCCCTCTCCGAAACACTGAGAGTAAATATCATCCAAAACTAATCAAACTGTGTACACAGGTCTCAAATAAGATGTTACACACTTGAGGAAACCTACTGAATTAATGGAATGAAATACGATACGTGTTAAAGCAATGTTTCGAGAGGGCTTTTAAATTTGGACGAAGTTTCCTTCCAAGCTAAATATTAGCAGGACTAAGTAATTTTCTTTCGTCGTGAGATTTAGTTTTATGTGAACATCTTGATACTAAACTTTTCATTTTGATAAACGACGATGAAATACTACAGATGATGTTTCAGGTTAATAACATTTTGTTAAGATAGAGACGAAATTTATTATCAGGCGCCAATATTAAAAGAATGTATAAACTCCATGCATTTCAAAGTATAAAATATCATAAAACCTTGATTTTTTTTCCAAGTTAAGATCGTAGTTTCTCCTTGTCTAGGCTAGTTTCATTTTCAAAAGCATACAAAGAGTTGGATGATTTCTTTTTATTCATGTGCCACATAATAGTCTTATAAAAATGTAGCATTAAATGTAGAGTAAATTATTAAATTTAAAAAAAGCTTACTGTTTGTATTTTAATATATTGTTAAAACACTACACAAAAAAAGTCTAATCTACATAGATAAGTAGAAAACAATAAAATACTAATGCAATAATAAATTTAGAATTAAATAAAATAAAAATAATTAAGTGATATTATATTATATATTTATTTGTATAGTATATCTCTTAATTATTTTTATTACGTGCCACATAATAGTCTTGTAAAAATGTAGAGTTAAATGTTGCGTAAAGTATTAAATTTAAAAAAAGCTTACTCTTTGCATTTTAATATATTGTTAAAACATTAGACAGAAAAACGTCTCATATACATAGATAAGAAGAAAATAATAAAATAAAGTAATAATAAATTTAGAATTTATTAAATAAAAATAATTAAGAGATATTATATTACATATATATTTATATAATATCTCTTAATTATTTTTATTATGTGTCACATAATAGTCTTGTAAAAATGTAGCGTTAAATGTAGTGTAAAGTATTAAATTTAAAAAAAGTTTACTCTTTGTATTTTAATATATTGTTAAAACATGAGAGATATGGGTGCCTATGAGATAAAAACGTCTAATCTATATAGATAAGTAGAAAATTATAAAATACTAATGCAATAAAAGATTTAGAATTAAATAAAATAAAAATAATTAAGAGATATTATGTTATATATTTATTTATATAATACAATATCTTTTAATTTTTCTATTATGTGTCACAAAATAGCCTTGTAAAAATGTAGCTTTAAATGTAGCGTAATGTATTAAATTAAAAAAAAACTTACTCTTCGTATTTTAATATATAGTTAAAACACTAGACGAAACACGTCTAATCTACATAGATAAATAGAAAATAATAAAATACTAATGCAATAATAAAGTTTTATTTAATAATTTATATAATATAATATCTCTTAATTATTTTTCCTTATGTGTCACATAGTAGTCTTGTAAAAATGTGGCGTTAAATGTAAAGTATTGAATTAAAAAAAAGTTTACTCTTTGTATTTTAATATATTGTTAAAACACTAGATAAAATATAGCCTAATCTACATAGATAAGGAAAAAAGACTAAATTACTAATGCAATGATAAATTTAGAGCAAAATAAAATAAAAATAATTAAGAGATATTATATTAGATATTTATCTATGTAGTATAATATATCTTAACTATTCTTATTATGTGTCACATAATAGTCTTGTAAAAATGTAGCCTTAAATGTAAAATATTAAATTAAAAAAAGAGCTTACTCTTTGTATTTTAATATATTTTTAAAACACTAGACAAAAAAAGTCTAATATACATAGATAAGTAGAAAATAATAAAATACTAATGCAGTAATAAATTTTTATTTAATAATTTATATAATATAATATATCTTAATTATTTTTGCTTATGTGTCACATAATAGTATTGTAAAAATGTAGCGTTAAATGTAGTGTAAAGTATTAAATTTTAAAGCAGCTTACTCTTTGTATTTTAATATATTGTTAAAACACTAGACAAAAAGCGTCTAATCTACATAGATAAGTAGAAAATAATAAAATATTAATGCAATAATAAATTTAGAACTAAGCAAAATAAAAATAATAAAGAGATATTATATTATATAGTTATTTATATAGTATAATATATTTTAATTATTTTTATTATGTGTCACATAATAATCTTTAAAAAAGTAGTATTAAATGTAGCTTAAAGTATCAAATTTAAAAAAAGCTTACTGTTTGTATTTTGTTAAAATACTAGACAAAAAAAGTCTAATCTATATAGATAAGTAGAAAATAATGAAATACTAATGCAATAATAAATGCAATAATTTAATAATTTACATAATATAATACCTCTTAATTATTTTTGCTTATGTGTCACATAATAGTCTTGTAAAAATGTAGCGTTAAATGTAGAGTAAAGTATTAAATTTTAAAAAATCTTACTTTTTGTATTTTAATATATTTTTAAAATACTAGAAAAAACATCTATTCTATAGAGATATGTAGAAAGTAATAAAATAGTAATACAATAATAAATTTAAAATTAAATAAGACAAAAATAGTTAAGAGATATATACATTTTATTTATAAGTAAAAATTAATTAAGAATAAGTATGGGAAAATAAAATAAAGCAGAATTATAAAAGAAATAAAACTGAAAATACATCAACTGTGTAAAGATTATTTCTTTATTTTATACATATTTTGTGTGTTTGTGTATGCTTCACGAAGTATCAAAATTTTCAGCATTTATGGTCCAAGACTACTCTCCAAATTAAATGTACTTCATGTACTTATATATTGTACCCTTACTATCCATACCACTTTAGATTAATCAACTTAAAGAACTGTGGTCTTAGATTGAGTTCCAACCTCACCTAAATACTCGGAATTGAATTTCCATCATGTTATCAGTTTGATCCATTTAAACATATGAAAAGTTATTAACTCACTTTACAATCATAATTATAGTTACAGAAGATGTAAATATTTTTATACGTACATCAAGAAGTAAAGTAAAAACACCGGACGGTTTCTTTAAAATAATTTAATTAGAACTTACTAGACTTTATTAGAAAATAAATCACCAGTAAGCTAACATTTCAGTGAATGAGTAACAAATTTAACTAATCTAAATTTTTACTTAATGAAATTAGATATTAATAAATTGTATTAATCTAGTCTTTTACTTAAAAAAATTAAACATTAATACCTCTATTTTTTTACTTTATAAAATATTAGATATTAATAACTTTTACTTGAAATGAATCTAGATATTTATAGTTCTTACCAATCTGATATTTTACTGAATTAAAATAGATATTTATAACTTTCACTAGAAACTGTATCTTCATATTAGGAAAAAAAATATAAAATTCCTAATTACACTTCTGTTGGATATCATTTACTGTACTTAAGTTTATGCATTTTTGTACTGAATGTATTTATAGTGAGCTTATGTGTTAATATTATTATGTATTGATGTATAAATATGTGTAGGTATGCATGAATATACGTATATACATAGATTCATATTTAATTATAAATGTATTTATTTGTATGTGTACTTGTATACACGTTATGCATGTATAAACTATTTTTTGAATAGCTTAGTGAAATATAATTTAAGCAAATGAAACATCATTCATTCACAAGTAATAAATGAGTTACTGTTCAAATGGAGAACACAGTAATATGATATTACAATTGTCCCTTGAGTATGCATTCAGATAATTTTTGCCGAATATCTGTATTTTACGCATTTTTCTGAATCTCCTATTTTCAGCTCTCCGAGTGGAAGGCGAATATTTAAATATTAGTCAAGTCTCGAGGGAAGACATGGGTGCCTATTTGTGTATAGCAGCTAATGGCGTTCCGCCATCTGTAAGCAAAAGAATATTGCTTCAAGTCAATTGTAAGTAAAAATCTGTATCTCACTTTTAATACTGAATATGTCGGACTGTGCGTAAAATTTCAGATTTATGTTATGGTTTATTTGAGTTTAATAACATTGGAGTGACTGTAAATTTAAATCAATAGAAAAAAATTTTATCTTAAATTTATAATCTTGTCGAGATACCTATTGATTCTATTAAAATTTAAAAACATTTTGATAGTTATTTTTCTTATATGATAGAACGTTAGAAATGTCAGAAGCTTTGTATTAAAATTTAAAATAATTTTGAAAAATTAGGTTTTGTGAAAGACAATCTATTTATTAAAATGCTTGAGTTGCATAAAATAATTTTTCACTTGTGAGGGAATGACTGAAGATACTATATACAAGATATATTTTAAATATGACTAATGTAAAAATATATCCAGAAGCAGTAGATTTGAAAAATCCCTTCTACTGTCAAATACGTTGTCATTTGTTTATATTATGGGTTTTACTATGGTTATATTATGGGTTATATAATAGTTATATTATGGGTTATATAATGGTTATATTATGGGTTAGTCGAGTTTAATAACACAAGATATTGTCATTTGTTTATAGTATGGGCCATTCCAGTTTAATAACATTGGAATGACTTTAAATTTAAATCCATGACAAATAAAAAAGTTTATCTTAAATTTAGAATCTTTTCAAGCTACCCATCGATTTTAGAATCTATGAATAAAATTAAAATTTAAAAACATTTTGATAGTTCTTTTTGCTATATATTAGAATGTTAGAAATATCAGAAGCTTTGTATTAAAATTTAAAATAAGTTTGAGAAATTAGATTTTATGACAGAAAATCACTTTATTAAATGCCTGAATTGAATAAAATGATTTTTCACTTATGAGGGAATGATGTGATAGAAGATACTATATACAAGATATATTTTAAATATGACTAATGTAAAAACATGTCCAAGCGCAGTAGTTTTGAAAAATATCTCCAATTGTCAAATACGTTGTCATTTGTTTATATAATGGGTTATATTATGGTTATATTATGGGTCATTATTATATTATATAATGGTTATATTATGGGTTTGTTTATATTATGGGTTAGTCGAGTTTAATAACCCAAGATATTGTCATTTGTTTTAATATTATTGGGCCATATTTAAAACATTTTGATAGGTATTTTTGAATGACTTTAGAATGTTAGAAATGTCCCTTTGTATTAAAATTTAAAATAAGTTTGAAAAACTAGATTTTGTGAAAGACAATCGCTTTATTAAAATGCCTGAATTGAAACAAATGATTTTTCACTTATGAGGGAATGATGTGTTAGAAGATACTATATACAAGATATATTTTAAATATAACTAATGTAAAAATATATCCAGATGCAGTAGTTTTGAAAAATCTATAATTTTCAAATAGTTGTCATTTGTTTATTTATGGGTTATATTATGTTATAATATAGATTATAAAAGTTATATTTGGATTATGTAATGGTTATATTATGGGTTGTTTATATTATGCTTAGTCGAATTTAATAACATAAATTTTAATTGTCATTTGTATATATTATGGGTTATTCCAGTTTAATAACATTGGAATGACTTTAAATTAAAATCCCTGACAAATAAAAAAGTTTATCTTAAATTTATAATCTTTTCGAGCTACCCATAGATTTTAGAAACTATGCATATTAAAATTTAAAAACATTTTGAGAGTTCTTCTTACTATATATTAGAACGTTAGAAATGTCAGCTTTGTATTAAAATTTAAAATAAGTTTGAGAAATTAGATTTTATGACAGAAAATCACTTTATTAAATGCCTGAATTGAATAAAATGATTTTTCACTTATGAGGGAATGATGTGATAGAAGATACTATATACAAGATATATTTTAAATATGACTAATGTAAAAACATGTCCAAGCGCAGTAGTTTTGAAAAATATCTCCAATTGTCAAATACGTTGTCATTTGTTTATATAATGGGTTATATTATGGTTATATTATGGGTCATATAATAGTTATATTGTGGGTTATATAATGGTTATATTATGGGTTGTTTATATTATGGGTTAGTCGAGTTTAATAACACAAGATATTGTCATTTGTTTATATTATGGGTTATTCCAGTTTAATAACATTGGAATGACTTTAAATTTAAATCCCTGACAAATAAAAAAGTTTATCTTAAATTTAGAATCTTTTCAAGCTACCCATCGATTTTAGAATCTATGAATAAAATTAAAATTTAAAAACATTTTGATAGTTCTTTTTGCTATATATTAGAATGTTAGAAATATCAGAAGCTTTGTATTAAAATTTAAAATAAGTTTGAAAATTTGGATTTTGTGAAAGACAATCGATTTATTAAATTGCTTGAGTTGCATAAAATAAATTTTAATTGTCATTTGTATATATTATGGGTTATTCCAGTTTAATAACATTGGAATGACTTTAAATTAAAATCCCTGACAAATAAAAAAGTTTATCTTAAATTTATAATCTTTTCGAGCTACCCATAGATTTTAGAAACTATGCATAAAATTAATATTTAAAAACATTTTGATAGGTATTTTTACTAAACGTTAGAATGTTAGAAATGTCAGCTTTGTATTAAAATTTAAAATAAGTTTGAAAAACTAGATTTTGTGAAAGACAATCGCTTTATTAAAATGCCTGAATTGAAACAAATGATTTTTCACTTATGAGGGAATGATGTGTTAGAAGATACTATATACAAGATATATTTTAAATATAACTAATGTAAAAATATATCCAGATGCAGTAGTTTTGAAAAATCACTCGGATTTTCAAATACATTGTCATTTGTTTATATTATGGGTTATATTATGGTTATAATATAGATTATATAACAGTTATATTTTGGATTATGTAATGGTTATATTATGGGTTGTTTATATTATGGGTTAGTCGAATTTAATAACATAATAATTTGTCATTTGTTTATATTATGTGTTATATTATGGATTATATTGTGGGTTGTTTACATTATATGTTAGTCGAATTTAATAACATTGGATTGACTGTAAATTTATATCCATGACAATAAAAAAAGCTTATCTTAAATTTATAATCTTGTCGAGATACCTATCGATTTTACAATCTATTAAAATTTGAAAACATTTTGAGAGTTCTTCTTACTATATATTAGAACGTTAGAAATGTCAGCTTTGTATTAAAATTTAAAATAAGTTTGAGAAATTAGATTTTATGACAGAAAATCACTTTATTAAATGCCTGAATTGAATAAAATGATTTTTCACTTATGAGGGAATGAGCTGATAGAAGATACTATATACAAGATATATTTTAAATATGACTAATGTAAAAATATGTCCAAGCGCAGTAGTTTTGAAAAACTTCTCCAATTGTCAAATACGTTGTCATTTGTTTATATAATGGGTTATATTATGGTTATATTATGGGTCATATAATAGTTATATTGTGGGTTATATAATGGTTATATTCTGGGTTGTTTATATTATGGGTTATTCCAGTTTAATAACAAAATACTTTGTCATTTGTTTATATTATGTGTTACTCAAGTTTGAGTGATTGGAATGACATTAAAATTAAATCCCTGACAAATAAATAAGTTCATCATAAATTTATAATCTTTTCGAGATACCTATCGATTTTAGAATCTATTAAAATTTAAAAACATTTTGAGAGTTCTTTTTACTATATATTAGAAAGTTAGAAATGTCAGAAATGTATTAAAATTTAAAATAAGTTTGTAAAATTAGATTTTGTGAAAGACAATCGCTTTATTAAAATAACTGAATTGAATAAAATTATTTTTCACTTATGAGGGAACGATGTAACAGAAGATACTGTATACAAGATATATTTGAAATATGACTAATGTAAACATATATAGTCGCAGTAGTTTTGAAAAATCCATCCGATTGTCAAGTATCTTGCCATTTGTTTATATTATGGGTTATATTATGGTTATATTATGGTTATATTAGGGGTTATATAATAGTTATATTATGGGTTATATAATGGTTATATTATGGGTTGTTTATATTATTGGTTAGTAGAGTTTAACAACGTTGGAATGACTTTAAATTTAAATCCCTCACAGATAAAAAAAGTTTATCTGAAATTTATAATCTTTTCGAGCTACCCATAGATTTTAGAATTTATGCATAAAATTAATATTTAAAAACATTTTGATAGTTCTTTTTGTTATATATTAGAATGTTAGAAATGTCAGCTTTGTATTAAAATTTAAAATAAGTTTGTAAAATTAGATTTTGTGAAAGACAATTGCTTTATTAAAATAACTGAATTGAATAAAATGATTTTTCACTTATGAGTGAACGATGTGATAGAAGATACTGTATACAAGATATATTTTAAATATGACTAATGTAAAAATATATCCAGATGCAGTAGTTTTGAAAAGTCGATTGGATTGTCAAATACGTTGTCATTTGTTTATATTATGGATTATATTATGGTTATATTATGGGTTATATTGTCAAATACGTTGTCATTTGTTTATATTTTAGGTTATATTATGGTTATATTATGGGTTATATATTGGTTATATTGTGGGTTGTTTATATTATAGGTTAGTGGAGTTTAATAACATTGGAATTATTTTAAATTTAAATCTCTGACAAAAAAAAAGCTTATCTTAAATTTACAATCTTTTCGAGCTACCCATCGATTTTAGAATTTATGCATAAAATTAATATTTAAAAACATTTTGATAGTTCTTTTTGCTATATGTTAGAACGTTAGAAATGACAGAAGCTTTGTATTAAAATTTAAAATAAATTTGTAAAATTAGATTTTGTGAAAGACAATAGCTTTATTAAAATGCCTGAATTGAATAAAATTACTTTTCACTTATGAGGGAATGATGTGATAGCAGATACTATATACAAGATATATTTTAAATATGACTAACGTAAAAATATATCCCGATGCAGTAGTTCTGAAAAATCACTCGGATTGTCAAATACATTATCATTTGTTTATATTATGGGTTATATAATAATTATATTAGGGTTACTCGAGATTAGTAACACTGGAATGTCTTTAAATTTAAATACCTGACAAATAAGAAAGTTTATCTTAAATTTCTAATCTTTTCAAGCTACCCATCGATATTAGAATCTATGAATAAAATTAAAATTTATAAATGTTTTGACAGTTCTTTTTGCTATATTTTAGAATGTTAGAAATATCAGAAGCTTTGTATTAAAATTTAAAATAAGTTTGAAAAATTAGATTTTGTGAAAGACAATCGATTTATTAAAATGCTTGAGTTGCAAAAAATAATCTTTCACTTATGAGGGAATGACTGAAGATGCTATATAAAAGATATATTTTAAATATGACTAATGTAACATTATATCCAGATGCAGTAGGTTTGAAAAATAGCTCCGATAATCAAATACGTTGTCATTGGTTCATATTATGGGTTATATTATGGATATATTATGTTTATATTAGGGGTTATATAATAGTTATATCATGGGTTATATAATGGCTATATTATGGTTTGTTTATATTATGGGTTAGTTGAGTTTAACAACATTGGAATGACTTTAAATTTAAATACCTTACACATAAAAAAAAGTTTATCTTAAATTTTTAATCTTTTCGAGCTACCCATAGATTTTAGAATGTATGCATAAAATTAATATTTAAAAACATTTTGATAGTTCTTTTTATTATATATTAGAACGTTAGAAATGCCAGTTTCGTATTAAAATTTAAATTAAGTTTGTAAAATTAGATTTTGTGAAAGACAATAGATTTATTAAAATGTCTGAATTGAATAAAATGATTTTTTACTTATGAGGGAATGATGTAATAAAAGATACAATATACAAGATATATCTTAAATATGACTAATGTAAAAATATATACAGACGTAGTAGTTTTGAAAAATTCCCCTGATTGTCAAATACGTTATCATTTGTTTATATCATGGTTATATTACAGGTTATATAATAGTTATATTATGGGTTGTTTAAATTATGGGTTTTCTAGTTTAATAACATAATACGTTTTCATTTGCTTATATTATGGGTTAGTCGAGTATAATAACATTGGAATGATTTTAAATTTAAATTCCTGACATAGAGAAAGTTTATCTTAAATTCATAATCCTTTCGAGCTACCCATAGATTTTAGAATCTATGCATAAAATTAATATTTAAAAACATTTTGATAGTTCTTTTTGTTATATATTAGAATGTTAGAAATGTCAGCTTTGTATTAAAATTTAAAATAAGTTTGTAAAATTAGATTTTGTGAAAGACAAATGCTTTATCAAAATAACTGAATTGAATAAAATGATTTTTCACTTATGAGTGAACGATGTGATAGAAGATACTGTATACAAGATATATTTTAAATAGGACTAATGTAAAAATATATCCAGATGCAGTAGTTTTGAAAAGTCCCTTGGATTGTCAAATACGTTGACATTTGTTTATATTATGGGTTATATTATGGTTATATTATGGGTTATATTGTCAAATACGTTGTCATTTGTTTATATTTTAGGTTATATTATGGTTATATTATGGGTTATATATTGGTTATATTGTGGGTTGTTTATATTATGGGTTAGTCGAGTTTAATAACATTGGAATGACTTTAAATTTAAATTCCTGACAAATAAAAAAGTTTATCTTAAATTTATAATCTTTTCAAGCTACCCATCGATTTTAGAATCTATGAATAAAATTTAAATTTAAAAACATTTTCATAGTTCTTTTTGCTATATAATAGAACCTTAGAAATGTCAGCTTTGTATTAAAATTTAAAATAAGTTTGAAAAATTAGATTTTGTGACAGAAAATCACTTTATTAACATGCCTGAATTGAGTAAAATGATTTTTCACTTATGAGGGAGTGATGTTATAGAAGATACTATATACAAGACATATTTTAAATATGACTAATGTAAAAATATATACAATCGCAGTAGTTTTGAAAAGTCTCTCGGATTGTCAAATAATTGTCATTTGTTTATATTATGGGTTATATAATAGTTATATTATGGGTTAGTCGAGTTTAATAACATAATACGTTGTCATTTGTTTGTATTATGGGTCATATTATGGGTTGTTTATATTATGGGTTATATTGTGGGTTGTTTATATTATGGGTTAGTCGAATTTAATAACATTGTAGTGACTGCAAATTTAAATCCCTGACAAAAAAAATTACTTATCTTAAATTTATAATCTTGTCGAGATACCTATCGATTTTAGAATCTATTAAAATTTAAAAACATATTGAGAGTCTTTTTTGCTATATATTAGAACGTTAGAAATGTCAGCTTTGTACTAAAATTTAAAATAAGTTTGAAAAATTAGATTTTGTAAAAGACAATCGATTTATTAAAATGAATGAGTGGTATAAAATAATTTTTCACTTATGAGGGAATGACTGAAGATACTATATACAAGATATATTTTAAATATGACTAGTGTAAAAATATATCCAGATGCATTAGTTTTGAAAAATCCTTTCGACTGTCAAATACGTTGACATTTGTTTATATTATGGGTTATATTATGGTTATATTATGATTATATTATAGGTTATATAATAGTTATATTATGGGTTATACAATGGTTATATTATGGGATGTTTATATTATGGGTTAATCGAGTTTAATAACACAATACATTGTCATTTGTTTATATATGGGTTAGTCTAGTTTAATAACTTTGGAATGACTTTTAATTTAAATCCCCGACAAATAAAAAAGTTTATCTTAAATTTATCCTCTTTTCGAGCTACCCATCGATTTTAGAATCTATGAATAAAATTAAAATTTACAAACATTTTGATAGTTCTTTTTGATATATATTAGAACGTTAGAAATGTCACCTTTGTATTAAAATTTAAAATAAGTTTGAAAAATTAAGATTTGTGACAGAAAATCAATTTATTAAAATTCCTGAATTGAATAAAATGATTTTTCACTTATGATGTGATAGAAGATACTATATACAAGATATATTTTAAATATGACTAATGTAAAAATATATCTAGATGCATTAGTTTTGAAAAATCCATCCAATTGTCAAATACGTTGTAATCTGTTTATATTATGGGTTATATTATGGTTATATTATGGGTTATATAATAATTATATTATCGGTTATATAATGGTTATATTATGGGTTGTTTATATTATTGGTTAGTCGAGTTTAATAACATAATATGTTGTCATTTGTTTATATTATGGCTTAATCGAGTTTAATAACATAATACGTTGTCATTTGTTTATATTATGGGTTAGTCGAGTTTAATAGCATAATACGTTGTCATTTGTTTATATTATTTCTTAATCGAATTTAATAACATAATACGTTGTCATTTGCTTATATTATGGGTTAGTTGAGTATAATAACATTGGAATGACTTTAAATTTAAATTCCTGACACAAAGAAAGTTTGTCTTAAATTTATAATCCTTTCGAGCTACCCATAGATTTTAGAATCTATGCATAAAATTAATATTTAAAAACATTTTGATAGTTCTTTTTGTTATATATTAGAATGTTAGAAATGTCAGCTTTGTATTAAAATTTAAAATAAGTTTGTAAAATTAGATTTTGTGAAAGATAATCGCTTTATTAAAATAACTGAATTGAATAAAATGATTTTTCACTTATGAGTGAACGATGTGATAGAAGATACTGTATACAAGGTATATTTTAAACATGACTAATTTAAAAATATATCCAGATACAGTAGTTTTGAAAAGTCCCTTGGATTGTCAAATATGTTGTCATTTGTTTATATTATGGTTTATATTGTCAAATACGTTGTCATTTGTTTATATTTTAGGTTATATTATGAGTATATTATGGGTTATATATTGGTTGTATTGTGGGTTGTTTATATTATGGGTTAGTGGAGTTTTATAACATTGGAATTATTTTAAATTTAAATCCCTGACAAAAAAAAGCTTATCTTAAATTTACAATCTTTTCGAGATACCCATCGATTTTAGAATCTATGAATAAAATTAAAATTTAAAAACATTTTGATAGTTCTTTTTGCTATATATTAGAACGTTAGAAATGTACAGCTTTGTATTAAAATTTAAAATAAATTTGAAAAATTAGATTTTATGACAGAAAATCACTTTTTCAAAATCCCTGAATAGAATAAAATGATTTTTCCCTTATGAGGAAATGATGTGATAGAAGATACTATATACAAAATATTATTTAAATATAACTAATGTAAAATTATATACAGACGCAGTAGTTTTAAAAAATCCATCGAATTGTCAAATACGTTGTCATTTGTTTATATTATGGGTTATATTAAGGTTATCTTTTGGGTTATATAATAGTTATATTATGGGTTATATAATGGTTATATGATGGGTTGTTTATATTATGGGTTAGTCGATTTTCATAACATTGGAATAAATTTAAATCCCTCACAAATAAAAAGTTTATCTTAAATTTATAATCTTTTCATTTACCCATCGATTTTAGACTCTATGAATAAAATTAAAATTTAAAAAGATTGTGATAGTTCTTTTTGATATATGTTAGAATGTTAGAAATATCAGCTTTATATTAAAATTTAAAATAAGTTTCTAAAATTAGAATTTTGTGAAAGACAATCGCTTTATTAAAATGCCTGAGTTGAATAAAGGATTTTTCACTTATGTGGAAATGATTTGATTGGAGATACTCAAATCAAGCTATATTTTAAATATGACTAATGTAAAAATATATTCAGACTCTGAGTAGCTTTGAAAAATTCCTCTGATTGTATAATACGTTATCATTTGTTTAATTTAATTCAGAAGATATGAAGGAGTCTGAAATTCCTTGGAAATCAGAGCTATGAATGTGAGACCATTGAGAAGTAATGCTGATAAAATATGTTAGAGAATATTTTTAAAAATAATCACATGAGTGAATATGTCAACTAATTCCTAAAGTGAGAGATCTTATGTCATGAATGCAGATTTAAGGATGAAAGGCAATGCAAGCTTTAAGGAGAACATGAATTGTATAATATTAAGATAAAACTGACAGAGCGTCTAGGCCAGCAGCACGTATAAGTTTAGTACCCGTGAGAAATTACAAAGTTGAAAAAAAACTAATTCCTCCTGCTAAATTTTGTTTATTTTGAATATAAATAAAGGTGTAACTAGGAATTAAAAATGCTATTTAAGAGATTATGCCAATGGGACCACATTCTCGCTCGAAGTTATGCCAAACATTGCGTCTTGGTGTAAAAACTGGTTCAGCTCCACATTCCTTCTTCCTTCTCTGTCTCTGATGGGGTCTGTAGATCTCTGAAAAAGTTCGTTGGACAGTGTTGCCTTGGCGGAAGAGCACTGATCCGCTGTTAGGAATACCTCATGACCAATGGGTTGGAAGGAGGGTCGCCTCTAGATCAGTTTCGAGCTGGCGTTGTTAAACTGTAACTCTTTGTTACACATGATTTCATCCTTATTAACCCTATAAAGGTGCTTCTATTTCTATTATTGTTTTATTAAAATATTCTTTATACAAGTTTAAAGCCTCATGTATTCAAGTGGTTTAAGTTCACATAAAGACAATGGGTCTGAACTGCCTGGGAAAACGTCTGATAATGCTAAACTTTGAAATTATCGTCTTGTTGTTGGCATCAAGTGGTTTATCATTATTATTATTATTATTATTATCATTATTATTATTATTACTGTATTATTAATAAATTGCATTAAAAATAAAACGAGGTAAAATTGCTTTCCCTGGTCATTAAAAAAAATATCATATTGCACATTCAGTGCAGGTTTTAAAAGAATTAAAGTCTGTTCTCTATTTTCAAGAAGTGCCCTTTATGGATTATTGTTATTATTATTACTATTAATTTATTATAAATTGCATTAAAAATAAAAATGGGTAAAATATTATCCTATTCATTTAATAAATTGATCAGATTAGGAGTTAATATATTTAGTAGAGACTTAAAAATGTTTAAAAGAGTTACCTTAATTTCCAAGATGTGCCCTTTATCAATTATTGGATAAATATTGAAATCATCGTAAGTTTGTCTTACGATGATGACAGAAAATATTGACTAAACGGCCCAAAAGTCAGATGTTTAGAACTTGCATAGCCAGTTTATTTACATAAGGAGTTTAAACCTTGTCCTACGGTACAATGTTCCTGATATAGGGGAAATATGTATATATATATATATATATATATATATATATATATATATATATATATATATATATATATATATATATATATATATATATGTGTGTGTGTGTGTGTGTGTGTGTGTGTGTGTGTGTGTGTGTATGTATACATATATACATATAATAATAAAACAGAACCAAAACACTATAACTCCATTAAGACCAGTAAATGTAAAACGGATTGGAAGAAAGATGGATTGGGTGTGGAATGTTTACGGCTTCCATACACGGTTAAAACTATTGTTTGAACAGGCCTGAATGTTCCCGCACACCCAGTATACCAGAATAATATGAAATGAGAATACGAATTAGAAGAACAAAGCATTTATAAAGATATAGAGAAAGCCAACTCATCGAGTATTTATGTTGCCACTGTGTCTGTTAAAATAACAGTTTTAATTGAGAATTCAACATATTAAATTAATCCCATTAATATCTACTTCTAAATAATTATTTAATTGTTTGCAAATAAAACGTAGACAATAGTTATCAATAAAAGCTAATTCTAAATAAAGATTAATAGGAGAAATATATATATATATATATATATATATATATATATATATATATATATATATATATATATATATATATATATATATATATAATTTGTAATTTGACATGAAACTCATGTTCTATGACATATCTTTCAATATTTAAAGGACTACCAAAAATCAATTCATTATAATTTGTTTAAAGTGTATTGATCGTTTAAAACTCCTTGTGATCATTAAAGCAACATGTGTTATAGAACAATGCATATTTAAATTATATGAGAATTTATATACGGAATTAATTTTCAGCATTAAAATATATATCCACTTATTGTTTCCTATAATAGCTTAGAACTGTATCTGAAAAGTCAAGTTACTGCAACAGAGGGTCATTGTAACCCACGGATTATGTTGAAAAGGTTTCAAATTGTTTTCGCCCAATTACCAATAATTAATTGCTACATAAAGGATAAAAATATTGTATTTTGATACTGAACTGTGGGTTGAGCTCATGAGTAACCTCTTTCCTTCTTTCCTGAAATAAAAGAAAGATAAAAATAAATTATTATTAGGCTGTCATCTAGATGCACTTTAAATGAGTTCATTTGACTATAATCAAGAGAACTGTATTTATTTATACTACATGTCAATTACACGATTGTTTAAATAAATTGGTATTTCATTCCACACCTGAAATAAATGTAATGTCACTGAAATAGTAAAATATTTTATAAGGAAACATAGTACTTAAAGGTCTGCAAAAATTTCGATTTTTTTATTGGGTTGAATTTTTGTTTTAATATTTTTACACGTGCATGCAACTTTTAAAATTTGTATTTTCACTATTTTGAAAGTCATTTGCGTATATTTTTTAATTTATAAGGTACTTCTTTTAACAATTGAAATCTTTTTTTATGATTGTTTTCCAACCTTTCGTATTTTATTTTGAAGTATATAAACAGATATATAAATAGAAATATATAAGTAACTATCATAAGATTTTTTAAACAAAAATAAATTTTTAGTGGATAAATTTATAATAGTATCGTAAATATGAAAAATAAAATAGAAATAGTAGTATATAGTTTTACGTTTTTCAAATTATGTTATATATAAACATTTTTACATTATAAAAAAATGAAAAGAGCAATCATAAAACTAATAATGCTTTACAGTGTGTAAAGTTCAAACCATTTTCCTCTATGAAGAGGTACACGGGAAAACTTTCATATGTAGATGTTTCATTCCGCACTTTTCTCACAGCACATTCACGACATTGTCTTTGCGGCTTTTTCTTCTTCCCAGCAGTAACAATTTTCTCTAAAATATATTTCCGCATATCCAATAATAATCTTGCAGGGGGGTCATGTTTAGGAACCCCTTGTGTGCCTCGATCTGGAATGTTAGTGTCAGGTAATTGATCAGTTACCAATTCCAATGCGACCTCATTTAAAAATTATTAATTCTTTTCGTCTGTGTGGAATTGTATACGATGTCTAAATTTTTCCTGAATCTAGGTAGTAGACAAGAACATTCGGCTTCGTTTTTCTATATATACCTTTATGTTTGTACCCACAAATAAACTATCTTGTTACAATAACCCGTACTAGTACTTGGCCCGCACTCAATTATCAATCGTCAGAAAACGTATTAGTACGTGTCCCTCTCTCAAGTATCTATCTCCAGAAAACGTACTAGTAAGTGTCAGTCTCTCAAGTATCTATCTTCATAAAATGTACTATACTCTGTGTAAACTTAATAGGCACTTCAAGGTCACTGATTTTTCCCCGATGACCAACTGTAACTATGGTAACGACAGTTGGGGAAGGATTTTACTTTCTTTTCCCACTGTGTTAAGGGGTGTCATGCATCGTGTGGAGTCTCCGTGCGTGATGAAAGTATGTTTATTTAGACTACACTTTGAAGAATACTTAATACTTTACACAAAATTTTATGAGTAATTTCAGACTTGTTTCTAAGTTCATAAATTTAAGATATAATCCCATTTCATAAAATTACAATTCAAAAATTATATGTTATATTCTAATCCGTGAGACTTAAAAAATTCTACTGAAAAAGCAATTTTTTTTTCAGACATAGTTGCATTATTTACAGAAATAATATCATTAAGATGATTGAATATTTCGCTAATTTTAATGAGTAATTAGTTATAATTTCTCACTATTTTTCTTTATATTTGTGTGATTCTTTTAATTTAAATATCAAAAGTATTTCTTAATAATTAATTTATTTAAGAGAATGTAGTTCTGGAATTCCTTAAATTTAAGTTGTATGTTAATAAGTATATTATGAAGTTATGTGTACCATAGTAAAGTTTCTATTCCAAAATTATACTGTATTAATTATTTTATGATTTTACAAGAATAGAAAGAGGTTCTAATGCAATAACAATATTTTGTATAATTTTATTATGTATTTAAATATTTAAGGTTCTGTTGACACATTTTTAGAAAGTGAAAATTTCTTTAGAAGGTAAAGATCCATAATGTTTTAGTAAGAATTCTAAATTAAAAGGAATTTTTGTATTTTTACAAAATCATCTGTGATTTATTATAACCATTTTAAACATATTGTTAAAATTTTCTTTATGTAAATAGTTAACTCATTTATGCACAACTGAAAATTTTGACTTATAATAATAAAGCAAGTCGTCTGAACGTATTGGAATCAAATCCTCAACTGAAGTGCTGAAAATAAGGGTGAATGCACAGGCTTGTTGGTCGCTACCATAGTAACCGATGACTGGGGAAACGAGAAAGTGTGACCTTGAAGCGCCAATAGATTTTACATGGACTATAGTACGTGTCCCTCTCTCAAGTATCTATCTACAGAAAACGTACGAGTACGTGTCCCTCATACAATGTGTTAAGCTCGCAGAGCGCAATGGGTTAATTTTATTAAATACACATTTATAATGCAATATTAAATTTCAAGTGTTACAGCCCACTTGCTGTTGTAAGTGAAGAGCCAGCTACTAGTTATGAAAAGCCAGGATAACAGAATGCTATTATTAACATGATTAATTAATTTTTTTTCCAGTCCGGCCAAAAATCAGAGTTCCCAATCAGCTAGTAGGCGCAGCATCTGGCACAGATGTTACTCTAGAATGCAGATTAGAAGCTTCGCCAACGCCGTTGACATCGTGGATACGCAGTGATGGAATCATGTTGCTCAACAATAGGAAGTACGACGTCACGGAAGAAAAAGAAGGATACAAAATAAACATGAAAATTCGGATAAACACTCTAACAGCCAGTGATTTTGGGTCCTACAAATGCGTTGCTAAGAACACACTAGGAGAGAAAGAAGGATTTATCAGACTTTATGGTAAGTATTTCTTAAACGGTAGAAACACTTAATATATTTTTACTCAGCATATTTTGATTCTTTGTGAGAAAAACAACTGATTTGAATGAAATTATCTTTAAATGTTGGACATTGGAGGCACTACGTAATGCATAGGCCCTTCAAGAAATCCCCTATAGGAAACTTTCAAATCAGCACAGAAATATCTAATTAAAATGATTTTAAAAACATAGAAAGCTAATTTAAAATAGTTTAAATTAGTTAATTCTTAAATTCAATTTTTTTCCAAAACGGTAGCTGCGGTTTGTTGATAAGATTGAAATTTATATAAGGAACGACTAAAAGGTTTCCGTTCGAAAGCTGTGTAGCCTCAATTATTTATAACACTCATGCAAACTGACCTTGAGAATTGAGGCAATCATCTCCTTCCTTTACAAGACTTAATACACCAATTCGTAAAACACCCACTGTAGAATAAGGATCTTTCGAAAAATGCTGAAAATACTTTGATTGCGGAAGTTGTGGATATTTTTCGTTGACGTTCGTTTCTCTAGAGGACATTTTTACTAGAACGAAAGCTAGAAAATTGCATGGAACAGTAAGGCAAGCGCTTGATTGTCTCCCACGTTAACTTGTTCTCTACAGCATATGTGATATGGGAACGTGTGTTTCTCAGATCACAGCTTTTTAGGATATTTAGCCTTAATTCCTCGCCTGGATCTCTCTAGCATTTCGCATTTCAGTTTATTTATTAGTCATGGGTACAAATAAATTATTGAAATATATAAGCAATACGCTCAGATAATCCGACCTATTGGGAATCCAGCCTTATTAGCCTTCTATTTGGACACATTTAGTATACGCATTTTCATTTTTTACCGAATTATCATTTCCCACGCACATGTTGGAATTAAATGAATGTAAGAATAGTCCCACGATTGCATGTTGAAGCTTCTTTTACGCATACCTACGTATACGTGCCAGCATTCTCTCAAACTAATACCTTTTGCTCTGATATATGCACTACAAAAAGACTGAGATAAATTTGGGATAACTTATCCATGATGCAGATTTCTTTAAACGTCATAAATACTCAAAGTACAGCAGTGATTTTGAACTCGAAGAGCCGTGGCCGAAAAATTTTTATTTCAAAAAAATAATAATAAATAGTCATTTTTACTTTCAGACGTTGTACTAGTCTATATATATATATATATATATATAATATATATATATATATATATATATATGTATATATATATATATATATATATATATATCAAAGACGCTCTAGAAATATATATATATATATATATATATATATAAATATTCGTATATATATATATATATATATATATATATATATATATATATATATATATATATATATATATATATATATATATATATATATATATATATATATATATATATATATATATATATATATATATATATATATATATATATATATTATATATATATATATATATATATATATATATATATATATATATATATATATATATATATATATATATATATATATATATATATATATATATATATATATATATATATATATATATATATATATATATATATATATATATATATATATATATATATATATATATATATATATATATATATATATATATATATATATATATATATATATATATATATATATATATATATATATATATATATATATATATATATATATATATATATATATATATATATATATATATATATATATATATATATATATATATATATATATATATATATATATATATATATATATATATATATATATATATATATATATATATATATATATATATATATATATATATATATATATATATATATATATATATATATATATATATATATATATATATATATATGTATATATATATATATATATATATATATATATATATATATATATATATATATATATATATATATATATATATATATATATATATATATATATATATATATATATATATATATATATATATATATATATATATATATATATATATATATATATATATATATATATATATATATATATATATATATATATATATATATATATATATATATATATATATATATATATATATATATATATATATATATATATATATATATATATATATATATATATATATTATATATATATATATATATATATATATATATATATATATATATATATATATATATATATATATATATATAGATAGTTATATAGTTATCCTTAACGTTCTTTGAGATTTGGAGTTACGAAAGGAGATAATTTTAAAAAGTCATTTCTTGGAAATATATATGATATTGCACACAAATACCTAAAAATATTTTAATTCCAGGAAGAGTTAATAATGTAACAATATATCTT
Organism: Pardosa pseudoannulata; assembly: GCA_032207245.1. Taxonomy (NCBI): domain Eukaryota; kingdom Metazoa; phylum Arthropoda; class Arachnida; order Araneae; family Lycosidae; genus Pardosa; species Pardosa pseudoannulata. Next base: position 175,143,652 of record CM063504.1, on the reverse strand, counting down.
GGGCTATATTAGACTGGAATCGTTCAATATCACACCAGCGCACCACCTTTTAATATTTCCAAAAATTAACAAAAAATGAAGAAAATCAAAAAAAAATTTAAACATTTTTTAAAAATATATTTTGAACTATATTTATTCTTATGACTTTAAAATATTGTGTAATCTAACTGATATTTCAGCAAATTTTCTTTGATATAATTTTTGAATTCACTTTATAATATATCTAAAAGTTACCTACTTATTTAAGTAGAGATTTTTCTTAAATAATATCTCAATTTATCTTGTAGAAATATTCCATTATTTATTTTCTATAGATATTTTCATTTTTATGGTGTACGATTATATTTGATTTTTTTTTATTTTTTGGAATATAATAATTTCTTCATCTTAAAATTAATAATCTTTCCTCATCTCGACCATTAACAAAAGAAAATACCCTTTACTATATAATACAAGATAAGAATAAAAATACGGAATAAATCTGCAAATTTAATTTCAAAGAATATTATTCTTTTCCTATGTAAATTTTATGAATGTTTAAATTTTTTTAATAAAATTTAAGATAATTCTTTGTAAAAATATTTTATCCATAATACTTATTTCCATATTAAAAACTGAAATTTTTAAGATCTATGATTGTTATATGTACTATACACTTCTTAAAAGATTTTTTACCCTATGAAATAAACGAAAAACATAAATTTTAAACTAGCGGAATATCATACCACAGTGCATAGAAAACCAGAACATAATAAAATATACACAGAATACGTGAACAAAATATAGAGAAAGACTATTCATCTAAATTGTCTTTCTACTGTTTCGTTTTTATCAATGGCCAAATGGCTTTCGTGCTGATTTTTCTCTATCAGATTTGATGGTTTTAGCTTTATTTTTTGTGAAAGTGCTGCTTTGCTTCTATTTGTTAAATGTTTGTTTTGGACCTTTAAAATCAATTCTCCCGTACTAGTACTCTGTTTTACTTGGAATTAATTTTCTAATTAATTCTGAAAGTTCCATGATTATTTGAAATGTACCATCAATGTTACTTAATTTTATGGCGTTATTTAATTGCAACAGCTATGTTTATTTTTCTAGTGTCTGAGTCGTTTTTTCTATTTGAAGGGAAAGCAAAATTTAATTATTAAACACTATATATATGCATCTATATATTATAATGTAGATACAAAACTAATAAATGTTAATGCTAAAAGGAAGTTAAAAGAATAAAAAAAATGTATAATATTAATGATTTTTGGTTCAATTCCAGCTTTGATCCTGTTCGTTAAAGTGGGAATCGAATGTAAAGGCTAATAGCTTGGTTTTAGACTTAAAAACCAATTTATTTTTACCAACACACTATTATGCTTTGAATCAATTCTCTATATTCTATTTTCTGTGTATAGACTTAAATAAATCTACAACGTATTTAAATATTCTTAAGAGGATGCAATTTTAACACCCCTATTTATTTTTTCCGAAAGGTAAGTCATGCTTTCTCTTTGGAGAAAAAGCAAAATACATTTTTAAACGCTACATACATCTATCTGCTTATAATTATAATTTTAATCTAAAACATAAATTTTAAAGTACAGTTTAAAACTGTAAACTAAATAATGTTAACAAATTTAAAAGTAAGAAAACAATTTTAAATCTTTGAATTACAAATATGAATTGATTGTAAATCAGTGTTCAAATCTTAATAACTTGCAAAGACTATAAATTTGGAAGTAAATTATAAAACCTAAACTCTTTACTCCAACATATTTCTTGCATTCTAAAGATAGTTTAGTTTGAAATATATTTAAAAGATGTACATCTAATTAATGTTCTTCATCGTATTAGAATCTTAAAATTCATATATTTAAAATTATCATTTGTGTAAATTTTAGCAATGTCCGAAGTATCTACTGAAAGAAATTTTTACATTTTATATTTGGTTAACTTCCTTTAAAATCAGGATATATTGCATTCAAAAATGTTCAGTGAAGGCATCTTTGCAAAAGAGGTATTCAAGGATCTAACTAGCACTTACTTATAAATTGTCTTATCATTTAACATTTTTATAAATTATAAAACTCAAAATGTGCTACATTTTCATTATTATAAAACATTAAATTTAATTTTTATCAATGTATAAAAAATGGAAATTTTACAATGATTTATTTCTAGTATTAATAATTACATTATAATATAAATGTTACAAAATAATAAATTATGTAGATAACGTATTACAAATGAATGCATGTATATAATTAATTATTTTAAAATAATGAAAGGACTTAAAAAATAAATATAATGAAATACAAAGTCATATTTATCATTTAAAATTAAAAGAAAATTAGAGTATGAATGAATACATACATTTGTGAAAGTATTCACATGTTTTTGTATAAAAGAAGTTATTTATATGATTAACATTGTTTTAAATATAAACGTTATACAAATAATATTTTAGAACTTTAGCATGAAATATGTTATTTTGAAAAATGAAGAAAATATTAATATTAAATTCTGAACCTTAAAAAGTATTCGGTGAATCATTTTCTAATGACATCTTAGAAGCTATAAAAAATATTGTTTCAGACATGTTATTGTTATAAACAATTTAAGTATGCATAATATAGTTTTTATGCAATATCTTAGGCAGTATTTATAGGTCTAATTAATTTTCATTTGAATAATATGAAACGTAAAAAGTACTAGATTTAGATTTAGATTTAGGATGAGGCGGCTCATACGAACACCAGCACTGTGACCCAAAGCCTATAGTACTAAAAAAAAACCTATTTTTTATCTTTAATTTTTAATCAAACTTTGCTCATTATAGTGTTGATTTTTTGTCATTCTAAACTCTCTACCCATTTATTTGTTTTTAAATGTTTTCCTATAAGGTTTGGACATCTTTCTTTCTTGACGTTTCATCAAAATTAATTTTTCAAAATTGTGTTGTTCTACTGTGTTTTTCGTCTTCTTTGACGCAGTTTGACCCAAGCGGAATTGCCAAATTTCAACCAACCAACCATCCATCCATAGGTTTCACCGTACAAGCTCTTTTCTGTCAGTGTACAGTCGTTTATATTAGTTATTATGCCTGGATATAAGCATATCTGTGTGTGAATATACGCATATGCATTTGTATAAACAAATGTGTTGATATACCAACGTGCCATCTCTTTATTTGTAAAAAACATCATGGAAACAACGATTAATATTTTGAGAATGAAATATTCTATCTCAAAAACTGTATCCAAACATTCGAAACAGAAATATCGAGTCCGAAACAATATACGAGCTTTTTCTCGTAATCTCTTTCTAAAGGTCATTTTATTCCCTCATCTCCTAGTCAAATTAAGAAAATCTTGAAATAGAGATAAGCATATAAGAAACTGTGCAATGAGTAAGTAATGTACATTTGTAGACAGTTTAATCATTATGATCATTATAGACTACACCGATATACACAGGTTTCACCATACAAGCTTCTTTCTGTCAGTGTATAGATGTTTATATTAGTTATTATGCCTGGATATAAAAATATCTGTGTGTGTTAATGTACGCATATGCGTTTGTAGAAATGCATGTGTTTGATATACCGACGTGCGAAATTTTATTTGAATAAAACATCATGCAAGCAAAGCTTAATACTTTGAGAATGAAATACTTTATCTCAAAAACTGCATCAAACATCCCGGAACAGAAGTATCGAGTCTGAAACAATATACGAGCTCTTTTTAGTAATCACTTTCTAAAGGTCATTTTATTCCCTCATCTCCTAATCAAATTGAGAAAATCTTGAAATAGAGATAAGCAAATAAATAACTGTGTAATAGATGAATAAATAATGTACATTTATTGACAGTTTGATCGTTACAGACTGCATCGAAATACATTAGTTTTACCGTACAGGCATTTTTCTGTCAGTGTACAGCCGTTTATATTTGTTATTATGCCTGAATATAAGAATATCTGTGTGTGAATGTACACATATGTATTTGTATAAATACATGTATTTGATATACCAACGTGAGATCACTTTTTTTGTGTAAAACATCATGCAATCAACGCTTAATACTTTGGGAATGAAATACTTTATCTCAAAAACTGTATCAAAACATCCAGAACAGAAATATCGTGTCTGAAACAATATACGAGATTTTTTCGTAATCACTTTCTAAATGTCATTTTATTCCCTCATCCACTAATCAAATTTAGAAATTCTTGAAATACAGATAAGCAAATAAATAACTATGTAATGAATAGGTAAATATTGTACATTTGTAGACAGTTTGATCATTTTAGACTGCATCGAAATATATAGGTTTCACTGTACAAACTTTTTTCTGTCAGTGTACAGACGTTTATATTAGTTATTTTGCCTGGATATAAGCATATCTGTTTGTAAATTTAAGCCAACGCATTTGTATAAATACATGTGTTTGATATATCAACGTGCGATTTTTATTTGTATAAAACATCATGCAAGCAACGCTTAATACTTTGAGAATGAAATACTTTATCTCAAAAACTGCATCAAAACATCCGGAACAGAAATATCGAGTCTGAAACATTATACGAGCTTTTTTTCGTAATCACTTTCTAAAGGTCATTTTATTCCCTCATCTCCTAATCAAATTGAGAAAATCTTGAAATACAGATAAGCAAATAAATAATTATGTAATGAATAGGTAAATATTGTACATTTGTAGACAGTTTGATCATTTTAGACTGCATCGAAATATATAGGTTTCACTGTACAAACTTTTTTCTGTCAGTGTACAGCCGTTTATATTAGTTATTATGCCTGGATATAAGCATATCTATGTGTAAATGTAAGCCAATGCATTTGTATAAATACAAGTGTTTGATATACCAACGTGCGATTTTTATTTGTATAAAACATCATGCAAGCAACGCTTAATACTTTGAGAATGAAATACTTTATCTCAAAAACTGCATCAAAACATCCGGAACAGAAATATCGAGTCTGAAACAATATACGAGCTTTTTTTCGTAATCACTTTCTAAAGGTCATTTTATTCCCTCATCTCCTAATCAAATTGAGAAAATCTTGAAATAGAGATAAGCAAATAAATAACTGTGTAATGGTTCGATGGAAAGGATCTAGGAAAAGGAGAAAAAATGTATGGCCATGGTCTCACAATAGGTTCCAAAAGCACATAAAAAGATTTTAGATTTCGTCTCAAAGAAGGGCATTTTCACATTTCTTCAGTCTTTTTGCTCTTTTTATTGCTGTAGAAGATATGTTTCGGCCTTCTAGCTATATTTTCTTTATCACATTTTGTAAATAAAGCAATTTATTTTGGCAATATAAGAATGCCGGTAGAAAGAAAAATATTTTCAGGAAAAGCATTTTGTTATACAACGCCGGTATTAATAGATTCAATAATGTAGGTTAACACAAAAATGAGAATAGTTAGCCGATAGTAATTTTTTTTTGTAAAATGGAATATCAGTTATATTCTGAATAATCATAAGTGACTGAACTATTTGTTAAATAGTTAAATATATTGATAATATTTTATACAAATTTAAAAAATACATTTGAATAGTTTGACATTATATGGTACTAAATTTATACAATGTAATGGCAAATGTAATTTTAAGAATAAAAGTACTTAAAAATAAGTATTTTAATTTTAACATTTGGTATGCAGGTATAATACACTGCTAACTTACACGTGCAGCTGGCATTTTTCCGTGAAGTTCAGTTATTCAGAGAAAAATCGCAGTAAATCGAAAACTACTTTGTTTTTATTCACGAAACTTTTTTAATTTACACTTTAATATATACTGTATGATTATTTAACAAAAAAGCAATATTTTTATGAAATCACAAAAATAAACTATATTTAAAATTTTACAATGTATTAAAAAATATTTGGTCATGACAAGTACAGATAGAACTATTTATTATCAATTTTGTATTTAACAATTAAAAACCAAGTTTCAAATTGACAAAACATGACTTGTACTTTCTGGAGATAGGAATTCGATTGAAAACGAAATAATGCAAACAAAAGTCCAAGTCACTCGTCAATCATATCTTGTGGAAAGAAAAAATGCAAAGCGTTGCATAGGAACGCAATCAACACGTATATAATGTCACACACACACACATATATATATAATTACAGGTATGTAGTAGATTTGTAGTTGTTAGCGGGTATCCACCTCAAATCTACTAAATACGTATTTTTATTTGACCCGCGCTCTAATGACAGGGTGAAATAAACGTAAAAATAAGTTCCCCGCAATCGAAGTGTTAATATTTAAAGTCATAGTTTTTTTTTAATTTTCCCTCAGCATTCTTGGACAAATGATTTTTAACCCTACTCAGTTCATTTTCATCTAGACACATATATTACAAATAAAAGTTGCTACAGTTTTTATGAAAATTTCTGGTAGTAAAGAAGAATTTAGTCCTAAAAGATGAGTTTCCAAAAATTGCAAGAAGTAATATGCATCGTTCAATGAAATGAAGAAAATACAATATGAGGAAAATAAAAATTTTAATATCCAAAATGAATCGCGGAACAAAGGGAAAGATACTTTTATGAAAATGTTGGATGACAGCTACTGTAAAACAGCAAAAAGAATACTTTATTATAGCATACTTTATATCAAACTTTGCATACTTTATTTATAGCATTTCATAAGTTTACTGATACATAATAAAATTCAGTGTGATATTATTTATTTAATAATTTAGTAACAAAGATTCAATAAGAAATATGACTGCTTATAATCGTGGAAAACACTAAGAGCATATCCACAAATAAATATATTTTTTAAAATCTTCCATTGTTCATTATCACCATAAACTCTTCTTTTAGGTATTCTTCTGAATATATACCATAAAAACGATCATTTTAACAAATAAATAATAAAATCTTTTGTGACGTAAAAGTGGTATTATGGTTCATTTAAATATCTTTTCATACCACATTTTATTCCTTTAACACTTTAAAATATTTTCAGTAATTTTTATGTTACATAGAAGCGCATATATGTATGTATATATATATATATATATATATATATATATATATATATATATATATATATATATATATATATATATATATATATATATATATATATATATATATATATATATATATATATATATATATATATATATATATATATATATATATATATTATATATATATATATATATATATATGTATGTATATATATATATATATATTTATATATATATATATATATATATATATGTGTGTATATATATATATGTATATATATATATATATATATATATATATATATATATATATATATATATATATATATATATATATATATATATATATATATATATATATATATATATATATATATATATATATATATATATATATGTATGTATATATATATATATATATATATATATATATATATATATATATATATATATATATATATATATATATATATATATATATATATGTGTGTATATATATATATATATGTATATATATATATATATATATATATATATATATATATATATATATATATATATATATATATATTATATATATATATATATATATATATATATGTATATATATATATATATATATATATATATTATATATATATATATATATATATATATATATATATATATATATATATATATACATATATTTTACACACTCAGCTAACCATATTTTAAAGTGTAATATGTATGTTAAAAATTACTTACATACATTTGAAAACTTTTAAAAATATTTATAGTAATCACAATAAAGCAAAATAGAGCTAACCTTATTAAATGTGTAATATATGTGATATATACGCTGAGCCGTTAAAAATTGTTTACACACATTTGCAAACTTTTCAAAATATATTTTGTTAACATAGTGAAAAGTAAAAATTCATATAACCGTATTAAAAGTGTGATGTGTGTGCTTAGTCGTAAAAAATTACTTGCATACATTTGCAAACTTTTAAAAATATTTATAGTAAACACAACAAAAATAAAGCACAGCTAACCGTATTAAAATTGTGATATGTTTGTTCAGGAGTTCAAAATTACGTACATACTTTTCCAGACTTTTGAAAATATATATAGTAAACAGAGCAAAAAGTAAAACACACGTAACCGTATTAAAAGTGTCGTTTGGTTTGCAGTGCTACGGTCAACTTTTTTGCAACACGAGGGCTAATGAGAAAGTTACTTACTACTTAAAGCCGATTCCGAACGGCTACGTACATCCTAACCAATCTAGCATAGTTCAGCTTATTAGAAGTATGATATGTATGCTGAGCCGTTAAAAATTATTTACATAAATTTGCAAACTTTTGAAAATATATTTAGTTCACAAAGGGAAAAATAAAAATTCATATAACCGTATTAAAAGTGTGATGTGTATGCTTAGTCATTAAAAATAACTTGCATATATTTGCAAACTTTTGAAAATATGTATAGTAAACACAACAAAAAGTAAAATACAGCTAACTGTATTTAAAAATGTGATATGTATGCTGATCTCTTAAAAATTGCTTACATGCAGTTGAAAATTTTTCAAATTATATTTCTACTTTTCAAACTGAAAAGTAGACGACTAACAAAATGTTCACATAATAAGATCATCAATAGTTGTATCAAACAACTTATAACGAAAGATTTATATTTCATAAATATATATTATAGACAGCAAATAAGTTACTGTAAGATTATCAATACATGTTAATTATTTGCATTTAAATTATATTCTGCGTTATTATTCAACAAGTTAAATTATTTGCTATCTAATTAGCTTATTAATATTTTAAAATGACTTATTGTAGAAATTAATCACCTCTATCGTATTGTCATACGGAATTAATGAAACGTATAATAATGTCATACATAAAATGTCATATTAATGTCATACATACGCATGTAAACATTTATCTTTTGTTCCATTTTTTTGTGCCGAACTATTGCGAATGGTAGAGTTCAGCTCTTTGGAACCGATTCGGAATTTAGAGAATAAAAATCTATTTGAAATAAATTTTCTATAAAGAAATTACATGCATGCATATTCATAAACAATTTAAATTTCACTCATGTAGTACTGAAAGTAGTGGAATTTCAAATGATTGTCAACAATCTGCAATCAGATGGGTTATTTTAATATTTTTATTAATTTGTTTATATATAGCAGTACTTCTAAAAATTTATTTGAATACATTTATAACCCAGACCGAAGGCTGGGTGGGAAGCAACTAGATAAAGATGGATTCACGGTAAACACATGCTTAACAAGTATCCATAACAAGTTGATAATTTACTCATGTAGTACAGAAAGTCATGGAATTTTGCATCATTACGCTGAGGTTTCCAAACAATACTATGCAAGTACATATTTATAATTGGGATTCTCTGTTGTTAATAAACTATCAAATTTGTCGATAATCTTCCGAATACTATTTTAACATTTTTATAAATTTGTTTATCTATAGTAGTGTATTTAAACCTTTAATAGGAAAATTTTTCTACCCAGACCAAAAAATGTGTGCGAAGTAGCTAGTACATATTTATTATTTACATTTAAATGATATTATCCGTTATGATTTAACAAGCTAAATTATTTGCTATCTAATTAACTTACTAATAATTTAAAATGATTTATTGTGGGAATTAATCATATCTAACGTTGTGTCATACGGGATTAATGATACTATGATAATGTGATACATAAAATGTCATAATAATGTCATACATAAGTATGTCCACATTTCTCTTTTGTTCCATTTTTTTGTGCAGAATGACGGCCGAATGGTAGAGCACTGCTCTTTGGAACTGATTTGGATTTTAGAGAATAAAAATCCTTTTGAATTAATTTTTCTGTAAAGAAATTACATGCATGCATATCCATAAACAATTGAAATTTCACTCAAGTACTTGTGAAAGTCGTGGAATTTCGCATGGTTGTCAACAATCTGCAATCAAATAAGTTTTTTAATGTTATTTTTATTAATTATTTTAATAAATTATTATGAATTTTCATTAATAATAATTTAATTATATTATTTTATAAATTATTTTAATTAATTATTAATAATAATTTTATTAATTTTATTATTTTATTAATTATTTTAATGTTATTTTATTAGTTTTGGGTTCGAAGTAACTAGTACATATTTGTTATTTGCATTTAAATGATATTCTTCGTTATGATTTAACAAGCTAAATTATTTGCTGTATAAGAACTTACTAATAATTTAAAATGACTTATTGTAGAAATTAATCACATCTAACGTAGTGTCATACGGGATTAATGATACGTAAAGTGATACGAGTTCATACATGAAGCAAAAATTCTTCAGTGTTACGTTATCTATTTTAATCAGTTTCATAGTGTCGAACACACCTCTAAAGTAATCACTAATGATTTCAACTAATATTTACTTTCCAGAAATTCCTCCACCAACGGCAATTCCCAAAGCTACTCAACACTATGAAGTTTATCTACCAAGGTTAAGAGGTAAATATCATTCTCACTTTCTGTTTGGTAGATATATAATTTATAATAATATGACAAAATTGCTTTCTTAGTAATATTACAAAATTAGTTTGTTAGTCTATTTTATAGAACAGAAACAATGGAAACTTGTATAACGTTCTAAATTTAGTGCATTGATGAAACTAGTATGAAATAAATTTTTACCGAAAACGAAATATTTGTTTTATTCCAAGATTATTATAAGTCATAATAATAGTATATTGGTAGCTACGTAATTTATAATAATATGTCACAATTGGTTTGTTAGTCTATTTTATAGAACAGAAACAATGGATATTTGTATAACGTTCTAAATTTAGTGCATTAATGACACTAGTATAATTTACATTTTTACCGAAAATGAAATATTTGTTTTATTCCAAGATTATTATAAGTTATAATAATATATAGTATATTGGTAGTTATATAGTTTATAATAATATGACAAAATTGGTTTGTTGGTCTATTTTATAGAACAGAAACAATGGAAACTTGTATAACGTTCTAAATATAGTGCATTAATGAGAATAGTATGATTTAAATTTTTACCGAAAACGAAATATTTGTTTTATTCCAAGATTATTATAAGTTATAATAATATATAACATAATAATAGTATATTGGTATCTATATAATTTATAATAATATGAAAAAATTGGTTTATTGGTCTATTTTATAGAACAGAAATAATGGAAACTTGTAAAACGTTTCAAATTTAGTGGATTAATGATACTAGTATGGTTTACATTTTTACCGAAAACGAAATATTTATTTTATTCCAAGAGTATTATGTTATAATAATATATAACATAATAATAGTATATTGATAGCTATATAATTTATAATAATATAACGAAATTCCTTTGTTAGTCTCTTTTATAGAACAGAAACAATGGAAACTTGTATAAGTTCTAAATTTGATGTATTAATGGCACTAGTATGATTTAAATTTATACTGAAAACGAAATATTTCTTTTTTTTTTCAAGATTATTATACGTTATAATAATATCTAACATAATAATAGTACATTTGTAGCTATATAATTTATAATACTATGACAAAATTAGTTTGTTGGTCTATTTTATAGAACAGAAACAATGGAAACTTGTATAACGTTCTAAATTTAGTACATTAATGACACTAGTATGATTTAAATTTTTACCGAGAACGAAATGTTTGTTTTATTTCAAGATTATTATAAGTTATAATAATATATTACATAATATATAATAATTAACAAAATCTCTGTGTTACCCGCCTTTTACAGAACTGAAAAAACGGAAGCTTTTGTCGGATTCTAAATTTTACGCATTAATTCCAGTGATCATTATATAAAGAGTATTCATTTATTATGCATTTCGTATTAAAATATCATTTTTATCAACAAATTAGACGTTAGCTTCAACGCATTTTTGAAATATTAATAGAATTTTATAACTTGTCTTTAATTGGTGTATGATGTCTTTATATTTATTGTTTATTTTGTGTGCAACTGTCTGTATGGCATAAATTATGGAAAATATTGAATTTAATTAAAAATTGATGCTATTAATGTAAAGAGATATATACAGAAACAAGTCATTTCATTTGTACTTGATTTTAGTCTCTTTACTACCAGTAATACTTTGAAATATAATTTTTAAGGAATTAGAGTAAAATATATGATATTTAATATATAAAATTTTTATAAAATTTAACTATATACTTCGTTTTATTTTGAGCCTCCTCAGTAATTTAGGTATCTTATGATACATTTATCTTATGATGATACATATAATGATACATTTTAAATGGATCATTTACCGAAAAAATCATACAAGTCTACTATTTTTAAGTAAATATAATGCTATTAAAATAATTTTTCATTAAAATAATCTTCAATATCAGTTATTATGCATCAAAACCTCAAATGTAGCATCAGATGATACAGTCAGTATCGATATCAGATGATATCTATAAGACTTGGTAGCACATGATTGAAAAATTCCTTATTACATATAATAAGATAAATGTAGAAACAAAGAATTGTCCCTTTTTTTTCATCTCATACTTGTTTAAGGTCTTAACTTTTACAATATTCGAGGTCGATTTACTAATGACTCAAGTATATGTAATTCTAGCTTCACTATCTTGATAAACCTTTAAAAACTATAATAAATCTAACAAACTAAAACTATAATATAATATAGTTAATCAACCATGGTGGTTATAGCTATTAAATGGTAAATAATATAGAAACTTTGTGTTTCAGTCAATTGCTTTGTATAATTGTTCATCCAACGTTAAAGAATTTTCTTTGAATGCTCTCTTTTGTAACTACAAACTGTTGAACAGTGTGAAAGAGATTTAAGAAATATATAATCTATTATCATGAAATCTTACCACCGGTACAAGTGGGTTCAGGTAATTTATGTCTTTATATGATTAACTTTGAGACTCTAAAGCATAGGTTCTCAAAAGGGGGTGGTACTGCTCTCATAGTGGGAGCTAAAGCCTTCAATGGGGACGGTAGCTGGTTTAGAGGAAAATGGGGGCTTTTTGGTAGTTAAGCGAGTGGCCGTAGATTTAATATCAATATAATTTTACATAAAATCTATAAAACTTATCAAGAAATAAATTGAATAATATTATATTTATAATAATAAATATTATACTCTTTCAACTTTAAATTACGTGAATTCCTAAATGGATCACCTCTATGGCAGAGATATTTTAATTGCATTTCCTTCATCGCATCTGGTTGAGCTTGAAATCAATACAGTAGCTAGTTGATTGTCTAAAAATGGGAACATGGCTGAACTTAGAGATTTACGAAGGGTGTTAAAGAAATTTGAACATAAAAAAAGTTATACAAACTTCACCAGCCTCACCTGTCCCCACATCCATCAACCAGACTCAACTACTTTGAGAACATCTCCCTATTTTTATTTCTTATTAGCTTTATGCTTATTTTTAAATTTTTACTAAGTGATTTTTTCAACATTAGTCGTTTTAATTAAATTCTAAATGATTCTTAATAGACATATAGGCATACAATATATATTGTTGCAGCTAGTCACAAGGGGACCAGAAAAAGGGTCGGTCATTCTCAGGACCCTTGGGCAGTTTATTCCCCCTGAAGAAAGCAGAACATCCAGTCCAAGAGGGGAAGAGGATTTTTATGTCCTTGTAAACGTCTGAGTGCAATGCCGGCTGTCGTTAAGGAATCCGGTCCGTTGATCACTCCCATTCTCTCAGCCCTTTTTCCTCCCCTCCTCCCTTTGCAAGAGGTCTTTCAAGAAGAAAGCAGTTGGTTGTTGGGGACTGGAGGGTAGAGAAGAATGTCATTCTCTCTCACAATGTGTTCTATTGTATCTATGAATCAATGATAGATAAAATCATCATTGAACAAGATCATAGATACAATCATCATATCAATCAATTTTGTATCTATCATATCAATGTATGTATTCTATTTTGTAATGTAGACAAATTTACATATGTCCACAATATAAAATAGCATCCTCATATGTGATGTAGACATATGTCAATAGTCGACATAATAAAGTGTAGGACGTAAAGCTATTGTTCTTACTAAGGCCCCACAAACACAGAGGTGTATGTATGTTACGATGTTGCAACATATAGATAACATGCAACAACACTTGTAGTATAATTATCTATTATGGAAAAGGAGGCCTTCTAAAAGGGGAGGTGCTCCAGAAAAGGTTGAGAACCACTTATCTAAATGTATTGCTACGATGAATGGAAGGATAATTAATTCTTCCAAATTTTGATCTTGTCGTTTGAAGTATATACGACATTACTAGTGTATCAGACTCATTGAGTTAAGTTGACAACATGCATTGCTAAGGGTAAACGAAATAAACTGTATATTTAGTTTCCATTTAGCTCCAGTTTCCAGTTTTCGAGACTTAATTAACCGCATGCAATATTTAGTTTCTAACTTTTGTACGTACATTTTGTTTATATATATATATATATATATATATATATATATATATATATATATATATATATATATATATATATATATATATATATATATATATATATATATATATATATATATATGTAGTTCATTAGTGACATTTGACGTCTTGACCTTTTGTCAAACAGTTTTTAAAGAGTTGCAATTTTATTAGTTACAGGCTTGTGTACGTGCCTTTTAGAAATCAAAAAATTTATGTAATGCAAAACTCCTACTGTGAAGCACACTCAATTTCAAGTAGACAAATTCTCGTAAAACAAAATTACTTTATTTTATTACTAATCTAGAATTCAAGACAGGAATTCAAAATTCTTTTAGTTTTTATTTCTCGCTCTGAATATTTTATAAATATTACATAATGATAATGGAACTACTAACAATAAAAATTACTTAAAGCTGCAAAGAAGCTTAAGCAATTTAAAAAAACATGGGATAAAATAAACAAATAATTTTTTTCTTGTAATACAAGATTTTCAAAAAAATAATATATCCTTAAACCTTTATATAATTCCTTATTACATGTTTTTCCTAGCTTCAGTTATAATTTTTGTTCTCCATGATAGTAACTAAATACAGTTTTAAAATTTGTTTACCTGGATTTTTATAAATTCGACCCATATCTCTAAATTCTCACGAAAAAAGAACCTTCGAAGTTAAGTGCATTTTTATTTAAAACTTAATGAGCGAAATATTTTACAATCACTAAAGAATTGTTTAAAGAGAAAAAAAAATAGCTATTTACGTTTGAGAAAAATGGAGAGATTTCCAAAATTTATTAAAGAAAATGCTAAAGAAATATCATTTTTTACATGCGTGTATAGTTCAAGGATAGTTTTCTATCTTTATTTAAAGCATATGTTCTCCTTATTATCGAATAAAAATACGGCATAATAAATCTAATCTTTATTATTAAAATTACTCCAAAACACAATCTCAGTGACGTATTGATAAAAAATAATCTATTCTGATTAATACATTTTGCGTAGTAATTTAAATATTTTTTTCGCCATAAAGAGGAAGTAAAAAGACAGAATATACCTTATATTTCATCTAATTCCATACATATTAAATTTCATCGCATAACATTCAGGAGATAGCGATAAATTTTAGCACTATTAACTTAACTGAGTGAAATAAAAAAAAGGCAATTTCTAAATGTGAATTCATTAAAGTGTAACTTTTACGTCAGATGCATGGTGCATATTTAAAAGGGGAAATAAATTGTAAAATGTCAGGTAATTTGTTTATACACAGCTTTTAAACTTAAATGCACTTTTAAGTTATTACTCGGCAGTAAATATGTAAAATTAATGAAGAATTTCTTTTTTTAGAACACCTCAATGGCAGCACAACGTTGAGAAAAAATTCTCCTGCAACTAACACATTAATGGATGAATCTCAGGAGTACCTAGCAGGTGCGAATAACTTTTCTTCAATTCAACCATAAAATCCACTGTGGGTATTAGTTTTTTATGTAACAATAAACTTACTTACAGACAAAAATAGTTTAAATTAAATAGTAATAAGATATTCCTATTGATTTATATCAAATAAAACAAAATGACTTAAAATAGCATGTTTTAATTAAAAGATAAATTTATTTTTTATAATGGAAGAATGGTCACATTACAGACTTTTTTACAGACTACTAATATTACACACATTACAAACTATTAAATTTTATAGTTGCAAAAAATATATTATGATTAATGTGTCCTTGTAAATAAAAAATGTTAAATGAATAATTTTTAATAAACGTGACTGCAATCTCGTCATTGAGTTTCTTTTTTTTTAATTGAAATAATTAGAAAGTGTGCTTATAAGATATATGTCAGCAATGTTCATCGTCAATTTAGAAAAAATTACCATGCAAATAAAGCAACCAGTACAACAAGTTACAGGAATCTGGGTTCCAGTATAAAACAATCGTCTAAGGCAACCAGATGCTTCAGTTTACACAGCCACACATCTAGGTTAACTGACATAAATATCCCTATGAAGAAATATTTAGTTTGTATCAATCGTTACATTTTGCTTATGCAGCTTTTATTTATTTTATTTTTTGGAAAAATTAGTGAGTGGTTCCATATATCTCTAGAAGTTATCTTTTTCATTCAGTTGAAGAAAAAAATACAAAATTTAATTTTTTCAAGATGGTCCTACAGGCATTTGGAAGTTCGTAAATTTCTAAAGAGAGACCTGCAATTACATTACATTAAACAGTGTTTCGTAACCTATGAAGAAATATTTAGTTTGTATCAATCGTTACATTTTGCTTATGCAGCTTTTATTTATTTTATTTTTTGGAAAAATTAGTGAGTGGTTCCATATATCTCGATAGAAGTTTATCTTTTCATTCAGTTGAAGAAAAAAATACAAAATTTAATTTTTTCAAGATGGTCCTACATGCATTTGGAAGTTCGTAAATTTCTAAAGAGAGACCTGCAATTACATTACATTAAATGCAGTGTTTTCGTAATCCTATGAAGAAATATTAGTTTGTATCAATCGTTACATTTTGCTTATGCAGCTTTTATTTATTTTATTTTTTGGAAAAATTAGTGAGTGGTTCCATATATCTCTATAGAAGTTTATCTTTTCATTCAGTTGAAGGAAAAAATACAAAATTTAATATTTTCAAGATGGTCCTACAGGCATTTGGAAGTTCGTAAATTTCTAAAGAGAGACCTGCAATTACATTACATTAAATGCAGTGTTTTCGTAATCCTATGAAGAAATATTAGTTTGTATCAATCGTTACATTTTGCTTATGCAGCTTTTATTTATTTTATTTTTTGGAAAAATTAGTGAGTGGTTCCATATATCTCTATAGAAGTTTATCTTTTCATTCAGTTGAAGAAAAAAATACAAAATTTAATTTTTTCAAGATGGTCCTACAGGCATTTGGAAGTTCGTAAATTTCTAAAGAGAGACCTGCAATTACATTACATTAAATGCAGTGTTTTCGTAATCCTATGAAGAAATATTAGTTTGTATCAATCGTTACATTTTGCTTATGCAGCTTTTATTTATTTTATTTTTTGGAAAAATTAGTGAGTGGTTCCATATATCTCTATAGAAGTTTATCTTTTCATTCAGTTGAAGAAAAAAATACAAAATTTAATTTTTTCAAGATGGTCCTACAGGCATTTGGAAGTTCGTAAATTTCTAAAGAGAGACCTGCAATTACATTACATTAAAGGCAGTGCTTTCGTAACCCTATGAAGAAATATTAGTTTGTATCAATCGTTACATTTTGCTTATGCAGCTTTTATTTATTTTATTTTTTGGAAAAATTAGTGAGTGGTTCCATATATCTCTATAGAAGTTTATCTTTTCATTCAGTTGAAGAAAAAAATACAAAATTTAATTTTTTCAAGATGGTCCTACAGGCATTTGGAAGTTCGTAAATTTCTAAAGAGAGACCTGCAATTACATTACATTAAGGCAGTGCTTTCGTAACCCTATGAAGAAATATTAGTTTGTGTCAATCGTTACATTTTGCTTATGCAGCTTTTATTTATTTTATTTTTTGGAAAAATTAGTGAGTGGTTCCATATATCTCTATAGAAGTTTATCTTTTCATTCAGTTGAAGAAAAAAATACAAAATTTAATTTTTTCAAGATGGTCCTACAGGCATTTGGAAGTTCGTAAATTTCTAAAGAGAGACCTGCAATTACATTACATTAAAGGCAGTGCTTTCGTAACCCTATGAAGAAATATTAGTTTGTGTCAATCGTTACATTTTGCTTATGCAGCGTTTATTTATTTTATTTTTTGGAAAAATTAGTGAGTGGTTCCATATATCTCTATAGAAGTTTATCTTTTCATTCAGTTGAAGGAAGCAATACAAAATTTAATTTTTTCAAGATGGTCCTACAGGCATTTGGAAGTTCGTAAATTTCTAAAGAGAGACCTGCAATTACATTACATTAAAGGCAGTGCTTTCGTAACCCTATGAAGAAATATTAGTTTGTGTCAATCGTTACATTTTGCTTATGCAGCTTTTATTTATTTTATTTTTTGGAAAAATTAGTGAGTGGTTCCATATATCTCTATAGAAGTTTATCTTTTCATTCAGTTGAAGAAAAAAATACAAAATTTAATTTTTTCAAGATGGTCCTACAGGCATTTGGAAGTTCGTAAATTTCTAAAGAGAGACCTGCAATTACATTACATTAAATGCAGTGTTTTCGTAATCCTATGAAGAAATATTAGTTTGTATCAATCGTTACATTTTGCTTATGCAGCTTTTATTTATTTTATTTTTTGAAAAAATTAGTGAGTGGTTCCATATATCTCTATAGAAGTTTATCTTTTCATTCAGTTGAAGGAAGCAATACAAAATTTAATTTTTTCAAGATGGTCCTACAGGCATTTGGAAGTTCGTGATTTTCTAAAGAGAGACCTGCAATTACATTACATTAAAGGCAGTGCTTTCGTAACCCTATGAAGAAATATTAGTTTGTGTCAATCGTTACATTTTGCTTATGCTGCGTTTATTTATTTTATTTTTTAGAAAAATTAGTGAGTGGTTCCATATATAAGTTTATCTTTTCATTCAGTTGAAGGAAGCAATACAAAATTTAATTTTTTCAAGATGGTCCTACAGGCATTTGGAAGTTCGTAAATTTCTAAAGAGAGACCTGCAATTACATTACATTAAAGGCAGTGCTTTCGTAACCCTATGAAGAAATATTAGTTTGTATCAATCGTTACATTTTGCTTATGCAGCGTTTATTTATTTTATTTTTTGGAAAAATTAGTGAGTGGTTCCATATATCTCGATAGAAGTTTAGCTTTTCATTCAGTTGAAGGAAGCAATACAAAATTTCATTTTTTCAAGATGGTCCTACAGGCATTTGAAAGTTCGTAAAATTTTAAAGAGAGATCTACAATGATATTAGATTAAAGGCAGCGCTTTCGTACATCTTCCTTTATACTAAATCAAGGATCTCCTGTAACACCTTTAACACCTTTGACTACAACTTTGTTTCCGAACTTAAACAACACGTTCAAAAAGTTGCATATATATATGTACCAGGTGTTTTAGAAAAGACCGGTATATTTGAAAATACAATAAAAACTAAACGGACAATGATAAAAATTCACAGTTTATTGCAATATGCTTGGGACAATAGTAAATTTCCAGGCAGACAAGCTTTCAAATTTAGTTACAATATTTTACAACAGATGGTCTTGCAGTGTGGAGAAATCTAAACTAAGATATTATTCTGTGGGGACTTTTAAAAAACCAGGTGTACCGTCACTATCCACGAACAATGGAATAACTGGAGAAGTATCTGCATTTGAAGCCATCCCGCTTGAGACGTTTACATGGGTTTCTGATAAATTCTTTCTAAGAATACACCATATTACTGGTGAGCCTGGTGGATATCTCGAAAATATCGTAGTTTAGATTTTTCCACATTGCAGCGCCCTCTGTTGTAGATTATTGTAACTAATTTTGAAGATTTGTCTGCCTGAAACTTTAATATTATCTCAAGTATATTGCAATAAAATTTGTATTTCTATCACTACACGTTTAGATTTTATTGATTTTTCAAATATATCGATATTTTTTGAAATATATGTATATATATATATATATATATATATATATATATATATATATATATATATATATATATATATATATATATATATATATATATATATATATATATATATATATATGTATATATATATATATATATATATATATATATATATATATGTATGTCAGGATTTAAAATATAGAGCAATTTAAGAGATTTTAATTAGGGATTCTTTTAATGGGAGTAACATGCCTCGCGTTATTAGTCACATACGGCTCACGCGCAGTGATATGGGCAGAGAGCGATAAGCAATTACTATAGTCAGATCTGTGATTCCTCGAAGCAGTGAAAACTGCCTTTGTTAGCAGTTGGGCGCCAATATGAGACGCCATTGTTGAGTAGCGTGTGAAGTGGATTAATAAAGAGAAGAAAAAGAATTACTTGAGAGTGGACTGATATATATATTTTACTAGTGTGTTTACTGGACCACGACATATATATATATATATATATATATATATATATATATATATATAATATAATATATATAATATATATATATATATATATATATATATATATATATATATATATATATAAAACATATCAAAATTATTTCGCTTTAATATTTCCTTAAACAAATCCTTTCTCCCATTATAGTTTATTAAAAACTTTCGCCCAACCTCAAAATGTTTTAATCAAAGGAGTATCCACGATTTAAAATTCTTTCAATACATTTTCCATAACTTTCTGACCTATAGATGTAAATTTTCTGTCCATTCAACACGTTTTCCAGCTGTCGTCGGGAAATGACCCTGCTTTTCTCCTGATCTTAACACTAAAATTATCTGACTAAGTTTCTGGTCCCTTGGTAAAATTGTATTTGTCTTCGCTCTTGGGTGTACACCTTTGTTCTAGGAAACGGATTTTTTTTTGTCTTGTCTGCTGCTGAATTGTGAAGATGTCGTTTTATAGCAGCTCTTAAACAAAATTTCGTTTATACTTGGACTTGTGTGCCGTTCTGTTCAATGTGCCTAGAGTGCATTGTATTTCATTACTGCTAAGCTGATTGGCATTCTTTTTGCCCAGTAACCCAGACAAGTAAAAATAATCCGGGCTATGATTTCGATTGTATCCAACAGTTTTATATATCCTGGATTACATATGTGATACCAATATACGTGTCTGTAAAGCACATATTCTACTAAAAATGAGAAAAATTCATTCCAGACATTAAAATTTTATTAGAACAGCATTTTCTATCCTAGTCATTTTCTTTTCAACAAGAGACTCAATAGCTCAGTAGGTCATCAGCGCAAGACATTTACTTGTTCTCTCCTGGAATTCGACTCGTTCTACTCTTTCCAAGTGTTCTTTTAACCCCAGATTCTCCCATTTCACTAAGATATTATTTTTTTAATTAATGGATGCTTTAATTTCTAATGTTAAAAATCCATACCTGAAACACACACACGCATATATCTATATATATGTATGTATGTATGTTTGTATGTATATATATGTGTATATGTATATGTATGTATGTATATATATATATATATGTATGTATTTGTTATATATATAAATATATATATATATATATATATATATATATATATTTATACATATATATATATATATATATATATTATATAAAATTTCTATTTATTTTAGATTTTAATAGAATTTTCTGTTCCTTGCATATGTAATTTTAAAGTTTTACTTATCAATAATATTATTAAGTATAACTGAAAAAATCATTTGTAAATATTTAAAAAAACACTTGAATTACCCAAAAACCAAATACTGTCTTTTATCAGTCAAAATTACTTAAGTCTCATCAAATGTACCACAATAAGTAAAAGAATTATTATAAAAAAATTACTTTTAAAAAGAAGAAGAAGTACGCAGAAATATAATCAACCATTTTAATGTGCAAGATTAACTTTAGTAAAATATTTTCACTTTTATATGTTTTACTTATAAAGTACATTAAATTTTCTTTAGACAAAGAAAGGTGAAGATATAATTTCTATTCGTGTATTCGGTAAATCCATAAAAGTGTAAAATAGGGAATATTTAATCAAACGTATTAAAAGAACTATTTTGTGTGGAATTAATGTTGAACAGTGAATGATTTTCTCAGCAGAAAAAATTAACTAAATTTAATTATTAAAGAATAGTAATTTTTAATATATTTTTTATCAGATAGCATTGTCTAAAACTTTTATAATTCATATTACAATAAAAAATATAATATTTTCGCTTTAAAATACTGACTTCATAAGGCATCAGTTATGAAAGTTAGCAAAGTTGCAATTGCAAATAACGAATTTTTTAAGTTAATAATGACAACGATTTTTGAAACTATTAGCTTAGTATTATGAAACTTGTTATTCATATAAGCTGAATCATAATTAAATTAAATAATGATTTTGAAAATTTATCAGCAAAAAATATTTTAATTATATATATTTTTTTTACAATTTTTTAAAATATCCTTCACATACTATTTTTAAGTTTTTCTTTTCATTGCTCTTTGAAAGCACATTAAAATTATATGAATATTTTTTTGTCTCTTGATTGAACAGTGAATTATATGAAAATATATAATTATACGTTAATCTTCCTTGAACAAATTTTATTTTTCTACATTGCAATTGAATCTTTAATAATAAAAGTGGAGTTTAACCTTAAAATGGCAACACAGATTTTAATGCTTATTAAAAATGTTTTGTAAAATCTGTATTAAAATCTATGTTATAAGGAATATTTTTACAAATCATACCAAAAAATTGATATTTGGTGCAAAAATATATTTTAATATGATTTAATTAGTTATACGTTAAATTTCATAAAAGCTTAAGCAATGATTAAATCAATAATCTTGTCAATTGCGACCCCACTGACGCTGACAATAGAGCGATTTCACTCAACGTCACAACTACTTTAGTGCACTTTCCCTTCATTTTCAACTGTATGATAGCCAATAGGCAACCAATATGTTGTCCTACCGTTTGAAATGAAAACCAGAATCGTCATGATTTGAGATGTGCCCTGCTGCCTTAAATTGCCTTATAGAAGAAGACCTTTGGCCATTCTTTCCAAAGATCCTTAATTTTTGTGTTTTGTTTTCTTAAAAAATTAAAAATAAATCTCCAAAAAAATAAATAAAATATCTTAAAATGTAAGAAAAATCTTTAAAATATGGCCAAACATCAGTTTTCGTACCTATTTCTGACATCGAAAATTCGTAATAATTGATTGGACGAATCCTCGCAATTCTATTGGTACTCTCTTGGCAATTTGGATTGCACCCAAATAACAAAACTAATGAATTCATCTCTGGTCTTCGCAGTCTACGGAAGTCTCTGACGGAAAAAATACTTGTGTCTTCTATCCTTAAGCTTTCTCCTCTATAACTTTTTGTGTTATAGACTCACGAACCCATCTTTCTAAGACCTCTTTCATCTTTTGGCTGTTTTATTTTGTGCTTGTTTTCATTTTCTGCTTACTGTTAGATATCTCTGGATTAGACGGCTCGGCCCAGGCAATCCAGCTACCCTACCACCTTGAAGGCCTTGAAGATCTTAGTTAGAGGTTAATGGATATATGAACAATGCTTTATAATTCCAAATTAATTATTTACATAAACGCTTATAACGGTCATTGATTTCTTATATTTCCAGTTTATATTAAATATATTCGAAGAGGTTTCACAGCATTTGAATCTTTGGAAGCATATACTAAGGACCGGTGTCAACAAAGTCGTTTAATGGTTAATCACGATTAACCCATGGCACCAACCAATGGTGGGATGCAATTCTCCTTTTAAACAGGGATTAATCATGGTTAGCAGTTAAACTACTTTAGTGAGATCGGTCTGACCAAACTCGTTTAATGGCTAACCACGATCAAACCATGACGGCAACCAATGGTGGGATGCCACTCTCCTTTTAAACGGGGATTAAACGTGGTTAGCCATTAAACCGCTTTAGTGAGATCGGCCCTAGGTAGTGAATATTCTTGCTTTTATAAATGTTCTGATAAATAAAAGGACAACAAATAAACTAAGATGTTCACCTTGCATTTTTCTCACAGATACAAAAATTCATCTTTTTAACACTGAATATGGATTTTCTTGTTGTTTGTACTTAATATATTATGTAATTTCTCATTTGAGAATTATTCATTTATTTTAAATAATATTTAATTAATTTATTTTAATTTGTAATTTTTATCAAGTACTTCTAGTTTATGATTTATAAATGGCTCTAATAATCAGTTTAACACCTGAAATTTTATAATTGTACAGAGTAAATCCTTCAAAAGAATTGTGTGCAGTTAATCCTGCATATTTTATATATTTTCAGGTCAATTTTTCAGGCGAAAGCCATTTTGTAGACTTTAAAACTAATTCCAGCATTACAAAATATATATTTATTTAAAAGATCTATTCAAAATCATCTCTCAACCAAAATGTATCGGTTAGAAAATTAAATAAGGATAATTTTAAAATTTTGAGTATTATTATGGTGCTCAAGAATATAATGTTTGAGAGGGATGGCTTAAATTGCTTTATTATCCATTAAAATATATTTAAATTTAATATATAAGACGGCTATTACAATTACTCATAGAATGTTATTTATAGGAAAATATAAATCCAGTCTATCACAATAAGACATTTTATTAATCTTATTATTAGAATTAATTTATTATAATTCTTTATATATTTTGAAACGTTTCTGTAGGTATATCTTAAATGAAAGTTTAACTATATATACTATTAAATGATAACTTAAATATTTTATCTAACTGTATCTGTTTAGTCGGAATTTTATCAAAAAATATCCACATCTGATATTGGATTACTTTATGCTATGATTAAGCTTAATTTTACAGTGAAAAAAAATTGAAAATTACTAAACTATGTGAACGGAATAAATAATTTTATTTGAACAGTGAAAGTATACCACATACATTTTAGTTGATTAGAGAATTTTAAAAATAATTTATCTTCTATTAATTATGATAAATTTTGTAATCGTAGAATAAAAAATTATCATAATACGCTACATTTAAATGAATTAGAAATAAAAATAATCCGATACCTCAATGAGAAGAGATGTTTTGCAGCGGTAGATGAGTAAATAGTTTATTTAATTCCTGAATACACCATTTTTTTTAAAAAAGGCCGACCAAAAAAATCAATTTTTTTATGTAAAAAATAAAATTTAGTACATTGTCTTGCCAAGAAAATTACGAAAATACAAAAATAACCAAAATTTTTATTGCAATTTTGGATTTTGTAACATTGCAGAAAATAGTCGAATATAGATTACAATTCCATGTAAATGATAAATATCAATAAAACGATTTTTTTGTTTGCTTTCACATTGTTATTTTCAATTCTTGATTGCAGCCGAGTGTGAAAATAGTTTATTTAACGCCGCTCGAATTATCTAGTTTGCATTTTGGCCAGTTTATAGCTTGAATAAAATCGTACCAAAAAATTAAATAATTTTTTTTAAGTTTTAAAAATGTAATTTACATTGCTTACACGAATAAAATTCTACAAAACAGTATAAAAATACAAGCATAACATACATGTAAGAATGTAACTCTATGTGCGATGGTAACAGCAATATTCTATGTAAATATCATTAAATTAAATAAGAAATTTTTATTTTTATTTTTGACTTTTCACATTGTTTTTAAATCAAACATGTGCACATTTTCAATTATCTAATTTATTATTTATTATTTCATAGTTTGTTATGTTTTCGTTTTCAATATTTTACATTTTTAATAATTATTCTATAAAATAATTTTTTTTTTATTGTATTTACAGTTGTACTTTTTTTAATCATTATATAAATTTATATATAATTAATATATTATATTATTATATATATATATATATATTATTATTATATATATATTATTATATATTTATATAATTATATATATAATTTTTTTCTATATTTTTATATATTTATATATATATATATCATATATAATATACATATATATATAAATATATCGTACATATATCATATAAATATATATATTCTAATATATATATATATATATACATATATATATATAATATATATATATATATATATTATTTATTCAATATTTATATACACAACTTATATAATAAATATATATAATATATATATATATATAATATATATATATTATATATATATATATTTATATAAAAATATATATATTATGTAATATATATATAACATATATACTATATATATTTTCATAAATATATATATATAATATTTATATATATATATATATTATGTGCAGTATATATTTAGATATATAATATATATAATATATATATATTTTATATTTTTATATATACAATATATATTTTAATATATATATATATATATATATATATATATATATATTGTAGAAATTTTTATATTTAAGTCATTAAAGACTCTTAAAAGCAAAACAACTATGCCATTTCTAACAAAATTTAATATTGTAATATGTTCTCTGTTTTTATCAGCTATCATTTTAATTACCATAAGAAGCTAATGATAAAGAGTTTGTGATAAGAGTTATTTGTCCTATTACATAAACACAATTTCGTAAACTGATGCTTTCTAATCAATCTGTTTATGAGGATTTGAAAGTACCCTCAGAAAAATAAATTCCTGTACATGACGAAAAGATCATACAATGTTGATATAAATAGCAAAATTATAAATATTTAGAAATACTTAAATTTTGGTAAATGTGGATAGAACTGCCTTCTATCTTCGCTGTAAAAAATACACATTGCGAGGAAACAAAAATTTCTAAAATGTATTTTATCTCTCTCTAAAATAAGACGCTTTCATTAACAAAATGGGTTTTGAGTGTTTTTTTTTTAAGTCATAAATATTTAATCACTTCATAATTCTCTCTCTATATAGACTAAAGTAAGACTTAAAAATATGGTGTACCCTCACCCCATATTTTATATTATTATTAAACTTAAGAAATCCGGAAGAAATATATGCTAAAACAAAGTTATACAATAATTTTTAAAAAATGTATGCCTCAGAAATGGAAAACAAAATCAAAGTAATTAATGAGGGCAATAATATCAACCAAACACGAATAAGATTTAGCTCTGCACATGCTGCAGTTTTATAAATCATGCAAATTCAATAATTAAAAATTGGTTGATTTTTCGATTTTCTAAATTTTGAAAACATTAAAATACCATCATCTAGTAGTAAGATCTAAATTACACAACAAAAAATAAAAACCACAATTACAATTAAAACCGAGCACTTTTCTTTTAACTTCCCTCAACTTAGCAAAATATAATCGACTTTTTACCAAAGTAGCCCTAAATTAGTGGTCGGAAACCCTCTACAGCATGCAGCCCTTTGCTTAGGTGTTTGCTACTGTACTCTTATAAATACTAATAGATACATATAAATAGTTCTTTGATACCTTCAATTATCTTGTTTCATTTACAGTTTGGCTCTTTTTTCTCTAAAGTTTGCCAGTCATCTGTGAAAATGTGGTTTGCTCGCCCATTTTGCTGCTCAGCAAGCAACTGCGGCTTTCCAATGTTTTTCTATTTTGCATAGTGCATAGATGTTACGAAAAATCATAGATCATGGTCACATCTTTGGTGACAAAACAATTATTGAATGCATAGAGTATAACTTCAAAGAGATCAGATTAATGGATCTGATACCTTCGTTTATTTCGTTTCATTGACAGTCTGGTTCCCTTTTCTCGAAAGTTCACTAGTCATATGGGGGAATGTCGCATGCACGTCTATTTTGCAGAGCCACATCTCAGCTAGCTACTGTGGAGTTTGAATATTCATGTTTTTTTTTCCGGATAGAGCATAGGTGTTTTAAAAGTTCAAAGATCATGTACAGCTTTAGTAACAAAACAATAGTTTAATGCACAGAATATAATTTATAAGTCAGGTCGCCAAAAACAAAGATATACTTGATGTTAACTCACAGTTCAGAGAGAGCCAGAAACAGTTAGATGACATCTGGATAAGAGCAATTCCCCACATATATCCGCGGTTTTCTGCCCACTTCAACACAATATTCCTCTTTTTATTTCCTATCTGGAGATGTCGTGACATCTGACGTCATTTGGTTACCCCTTGTTGTGTTGGTCAGTCTGTTTTGAAAGACAGCTAGCCCGGAATCCATCATTAACTGGAGCCGGAAGCCATTGTCTACCAGCTTGAATCATCGAAGAGGGCCTTTAAAGGCTAACCAGAACAAATTTTCTTTTGTCCAGTAATACCCAGAATGGCAGAGGGATCCGTTGTCCTGCCAGGTCTAGTTTCTATTCTACATTAAAAACTGATGGTTATGCGTCATACTGCTTGGTAGTAAAAAGAGAATGGATGGAAAGATTGGAGATAGTAAAGCCAGTTCATAAACTTCTTAAAATATGAAAGGGAGAGGAAAAGAATGGTTTTATTTCTATTTGTGTCATACTTGCATTGACTTTCCATTTAAAGCCTTTATTCTGGCACAATATTACGTAACCTTCATATATATACAAGACAAGAAGTCATAATTAACCAAAATATTTTGTAATTTAAAATAATATTACTTTATAAAACGTACTTACTTTATTTACCTGTTTATTAAGTGTCTTCTCGTTCGTGAAAGAAAATATTTGTATATAAACTGATACGTAAGATTTTCATTTATTATAAAGGACTGAGTGTATCAGTAGTTCCAAAATCAACCCCTGTCAAAGACAGATCATCATAGAAAAAATGTTTTAGCTAAAGAATGTTTATCTTTTACAGTCACAGAATATTTTAAAAATTAATACTTATTTTAAGCGCATTTCTCCGAAAGCAAAATATTTGATAATCTTTAACGATG
>CM063504.1:175064657-175109657 GCA_032207245.1 Pardosa pseudoannulata | reverse complement strand
ATATATATATATATATATATATATATATATATATATATATATATATATATATATATATATATATATATATATATATATATATATATATATATATATATATATATATATATATATATATATATATATATATATATATATATATATATATATATATATATATATATATATATATATATATATATATATATATATATATATATATATATATATATATATATATATATATATATATATATATATATATATATATATATATATATATATATATATATATATATATATATATATATATATATATATATATATATATATATATACGTCTAGATTATTATAAATTCCACTAAATTTAAAATAATTTTAGAAGATATTCAAGAGCTAAGGTACTATATTGACGAATGCATTTATATGAAATAAATAATTTTTAACACGGCCAACAACTTTTCTTCAGTAAAAGAAAAGATGGACTTGGTTCACTTTAGTTTTAACCCTTCATCTCAATTCGAACATACAGAAAACTTATTTCTGTACATAAGAATAATTTTCATATCTATTCTTACCCTTTCTTTCTTGACAACATGGGTCAATTACAGCAGATCGTTTTCGCTCTTCTCCTGTGATTGAAAGAATTCCTAACCCTAGTATTTACTGAAAATAAGTATTGTAAAATCCTATTTGATCTCAATAGTATTATTTCAAAGATTCTTTTTAAAGGGAAAAAAGAATATTGGAAAGAAAAGTAAAAATTGGGAAAATAGATCAAAAATTGAGTTTCAAATCGTTTATCTTCAAGTCAATTTTGCACAGATAAAATTTAAGGTGAGAATTGATCTTCAAAATTGTAAAATTTCTATAATAAATTGAGATATTTTCACAAAAAATGTCAAATTAGGCATATTTTTTCATGATGAAGTTTTTTTTAATTGAATGACTGTTTTTTATACCTGATTTTCGTTGTACTTGAATGGCTCTAAAATTAGAAAAAATTTCCTTTCGCTCAATTTGATTTTTTAAAAATTCAAGTTATATTATTTTATTGAATTTTGTTCATCATGGCTTGGTATGTTTTGACACTGAAATAAATTTTCTCAATTGCAAAGATTTTCTGAAGGTACTGAGTATGTAATACAATTAAAACGTGAACAAATTATTTTTAAATATTATAAAAAAGAAAAAAAGTTTTGTATGAATTTATATGAATAGTGTAAGATAAATTTGAATTCATGTCTTTTTTCTATGTATAAAGGTTCAAAGTGCCAACGTGTGACATTTTAAGTTAACTGAGTTCACAAAGTTTCCATAACATGTTTAGATCTACTAAATATTTAAATATCAAGACTAAACTAACAATAGATAAATAAAATGAAAGCATTGATTTGCAAGTATTGAAAATTAGAACAAATATTTAGAGACTGTCCAAGAAAATGCTCAGCTCTGTACAAAACATCACATGTCGTCTTCTCAGCCTGTTCTATTTTTATCCATTTCTCAAATGAGTTGAGAATTTGATCACTTCCTCCATCTGGAATGACATACATTGACTAATTATACAGTAAAAATTATATAAATTAATCAATATTAAATTCACTGTGAGTATTTTAAAGAATTCTTTACTATAATTGAATTGTTTTTATTAACTTTAATCAAAATTATTTTGTTTCAGATTTTAGCGTCATATTTTTTGAATAGCATTACTTACATTTACATTAAAAATACACTAAATTATAAATTCAATATTAATGTACATTTAAACTCTTATTTTAACAGCTCATTTTTCATTAAAACTATCTTAAATTTTATTTTTACCAAATCTTACGGAGTCCATCGAAGAAATAATGATCTCTTTGTATCATAATCATATGTCTATGTATATATATGTTAGATAGATAGATTATATTTTAAAAGCTAATATGAATTGAATTGTTAATTCTTACAGAAACTGGAACCTTAGATGATACCATGCCAAGCAGACCACTTCAAAGACCTCCAAACAATGGTAAATATTACATTGGACCATTCTCGCCATTTCATTTTTTTTATTTATAAATCATATATATATATATATATATATATATATATATATATATATATATATATATATATATATATATATATATATATATATATATATATATATATATATATATATATATATATATCCCACGAAACTAAACCACACACGGTATTTGGTCGTCTCTCGTAGTAGGTTGACATGAGAGAGCGTTCTGACATCGTCCGGTTCAGATGCCCCTGGATTTTGTGCGATTTTGAGAATGTGAAATAAAGATTATGTTCGGACAAGACGACTGATGGATTTCTTGACAGACGTTTAGCGGGACACTTGGCAGCCCAGCATGCCCGGGTTGAGGAAAATAATAGGGGCAATATCAAAAAAAGTTTCAAGTGTTAAGTAGGAGGCAAGTTGTTCCCCTGTCCGATTATATGTATATATATATATATATATATATATATATATATATATATATATATGTATGTATATATATATATATATATATATATATATATATATATATATATATATATATATATATATATATATATATATATATATATATATATATATATGTATATATATATATATATATATATATATATATATATATATATATATATATGTATGTATGTATGTATGTGTATACATCGGCTTGCAACTTATTTCTACAGGTTTATAAGCAGTATATTTTATGTACCAGGGTAGTTAATAATCTTACCTATTATTTTATGAATTTATTAAAATATGAAATTATTAGAAGTTTGAGTGTAAAACGCCTGTTACTTAAATATTAAAAGATATTGGCTGAAATGTCCAGCAGTAATGATAATCAATATTCGAATAAGGTAATTGCTTACCTTCTTTTTATCCTTGTAATTTGCTTTGGAGGATCTGTAGAAACCGAAATTATGGATCAAAACAGAAGACTAATGTCGAACACAACTTTCTTTTAATTATACAACACATCACGCTGAATTCACAGTACACAAAATGAATTAAGAATTATGTTAGGTTTTAGATACATGTTTTCAGAGGAATATGAATAAAATACGGATTAAATTAATAGAATTAAAAACACGCCGAATACCAAACTTACAGCCATCTTTTCCTATCCTTTACAGGGTGCTGCCATTTGTTGAAATACAAATAATTTGAACAGAAACCACAGACAATAAAGAATAAAAAACAAACAACTCTATTGAACTATTTAAAAATTAAAATTATTATATTAAGTCTTCATAAAGACTGAACAATATATGTGTATACATCCCCTTGTAACTTATTTCGACAGGTTTTATAAGCAAACTATTTTTTGTACCAGGATAGTAATTAATCTTACCCATAATTTTACGAATTTATTAAAAATATTCCATTATTAGAAGTTAGAATATAAAAAGCCTTTTACTTGGTTATTAAGATTGACTGAAATAAAATTCCGTAAATTAATCTGGGTGGTGCTATAAAAATGGCAAAACTTTTTATTACAAATTGTAACGGGAATTTTAGAAAATTGATATCTCTTGAAAAAAAGAAATCTTTTAATGGATTTTAAAACTTTTCAGTAGTACAAGAGAAAGAATCCCAAAAACCCACATACACACAGACAAATTATATAACAAAACTACTCATGTGTATCTATGTTTTAGTTCAAGATTAAAACTAAGAAAATACTACAGGAAAATCTTGGAAAATGTTAAAAACTAGTATATAACCCGTCATATGACGGGATCCATAAAATTTTTAATTTTCCAGAATTGTAAAAGTACCCTATGAGACAGGTAAAAAAAATGGTTTGTTTTTTAGCTGAGATTAATCGTTCTACAAAAATAATCGATTAAAATTATCACATATGTACCTAATCTATTATTGAAACCAAATATAAAAGAAAATTATTTAGGTAATATCTAAGTTTAAGGATAAAACGCATGGAAATCATGTAGAAGATATTTAAATAATCTAAAAGAAATGATTCAATGAGATAGTTAAAGGAATGACGTTATAATGCTAAAAAAATTGTTATTTTTACCTATTTATTATGGGATATGTTGATGCATTTAATAGCCTGCTCCTAAAATAGGGCTTGATAGAATGTCATTAAATGCTCGAAAAGAGGGACGAGGTGGATTTCGAACATTTTAGTGATGACAGTATTTTTCGCTCTGATACGATGCTTATTCATACCCATTTATTTTAGAATCGGATCTATAGTTTAGAAAAAAAAGTTGAAAAAATAATAAACATTTATTTTGAAAATAATAAAACGACTTTAGGAATAAGAATTTAAAAGAAAAAGCAAAAAATATTAAATTAATTAGACATTTAGAAAAATTAGGCTGCGTCGGAGACAGAACCGTCAACCCGAGAAGTTCGCTGATCATTTGGGCTTCTACCGAACGTGCTAGGCCAACACCCGATGAAGGAACTAATTAGAGTATATGGGGGTCGAGTAAACACAGTCCAGTTTAAATATTACGCTCCACTCTCGCTGCTCCCTCTAATTCTATACTAAATTCATATCAAGAATGAATTTAGTATAAAATAAGAGGGAGAATAAGACTTGAAATAATAGCATTAAATGCTCGAAAAAGGGGGGATGGGGTGGATTTCGAACTCGCTTTGAATTTTGCTAACCCTAACTCATAAAAAATCCATTATGGATGCCTGAATCCATTCCAGGTACAACCGCTTCATAAATTCGCGGACAGACAACTTAGGCTATTATTATATAGGAGATTCAAGAATAAATGTTTTTTGTAATTCAGATATTAAGAATGCATTTTTTGTTATTTGTTTTTTCATACCTTCTCTGTTATAAAACGATATAAATTTTGGGAAAAGAGTCATTTAAAATATTAACTCTTACTTAATGTACAATAATGAGTCAAAATTATTATTAGAAAATTGAACACGCGAACAATTAACTGCACAAATAAATCAGTGCATGTAATTTAAAAGAAAAAAAAAAGGTGAAATCCAATTTTCTTTACAACTGCAATCTAAATTGTAAAGGGAATGCAATTATTAAAAAAATACAACTTTGTCACGGAAATCTCGAATTACAAATCCAAATAAATTGTTATTTATGACGCGAAATATAGTCAGTGGAATAACTTGTATTAAATCATTTGTTTGAAACTTGCGAGGGTAATTTCGTTATTTCTTGCAGTTTTCCTTTAAGGGAGATACAGTAACTTTCGAAACCAAAAATGTTCATCTTAAAGGGTTTCTTTCGTTTTATAATAAAATAAAAAAAATTTTCTTGTCTTTGAAAGAATTTTTTACAAGTTGATTAATAACTCTTTAATTTTTTAAAAGTACTAAATTTAGACAATTTAAATAGTACAGTCAGTACCGGCTATATGTTCACCCGCTTATAAATCCACTCCGCTTATATGGTCAGTTTTCTAAGTCCCGTGTAACTTAATAGTGAACATGTGTTAAAGCGCACCTCTTAAACAGTCATTTTTTTTTTTGTTGTTACCGGAGTTATATAGTCAATTTCGTGTTTTCAACGAGTATTTTTTTTTTGTCAGTACGAAATTGGGGAGAATCTGAATTTAAGCCTTTATTTTCATCCTCCCTTCCCCCCTTTCTTACTTGTGTAGACTCATCGTCGGAGTTTTCCACCTCTCTCAGTTCTCGTCCCCCCTGATAACAAGTGGATATCTCTATGTTTATTGGTAGAAGTTATCTCTCTCATACATGACCTCAGGTGTTATATTACTAATTCCAGAGTAACAGATGAGCATTTGAAAGCTATTAGGGACTTAGAAAAAGTTGTGTTAACAACTAACAAAAAGGAAGCAAACTTTTATACCGGATTATTTTTAACCCTCCGAGTGGAACACCTCCAGGATAAAAAGTCTCCAAAAATACGCTAAAGATTTACTGTGTCAGTGAACAAAAAGTTCTAATATTTTTCCTTCCCCCTTTGTTGACCTACGCTCGTTATTGTTCCTTTACTTCCGGTCATAAATAGATATATAAATAGATGTTATAGATTGTTAATTTTTAATAGACATAAAGCTCGCCAAGTCTAGAAGATCATCCCATAAGAAATAATGGATTCTAAAAGTACAAATAAAATATTCTTTGAGTGACTTATTTATATTTTGTTACGAAAGTCATCAAAGATATTTAAGTGGTACAATTAGAGATACATCTGTTACCACAAACGAAATACTTCCAAATAGAGATTTACAAAGCCATGAGAAACTATCAGCGTCTTTGTACCTCAGGGGGTACGGGTGCATCTCTCAATAAATATCAAAGAGAGGTGCAGTTCCTAAACAATCGACCTAATCTTCCTACCGTAAAACTCCATGTACGAAAACACTGGCAAAATATACATTACATCCATTTTCAGAGCGTTTCTGAAGGTCGAAAATTGTACGTATTGTAGACTCATTAGTTTGGTAGAATTGTACGTGAGAACCGCTTAGAGGGTTAAATACATTGAACATGAATGTATGTATGTACGTGTGCTGTACTTTCATTACTAAGGTAAGCTAATAAATCACCCCCCCCAAAAAAAAAAATATTGCATATTTTTAATGTAGTTTTTACTTTTCGAGTTAATTTTTAAAATGTTCATAAAAGTATAATTATTTGTTTATTAGTTGAGTATAATCCTGCCATAATTCAATAAGGTTGTTTTGTTCTGCTTATATGGTCACCCTGTTTATATGGTCTTATTTTTCTTGACCACTGAGGTGACCATATAACCGATACAGACTGTTTATTGTCTTGAAATAACGTAATGATTAATACAATATAAAAAAAAATTTTTCTTCTTAGCAAGATAAATTTTGTCTTAGTTATATTAGTATTTACATCTATATTTTAAGTTTAGGTAAAAATAATCATTTATAGAGTAAAATAATAAAAATATCTAATTTTAAAAAAGTTTAAAAAAATAAAGAAATTTTAAAGAATTGCATTTTACTAGGAAGGTTTTTATATGCTTTCACTGTAGTATTGCTTGTATTAATGAATTTGAAGTTCATAGATTAAATTGACAGTTACCTTCATTTGATACAAAAATGAATTTCTAACTTACAAACGTAAAAATCTATTTTGAGGTTGAGTTAATTTCTAACTTTTTGCACCTTGTATACATACTTTATGCTAATAAAATAGGTATTTTGGAATATGACAAAAATAAATACTATTTATAATGTATTCTTATATCTGGTCTAGAAATAATTTATTCTAAATAAATGAGAAATTTTGATTTTTTAATGAATAAAATATAGTTTATAAAAAGAATGTTTTTTGAGATCTTAGTTCTATCTTCCCTTAAGAAAACTGTTTTGTTGTCTATTTTATAATATATTAATTTGTATTATTATGTATTCGTCTTAAAACAGATGAGGTTATGTGTACAGTACAGAGTAAAATGCAACGTATAATATTGTCCCTAAAACACACCACACATGTAAGGACAGATTACTCATAATCTACTGACATATTATTTTATAATCTATTAATTTGTATTATTATGTATTCGTCTTAGAAACTGAGATTAGAGTATATACAATACAGAGCAAGATGCAACATATAATATTGTACTTAAAACACACGACACATGTACGGACAGATTGCTTATAATTTACTGACAAATTATTTTATAATCTATTAATTTGTATTATTATGTACTCGTCTTAGAAACTGAGATGAGAGTATGTATACAATACAGAGTAAAATGCAACGTATAATATTGTACTTAAAACACAACACATATGTAAGGACAGATTATATATAATCTACAGACAGATTATTTTATAATCTATTAGTTTGTATTATTATGTATTCGTCTTAGAAACTGAGATGATATTATGTATACAATACAGAGTAAGATGCAATGCATAATTTTGTACTTAAAACATACCACACATGTAAGGATAGATTAATTATAATCTACTGACAGATTATTTTATAGTCTATTAATTTGTATTATTATGTATTTGTCTTAGAAAGAGATGAGATTATGTATACAATACATTGTAAGATGCAGTGTATAATATTGTACTTAAAACACACCACATATGTAAGGACAAATTACTTATAATCTAATGACAATTTTTATATAATCTATTAATTTGTATTATGTATTCGTTTTAGAAACTGAGATGAGAGTATGTATATAGAGTAAGATGCAACGTATAATATTGTACTTAAAACACACCACACATGTAAGGAATATTCTACTTCCTTACATGCGATATACATGCCTTACATCCTTCTATATATGTAAGGCATGTATATCGCATTCCAGGAGATAATATCGCTCTGTTAACAACTATTTTCAAGGAATGAAGTCTTGTTTACGAATAAAGTCGATAGATATTTCGCAACTTACAAATATCGATATTGCATTTCCGTACGGAATGCTGCAATACCCCTGTTGTCAATAAAAATAGCTGTGTTAAGACTATACTGCAAGAGAATAACACGTGCATTTAAATCAAGAGTTCGACGGTGATTGATTAGGGTATTACTTTACATCCCGTTTCGCAAGATTTGTTCATAAAATGCTAATGTACCAATCGCGTGACATTGCACTCATTTTAAAGCAATGTATTTTGATAAGAAATGTAAATCACGTCACAAAACATTAACTGATAAATCCATATATGCTAGAAATATTACACAAAGGACATATTTCCTCTAAAATGCAATTATAATATTTGAAAGTTTCAGAATAAAATAAGAAAAATTTATATTCTGGAATTTATCTGCTTACTTTCAACTACCCATTTTATTAAATGCTAAATTATTCTGTTGTAACGATTTATCAAATTCTATTCTGTAGTGAATTGTTGCGTAACTAACTGGTTCTAAGAACTTCGAGTGTGAAAATTGAATTCTTCCTTTCATATATATGAGTAAACAATTGACTAAAACTGTTCTTTGGAATAAATTATGAATAAAACTACATATAAAAATGTGAATCCTGTGTTTGTTTTATGAATTACAGACATTTTATTTAGTTTCTCTGTCTGACAATAAAATAGACTCCAACAATGAATATTCTTCTCATATTTTAAAAGTTCAGACACACAATATTCTTAACATTGTTATAGTGTAATCTTTGAATGTGCTAAATATTCATAGTATGTGTTTTATTGTATTGTCCTTTGATATTGATCCTAAAAGAATTAAGTTATATATTCCAGTATAATTGACAATTTTGTTTTTGTCTCATGAAATTGTAAAAGATTTTGTTTGGGATATTTTTTCACAATCTCTAGAATATTTTTCCATCCATAATAGTAATTATTTTTATTTTTATTTATATTATTATTATTCAATTAGTAAAGTTAAAAAAATAACATTTCCCAATTTTTCACTGCAATATATATATATATATATATATATATATATATATATATATATATATATATATGTATATATATTTGAAGTTTGAATTATTTTGGTTTGGTTTGGTTTCGGAGTACCTACTTTTTGCAACACAAAGGCTAATAAGACTGGGACCTACTGATTAAAACCGATTCCGAACGGCTACGAACATCCATACCATAGTGAGATTCGTACCCACGAACTGTGGTTCCGAAGACCAGCACCCTAACCATTTGGCCATCCCTCGGCCTTGAATTGTTTTGTATTAAGCTTAGAAGACAAACTGAATTAATAGATTTATTAAATCATGGTAATTACTTTTAGTCAAAATGTTTGTATAAAATTTTCTGTGTCGAAAGGGTTTCATAAGCAGTATTACATTTAAATAATATGGTATTAATCCTTTCATTATTTAGGAAAATATATACTGATAGAAAGCATCTTTAATAATAATAATTTTATTTTAATATTATATTTATAAAAAACTATTGACTCAAACATTCTAAATCTTTATAAAAATGATTTTTTATTTAAAATATTTGTGAAGACTTTGCTGTATTGTTTTTTTTCAACACATATATTTCTTTAACAGATATTTAAAGAAATGTATTCATCTAGAAATTTTCCAGTTCAATTCGATTAATATTTTTATGTATGAATTCATGTATACACACACGCACATATATATATATATATATATATATATATATATATATATATATATATATATATATATATATATATATATATATATATATATATATATATATATATATATATATATATATATATATATATATATATATATCCACGAACATTCTTTCATTTTTTGAAATAATATGTAACAAGGTTCCAGGCTCTTCACTGTTAACAAATTATATTTATGTAGTCCTATTACAGTTTTAATAAGATTCAAGAAGCATATTTCGTTCATTTTTCGAATTTGTTATATGTACTAAACTTTAACTCGCATGACATTTTTCTTCCCTCCCTTGAAAGATTTTCTAAGTGAGATATCAATCTGTATCTAATATGAATTTTTTAATTGCGTGAAATTATTTCAGTAATTTTCCGAATTTTCCTAAACGTATTATTTATCTTATAAACAAAGTAGTCAGCAAAATTATATTTATATTAATATTTTAATTTTATTTTCTTCCAGGTGCCATATCTTTGCATTCTGCGTGTTTGTCCGTTCTGTCTACAGTAATGGGAATGTTAGAACTCTTAATGATCATGTAACCGCTACAATATATTACATATGTGTGTCACATTCTTATTCAAAGTGGTGAAGAATATGAGTGGATCATATCTCGTTTCGAAAGGTTTCTTTTAAGAACATTAAACTTTGTTGAGAGAAAAGAAGAGTAAGTTATGAAATACTTTTTGAACGTGTGGTGAGAATTTGATTCGAAATCAGGAATACACATTCGAAAAGATACTTTGTATGATTAGATATTCTATACCAGCTATTAAAAACAAAAATCAAGTACATAAGGAAGATGTTCGAGAAACACGTCAAACAATTGACAGAATGTCAAATAGGAAAGATTATTAAACATATAAATTATTCTGTAATATAAAATGTATGGTATCAAACATTTATAATTTTTTCTCCCTTTTTTGATAAGTAATAATTAAAAATTATGATACTTTTTACATTTATATATCAGGTTATTTAATAATTTATTCATTTTTTTGTAAAAATGGTGTATGGAAATTATTCTTAGATACACTGTTTATATAAAATTTATTAATCTGACAGTCTCCCATCATTTTTTGCAACTTTGTTATGTAATTCCTTAATTCTTATGCACACAAATCAGTATTAGGGTGCAAAGCGTATGTTTTAAAAGGACAGTATTATGAGTGTAAGTGGTGAGAAATAAAAATTTAAACGGATATAATAATCAACATATCTTTTAACATATCTTAAGATTGAGAAGGTTATTATCGCAGCATTTTCTAGAACTAAAAGGTTAGTAGAATAACAGTTAAATATTTTTATATTAGGAGCAAAAATTGTTGTTAAAAATGGAGTGAGACTGAATCAGATAAGAAAACAAATTATTCATTTGCAATTTTATTTACAGCTGTTTATTTAGTTTCAAATTAACAGTTTGTGTTAATGTTTCATATCAAGTAACTGTCCTACCCATACTTGTGAAGTATTTTTGAATGATTTAGTCATTGTTCAGATTCTTCTTGTGATATTTAGATCTATATGGCTATTTACCGAAAAATAAATATGTGAATTTAGTCTTTATTTATATTAAGAACGCTGTTCATAAAATGATTCTTCATTGTTTTAAAATTCAGCATAGAAATGTAAATTCAATGGAAAATATTTAAATTCAATATAGTTTTTAACAGTTTCATTGACACTTGCGTCTATAGCAGTCAAAGAGAAATTCACTATATGGCAGGACGGCAATAGCTGGCAAAAACGAAACGGTCGTTTTTAGACACTACGGCTATAGCGGCACAAATGTGTATTTACGGGAGTACAAGCAGAAGCCTAGTGTCATGTTTTGGAAACAATTTTTTAGGTTGAATTTCGTTTCCACCAGTTCCACGACCTGCAGCTTCAGTATGCAAATGATTCTGAATGGAGTAGTGAGATCCTGTTTTCTCTTGAATTCATTTTTTTGCCATTTATTTATTTTTGGTTGATTATGAGCTAACATTTCGTATAAAACTCCCAAAAATATTTTGTTGCACACAGGATATTGCTTATTTGAGTCATTAAACTTGTAATTTAAGTTTTTAAATTTTTGCTGTTATAGCCGTCCTCTTCCCATTACTTAGTGTCTAGA
Organism: Pardosa pseudoannulata; assembly: GCA_032207245.1. Classification (NCBI taxonomy): domain Eukaryota; kingdom Metazoa; phylum Arthropoda; class Arachnida; order Araneae; family Lycosidae; genus Pardosa; species Pardosa pseudoannulata. The sequence continues at coordinate 175,097,468 of CM063504.1, read as the reverse complement.
GTCCGCTAGCGCCATGACTGTTATAGCCGCATTTTAATTAAAGGTCCTAAATTAATAAAAATTATGTTTATTTAAGCAAAAAGAGTAAAATTATACTTCTAATATTCTAAAAATTACAAAAACATATAATGTTAATTTTCGAACTTCACTTGTTCTTACTGTCCGTCAATGTGTTAATAATTTAAAGAGAGCTTTCATTTTGAAATATTAATGAAAAATTATTCATTATATAAATTTAAATTACACGAAAATCATTTCAGACCTATCCCTTCATTTATATTCATTAGAAGCCAAAATATATTAAAACGTAAATAAGTCCAGACATTTAATTCCTTCACACAATTAACTGGTGCTATAATAACCATTAACATATCTGTGTAATTAAAATATTTAATCTTTAGACTTAACTAATAAATCTTTAGACCAAACTAATTGTATTATATGAAGAATACTATTAAGAAGTATTATGCTATTCTGAAGTTTTACAACTTTGTCCAATAAATGCAAATACTTATTTCTTGAACTGAAACAACCAGATAAGTAATTTAAGAGGGAAAAATAGGTTAGCTAAGTATTAGCAGAAAATTCTGTTAATTAAAACTTAGCTTTAAAACGACCCAGACAAAAATATTGACAATTATTATTATGATAGTTTAGCTTTCAAAGTACTTAAACAATTCTTTAAAAGTGATTTATTTATGAACTTGGGATAAAGTTTATTTTTAATAGCTTAATTGACTCCGCAAGTGAGGCCGGAATTAAGAAGTTAAGTTAGTGACAAATTAGTATTATCTGATACTAAAGTTAATTATAGCAGAGTATTAAATTTAAGAAATCCATTTAAGTGGTAATTAGCTATGAAGATTATATTGAAATTTGAGAAAATCTTAAGAAAGAAGTAAGGGTTATTTTCCTTATATATTTGTTATGATGAAGTAAATTTTCCACCATGAAAATGTTTGAGCAATTTTCAACAGCAACACAAACATAGAAAATAGCATAAATTAATGTCTTTATATTAATTCTTATAAACACATTTTCTGATCTGCTAATTGGCATATATATGTAAAACCATTCTCATTAGGTGAGAATACAAGCAAATGTAATAAATGTTTTCATAGGAAACTTATTAATACAAGAAAATTTATTAATACATGAAAGTAAATGCTGTTATAGACACATAGGTAATGTTGCATCTTACACAGCATTTTCATAAATTGCTAACTTGATAACAAAACAGTGTGCATATATAAATTGAAATATCAGTAAATTCATAAAATAACATTTCTTTAGAATCCGATAATATTTCCAAAATATCGGTGTCTAATAAAGATTTAGATTCTTTATCAATTAATCTTTCCTAATTCATTTATCTTAGGTTTGTACAAAATTACAATAAAATCATAATAAAGATTAAAATAGATATGGGTATCGGTTAGAAATTTCGACATTATTTAGAATATAAAATCTAAATTTAAAATTAACCAAATATTAGCTTTTCAGGTATATTCAGCTTGCATCTATTAAAGTAATTTTGTTAAAATAATTATTCAATATATTAATAAAATAATGTTAAAAAATTCAGTAAATATATTTTTGATAGAGTAATATGGCATATAAAGAAGAAAAATGTAAAATTAATACAAGAAACCTTTTTTTTAAATTAACAAATATTTCACAATTTTTAATATTTTAATGTTATTTAAATTATAAAATTTCTTAAACACGTATACATATACATATTTGTATATATATATATATATATATATATATATATATATTTACTTATGTATATGTATGTATATATATATATATATATATATATATATATATATATATATAGCTTATTAACTCTAAGTTTATAAGTTACAAAAAAATTTGAAAATGCACAGCATCTTTCTAAATAATTCTATTTTTCGAAAACTCTAAATTAGTCTGAAATATCATACATTCAGTGGTTTATGATAAATAGAATAACTATCTTGAAAACGTGAGTCATGAATTAAAATTTACAGTTTTAAAATTCTCACAATATACAAATTTTAAGAAAGCTCTCCTGGTCTAAAAAATCGTAAATACTAGAAAAAAAAACATAAAAAAGTTTAATTTCGCATTCAAAAGTTCATAAGAATTAAAATATAAAATTTAATTTCACTTCAATTCTGTCACTTCAATTTGAATACAAAAATTCCAAAAAATATATAAATATGTCGTCATATGTTGTCTTTCTTTGGGTGTTGATAAATACATTAAAATATGCAATAGCAATGGAAAAAAACAAATTTTGAAAACTCAATTTCTTGTATTATAATTTCATAGCTAGCCACGTAATGTTTTTTAATGAATTAATAATTATTTTCTGTATTATATTTACATGCCCATAAGTTATATTTTTTCCGATCTCTTAATTTTCTATAAAGTGTAAATCTCTCTCAAGTACGATTATTTTCAAGAGGGTAGCAATTTTTAATTATTACTCTTTTTAATCGTTAAATTGATTTCTTCATAAGACATCAATGAATATAGTCTTAAAGTAAAGAAAAAGAGGTTAAATTTCCCTTTAATGATATTTTGACTACGACGAATTGAAAATTAATGATAAAATTAATAATCGAATATTAAATTTACAAAAATTAATTTAATATTGGAAGGTAAATTAAATCTAGGTAATTGAAAAATTTTCAGGACAGATAACCTTTTTTAATTGAACAAAAAAAGTATCATAAGCGATCACAAGTGTACAATTTTGGTAGGCCTTATTATTAAAATGGGAGGAATAATTGGCAATTTGAAACAAAAAAAAAATTCAATTAGAAATTATTTTTAAGGCGATAAAAATCAATTTGTATGTGACAATAATTTAGTAAAAATCTTTCATTAAAACTTGAATTATTTTGTCAGTTTTTAAATTTAATATCAGTTGAACTTTTATTTAATCTTTTTTCTGTAGTAAAATTATACTTTTTAAATCCATATTTATGGTGTAAAAATTAATTAGCTATAAATTATGTGTTTAATTTTTTTTAAATATAAAATATTGAGAAATAACTCAGATGCTTGAAATATTTTGTTTGTGATTAAATTCTTTCGCTATGCGCAGTACGTTATGTACCTTTGGAAGATTCATTAAAATGGATCTGGACTTTTTTTATTAGAAAATATAAAATCATTGAATTTCTTCAATCGATATCTGGACTAATTATGTTTGAGATATACAGATAAACTTATGTATGGGGTTTAGAATTTATTTACATAATTTATCATTTTCTGTCTGTTACTTTTTTTGTTAAATATGTAAAGGATAAAAAGATTAGATTATCAGTCTCACAGTTATGATAGACAATATTTTATGGAAATATTTTCACGTCTGCTATTTATTTTTTATTGTTTAAAAAGCCCTTAATTTTTCTCTGTTTCATTTTGCTGTGGCAGGAAATCAATTAGCCTGTTAAATATTTTTGTTCTAGGAAAATATGTAATTTTATTTTCTCTGATTAATTTAATTTCTCCTGATTGTAATTGCATCGGATTACTGATAACATTTTCTGCTATTTTGAAGTCAAAATTGTTTCATGCTATATTTTGTTATTTCAGTATTTGTTCAAATAATTTTTCAGACCCCATGTTGTTGTTTCTACAAAAATTAGAGAAATATCAATTTACTAACTTGCAGCAATTTTGCAGTTTAAACCGATTATAGTTATAATAAAAATTTTTAAATATAGCCACACATATGGTATTAACACTATTAGTTTTTTTAAACGTTTTAAAGTCATAATAATACAAGTATTTCCTTTTGTTTATTCTTTAGTTTCCTGATTTTGTTGATTTTTTCTTTATTGTTCCTCAATAACATGTAGATAAAACATTTTTTAGTTTAACTCATTATTAATAAGAAAGCTATAAACAAGTATATTTTGTTGTTGTTTCGACAAAAATTAGAGGAAATATCAATTTACTAATTTGCAGCGATTATGCAGTTTAAATCGATTATGTTTATAATATTTTTCTTACATGCAGCCACGCATATGTTCATTAACTCTATTAGTTTTTTAAGCGTTTTAAAGTCATAATAATCATAATACCAGTATTTCAACACTAGAGGTATAGAAGCAGTGTGTTTCAAAGCAAACGAATTTCAAACTTTCATATGATCCTTTTGTTTATTCTTAAGTTTCCTGATTTTTATTGTTTTTTTTCTTTCTTATTCCTCAATAAAATGTACATAAAACTTTTTTTAATTAACTCATTGTTAATAATGAAGCTATAAACAAGTATATTTTGTTGCTGTTTTGACAAAAATTAGAGGAATTATCAATTTACTAACTTACAGAAGTTTTGCAGTTTAAACAGAATATAGTTATAATTTGTTTTTAAATATAGCCACGCATATGATTATTAGTCTTTATTAAACGCTTTAAAATCATAATAATAATAATGCTAGTATTTCGACACTAGACTTACAGAAGCCGTGTATTTCAAATGAAATGAATTTCAAACTTTTATATCATCCTTTTGTTTATTCTCTGATTTCTTGAGTCTTTGTTGATTTTTCTTGATTATTCCCCAATAACATGCTGAAAACTTTATTTTAGTTTAACTCATTATTAATAAGGAAGCTGTAAGAAAGTATATTTTGTTGTGTTTTCTAAAAAATTAGAGGAATTATCAATTTAATAACTTGCATCAATTTTGCAGTTTAAACCGTTTATAGTTATAATAAAAAATTTTAAATATAGCCACGTATATGGTCATTAACACTATTAGTTTTTTAAAACGTTTTAAAATCATAATAATCATAATACTAGTATTTCAATACTAGACATATAGAAGCCGTGTATTTCAAAACAATCCAATTTCAAACTGTCTTATCATCCTTTTCTTTATTGTTTCATTTCCTGATTCTTTTTGTTGATCTTTTCTTTATTATTCCTCAATAACATGTAGATGAAACTTTTTTTTAGTTTAACTCATTATTAATAAGGAAGCTATAAACAAGTATATTTTGTTGTTGTTTCGGCATAAATTAGAGGAAATATCGATTAACTAACTTGCAATAATTTTTCACTTTAAACCGATTATAATTATAAAATATTTTTTTTAAATATAACCAGGCATATTTTCATTAACACTATTAGTTTTTTGAAACTTTTTAAAATCAAAATAAGAGCAATACTAGTATTTTAACACTAGACATATAGAAGTTGTGTATTTCAAACTTTCATATCATCCTTTTGTTTATTCTTTAATTTCCTGATTATTTGTTGATTTTTTCTTTATTATTTCTCAATAACATAAAACTTTTTTAGTTTAACTCATTATTAATAAGGAAGCTATAAACAAGTATAGTTTGTTGTTGTTTCGACAAAAATTAGAGGAAATATCAATTTACTAACTTGAAACTATTTTGAAGTTTAAACCGATTATAGTTATAATATTTTTTTAAAATAGCTCCGCATATAGTCATTAACACGATTAGTGTTTCTAAACGTTGAAAATCATAATAATCATAACACTATTATTTCAAAACTAGACGCATGGACGCTGTTCAATGCAAACGAATTTCAAACTGTCATAAAATTCTTTTCTTTATTCTTAGATTTCCTTATTCTTTGTGAATTTTTTATCAATATTCCTCAATAACATGCAGATGAAACTTTGTTTTAGTTTAACTCATTATTATTACGAAGCTATAAGCCTCATGTGGCCATTTTAACTGCTGAATAAGTATCTAAGCTTATGTTGTGTTTTTTATTATATGTTTTTTATTATTTTCTTTAGTAACGATATAAACGAAAATTGGTTGATTTCAAAAGTATCTTAGCATTTTTTTCTGAATAAATTGTATTAAATCTTTTTGTTTTCTAGGATTTCGGGTTAAAACACTTTTCTGAAATCCAATGGCTGCGATAGCTTCAAAGAAAATGTTAAATATTTGCAATTTGTTTTGAGTTAAAGCAAATCCGAAAGACTTCATATAAATTTGCTCTAGCATCAGAAATTTAAAATACTTTTATCTATAATTGTTTTCTTCTCATAATGCAAATGATAGCATAAAATATTTGTAACTATTTCTCTTAAAATTACTTTGGAAATTCACACTATATTTACTTCAAAAACATGATTAATTTCAGATTAAAGCTAGGGGTTGATGGTAGGTTAAAATATTTATTTATTGGTTTTTCGCAATTAGAAAAAAAATAAATAGACCCAATAGATAAAGATCCTTTTCCTCGAAAGGTTCGACAGTTTCACTCCATTTCCAGACACTGTATGATTTGTAAAATTCGATTTACTCTAGGGGATATGGAATTCATGATAGTTGATGTAAACAGTAATATTGTTACATTAGTCTATTATATTTATCTTGATAATAATATTATTTGTTTCATATTGCTATAATTGGAACAAAAATATTACTGCTATCTATTAACATTTCCTATATATGAGAAAATATTGAATATAGTAGTTATTTCATTTAAAATTTTATATATATTTTTTAAATAATCTATTTTTACTATTTTCAGGATAGTAACGAACGAAATTAAAGAGAATTTTCTTTTCCATTTTTGGCACGTTTTTATCAAATATAACCCATAGATAAGGGGTTAGTATAAAGTATTCATCAATATATATCCGGGAGAAATGACTGAAGCACTACTGAGGTAAAACGGTTTTATTATATTTTTAAACGTTAGCCAGATATTTAGTATTTCAGCTACCTGAGAGTATAGATCAATTTTGAACTTACAAGTAAAATTGTCATTTTATTTTGTACAACAAAATGTTTTGAATAGAACTAAAATCAAAGAGTGAAACTAAAGCGGGTTTTTCGTAAAGAATGAGATATTTCTGTATAGGTAAACACGAGAAGAAGCAAATATTCAGATGTTCATGTAATTTTTTATTTTAAATTAAGAAAGTATTTTGGGCTTACAAGAGCTGTTTAAAAATGGTACTTACACAAAATGAAGACTGAAGTATTTATTTTGTCTCAATTGTTTACACAATCGTAATAAAGAGTGAAAAATAACTGTGCTTTTGTACAGAAACGGAAAAACAAGTTGAAGAAAATCATAGTTTTTCATTTAAAAATAATAAATGTGGTGTAAAGAAGTAACCAGTTAGAAGTTCATGATGAGATTAATTGAAAAATACTAATTAAAAATCTGAAAAAAAAATTAGTGTTCTTTTAAGAATTATCTCTTTTTGTCTCAATGTGGACTTAATTAGAATGATAATGTATGAAGCTGCACCTTGATGCGAAGGTAAATTGTTTTTCTTTTATTTTAGATTTTTAACACTAGACATACTAATACCTTATACATACCTATTTCTACCACAGACGGTTAAACAACCGGACTTTATGTTTCCTGATTGAAATCATAAAATATGCATATACGGGAGGAAATAAACAAATAAGCTTTATTATATTTAAGTTGCATTTTGTAATTTTTATATATTACAAGCACAAAGAATAACATTTTTAATTCAATAACCATCGCATTTTTTACACATATATTGTCAGTGATTTGACCAATTATGGTATGGTTGACCAATTATGGTACCAAGTTTTCTTTTAAGAATTATCTTTCTTTTCTCAATGTGGATTTAATTAGAATGATAATGTATGGAGTTGCACGGTGATGGGAAGGCAAATTGTTTTTCTTTTATTTCAAGTTTTTTACACTAAACATAATAACACATAAATACATACCTATTTCTACCACAGACGGTCAAACGACCGGATTTAATATTTGATTCAATGCATGAAATATGGATATACAGGAGGAAATAAATAAATAGACTTTATTATTGTTAAACAAAATTGCATACTGTCAATTTTTATGTATTACAAACACAAAGAATAAAATTTTTACACATATATTACCGGTTATTTGACCGATTATGGTATGTTTAATGGTAATTATAAAAGTATTTATTTAACGTAAAGTTTGAATACATATCTTGATATAATGCAAAAGAATATTGGTAGATTTTACTTATTGATTACTTATCTCTGTCCGGATATATTTCAAAATTACTTTTCCTTAAATGTATGTTAAACATATAAAAGTAATTCCATCTTAAGTAATTTGTTTTGCAAGTAGGTACAAGCTAGGTAGAGCAAATTTATTAAGGGTATATAATTACGGTATTTAAAATAAAAGTTAATTTCAATTTTAATGATTCCTGATACAACTAAAACAGTACTTCTGCTTTTAACCGTTAGTACTAATTTTGAAATAAACCATTGAGGTATTAAATGGATAACAGTTTTAATTTTTTTCTGCTTCTACTTCTTTTCAATCAATTGCAACACTATGAATATTACCCATAGCAAAAGAAAGTAATATATTTCAAAAGGATATATTTCAAATTTACTTTTCCTTAAATGTATAGGAAACATATAAAAGCAATTTCAATTTTAGTAATTTGTTTTGCTAGTAAGTACAAGTTAGGTAGGGAAAATTTATTAATGGTATATATTTACGGTATTTAAAATAGAAGTTAATTTAAATTTTAATGATTCCTGATTACAATTAAAACAGTACTTCTGCTTTTGTACTTTAGTACTAATTTTGAAATAAACCATTGCGGTACAAATTGGTTAACAGTTTTCACTCTTTTTTGCTTCTACTTCTTATCAATCAATTGCAAGACTATCAAAATTACCCATAGCAAAATAAAGCAAGAATTACAGCTACTGTACTAAAGTAAAATGTTTTTTGTATTAACATTTCTTTACTTTATAGCAAACAAATCTGCTTTTATATTCATCTGGTATTTATGATTACTGTCAATTAAAAGCACTTATCATCAGTAGTCTTTACTGTCATGAATACTTACTTCTGTCGTGATATATTTCAAAATTACTTTTTCTTAAATGTATAGGAAAGATATAAAAGTAATTTCAATTTAAGTAATTTGTTTTGCAAGTACAAACTAGGTAGGGCAAATTTATTAATGGTATATATTTACGGTATTTAAAATAGAAGTTAATTTTAATTTTAATGATTCCTGATACAAATAAAACAATACTTCTGCTTTAGTCCTATAGTAATAATTCTGAAATAAACCATTGCGGTACAAATCGGTTAACAGTTTTAACTCTTTTTTGCTTCTACTTCTTTTCAATCAATTGCAAGACTATCAAAATTACCCATAGAAAAATAAAGTAAAATTTACCGCTACTGTACTAAAGTAACATGTTTTTTGTATTGACATTACTTTACTTTATAGCAAACAAATCTGCTTTTATTTGTATCTGGTATTTATGATTACTGTCTATTAAAAGCAGGTAACACCAGTAGTCTTTACTGTAATGAATACTTACCACTGTCTGGATATATTTCAAAATTACTTTTCCTTAAATGTATAGGAAATATATAAAAGTAATTCCAATTTAAGTAATTTGTTTTGCAAGTAAGTACAAGTTAGGCAGGGCAAATTTATTAAGGGTATATATTTAAAATAGAAGTTATTTTAAATTTTAATGATTCCTGTTTACAATTATAATAGTACTTCTGCTTTTGTCCTTTAGTATTTACTTTGCTTGTTCCTTTTTTTTTTTCTTCTTTTTTTTATATTTTTTTTTTTTTTTTTTTTTATTCTTGTTTTTTTTTTTTTTTTTATTTAAAATTTGTTTTTTTATTTTTTTTTTTAAAATTTTATTAAATTTTTTTTTTTTTTTTTTATTTTTTTTTATTTTTTTAATCAATTCTGCTTATTTTTTTCAATCAATTGCAATGCTATCAAAATTACCCATAGCAAAAAAAGCAAAGATTAACGCTGTTGTATACAAGTAAGATATTTTTATATTGATAATTCTTTACTTTATAGCAAACATATCTGCTTTTATTTGCATCTGGTATTTATGATTATTGCCAATTAAAAGCCCGTAACACCAGTGGTATATTGTTAAAATCTTCCGTTAATAGCAATTACGTTTCATAATGCATAGTACATTCATTGGCAGAGAGAGTTCCAGAGAATGGCAAAAATTACATACAACTAGAATTTCTGTTGATATTTTTATGACATTTGAAAAAGTTTACAATATCATGTACACAAATTACATTTGAAAGAAATGTATCCAACATCTCAAGAGTGCCATACCAAATGTTACAAAAAGATTAACTGATGTTGAATATACTGTATTGATGTGAATAACGTACATAGTTTGTGATTAAAATTTATGTTGAACAAAAGTGTGATGTTTAGTGTTATAAAATGTACTTTCTGTGATTACACTTTATCAGGATTTATTTTTCCAAACTTAACCAATTTATAATAACAACTCTTAATATTTATTTCACTAGGCCACTAAAGTTCATTCTGGTGACATGGATATTGTACATCATTTAATTTAATAGAAACTTTTGTAAATAAGAATTACTGTAAAAAAAGTTTAAAAAAAAGAAACTAACAAACATAATGCTCACGTTAGATTTGCTCAGTGTTTACTCAAATAGAAACTATTCGAAAGATTTAGAAAACTATAGAAGTGTATAAAGTTGATGCTACTGTAAATACATAATACATTGTTTTCTACTATTAGTGATGTATATTGTAGTAGCAAAAAGAAAAAAGAATTCAACTGTTTATTATAAAAGGAATTTCAAAAATAAAGTTGTGTAACACAATATTGTGGGAATTAAAGATTTTTGTTGAATGGTCGTTGTATTTTTCTTCACATATTTATATCTTGCTCTTCATATTTTTTTCATGCATACACAATCTAATTATTATGTTTATTCTAATTTAACACTAACATTTGTTTCTTTATAATGTTTAAATATAATAGAATTCACATCTAAGTCAGTAAACACAGTTGTACAGAAACTAAATCGTCGAATTATTAGTGGTACAAAATTTTCCAAATCCAAGCAATACCCTTTGAAATGGAAGACGTTATGCCTGAGGGGTGTTTTGTTACTCCGCTGCTTCGGAATCGTTCTTTCATCTTAGCGATGCTCTTTAACACTTCGCATGCGGGTATATTTTATCGCCAACTTACGCGTGCAGAGGGCGTTTTTTCGTGAATCGTGTGAAAGTTTAGTTATTCAGAAAAATCGCAGTAAATCTAAAAGTAAGCTGTTTTATTAGAGAAACTTTCTTTTTATTTTACACTTTAATATATACTGTAGGATTATTTAACAAAAAAAATCAATATTTTTACGAAATAACAAAAAAATTTTTTTTTTTTCAATTAAAGTCCGATAATCTGTCAGCGCATATTTTTTCATCACTATTTTGTCACAACGACTCATTTTATCAATTTTGTATTCAGCAATAAAAAGACAAGATTCAAATTGACAAAATACGACTTGTACGCTCTAAAGATAAGAATTTGATTGAAAACGAAATAAAGCAACAAAAGACCTAGTAACTCGACAATCATAACTTGTGGAAAGAAAAAATGCAAAGCGTTGCATAACAACGCAAACAACGCGTATATAAAGTCACACATACATATAATTATATGCATTTAGAAGATTTGTGGTGGTTAGCGCGTATCCACCACAAACCTACTAAATACGTATTTTTACGTGACCCGCACTCCAATAACAGGGTGCAATAAACGTAAAAATACGTTCCCCTCACACGAAGTGTTAAGAAGACGAACGAATGACTATTATTCCTGGTTTCCTGTACTGGATTTCACAAGTACCAGTTTCGTTAGCTCTCGTACAGCAAACATAGTTTTCGAAAGAACCAAACCATTCATAAAGGAAGACGAAACCCTTTGCACTAAATCGATCAAAGTCCGTCAAACGAGTATGGATTGTCTAAGTGGCATTAAAAACAACAACAGTAAGCATATATTTTAAATATTTCTGTGCATGGCTGTCAAGACGTCCATCCCATTGTTTAAGTTCGTTCCTAACAATATGACTAAAAATTCTCTGTAAGTTTAACAATCCAAGCTAGCAAACATACCACTACGTAGAAAACGAGGGATTTTTTTTAACCCTCCGAGTGGAACACACCGAGGAAAAAAAGTCTCAAAAAATACCCTAAAGTTTTTTACTGTGTCAGTGGCCAAAGCTTTCTATGATTTTTTCCTTCACCCTTTGTCGACTAAAATAGAATACTCGAAACCCACCCTCGTTATTGTCCGTTTACTACCGGTTATAAGTAGATATGTAAATAGATATTATAGATTGTTAATTTTTAATACACATAAAGCTCGTCAAGTCTCGAAGATCATATGAAAAATGGATTCTAAAAGTACAAATAAAAATATTCTTTAAGTGAATTATTTATATTTTTTTACAAAAGTCATCCAAGATATTTAAGTGGTGCAATTAGAGATACATCTGTTACCGCAAACGAAATACTTCGAAATATAGATTTACAAATCCATGAAAAGTTATCAGCGTTTTTGTGCCTCAGGGAGTAGCTGCATCCCTCAATAAATATCAGTCAAAGAGGGGTGCAGTTCCTAAGAAATCGACCTGACTTATCTCAAAACTCCATGTCGGAAAACAATGGAAGAAATGTACATTAAATCCATTTTTGGAACGTTTTTGGAGGTCAAAAATTGTACGTGGAGCTGCTTTGAAGACATCATGGGTTTGGCGGAATTGTACGTGCGAACCGCTTAGAGGGTTAAACTTTTGTTCGGAAGATAAATAATAGATTTTTTCACACGATATTCCTACTAGTACATACTATTCTGGATTTACAGAAAATCGGAACGTCTTTCACCTTATAACTCGATCAATATCAGAGCTTAAATATTTTGATAAAAATATCATGATAAAAATATCATGAAAACTTGAAACTCAGATTCTAAGCTGTTGAATCTCACATTGTTACTACGACGCTGGGAAGTGATATCTTGCCTAACACCAAAAAGAAATATTTTCTTAAATATTTTTCTGCGGTTCTTATGGTATCACTGTACCCTAGGTTACTACATCACGGAGTTTGAGAACCGTAGAGATATATGATAGGTCGCAAATACAAAACAATGTAATATAAATAACAATAGTTAGGGGTAATATAGTTACCGGGACAAATATAAAAACCAAACCATACTTAGCACGATACATAAATAGCAAGATGGTGACAGAACAGAACATTTTATGAAAATTTTAACAATACCACCGAATGATGACCAAATGGTTAAGAAGTTAATCTTCTGTACCGCAGTTAGTGAATGCCCATTGTGGCATGGATGTTTGTAGCCATTAGGAATCGGCTTTAAGCTGTAGGTCCTGGTCGCATTTTCTCTCGTTATTATTATCTTAAAATAGAACGTAGATCTCCAAATCAATCACAACATTTAACACATTGTATGCTGGTACATTTCGCAGCAGAATCATACCGGGAACGGGTGTTTTGCATGTAAATTTAGTTATTCAGTTAAATATCAATATATCGAAAATTATTTAATTTTTTAACCAACTTTTCGTATTTTATATGGAAATATATAAACCAATATATCTATATGTATATATATATATATATATATATATACATATATATATATATATATATATATATATATATATATATATATATATATATATATATATATATATATATATATATATATATATTTATACATAATAACATTTTCGCAAGGATAAATAAAAAGTTAATTTTAAATCTAAATTTATTTTTTTAATCAACGTTTCCATTATGTGGTTCCACATCGAATGATGTAAAAACTAGTTTTTATTTGTCTAAACTTTTCCACAATCTATGTAGTAGACAAGAACTTTAGGCTTCATTTTCTTGTATATACCACTATTTTTGTACCCACAAACAAACCATGTTTCTTTCACTAACCCATACTAGTACGTGTCCCGAGCCCAAGTATCAATTGACAGAAGAAATACTAGTACATGCACCGCTTTAAATGTGTTAATAATATAACACGTTTTCTAAATTAATAGAGTCTCACGTTACTCAGTTTGAGAACTGCAGCCCTAAGGCAATGTTCCTAAAAGTATGGTAAGCTTGATTACAAAAGTATGGTATATTTGACTGATGAGAAGGATGCGGTGACGTTGAACCCTTTACCAGGCTGTACAAAACATGTAGCATCCTTTGTTTCGAGTATAAACACAGAATAATATAAAAAATATTGTTACTTGTTAATACTTTGTAGCTAGGATTTTGTAGAACGCGCCAAAGTTAATAATTAAATTTCATTGTTAATTGCATCCATGCAAAAACTTTATCGTATACAGAGAAAGAGGAATTGTTTAATTTAGCACGGATCTACTCTACTTTTTAGCATTTCAGACTGATTTTTGTAAATAAACATGCACTCTAACGACATATACAACATATGTATACTGTTTTAACAGAGAAAATCCTGAAATGCATCTTGCCTTTTGCAATTCATCTCTATGTAATATAGTTTAATATAAATTTTAGCCTAAGCTAACATTTAAGTAAAATAAAAATACAGACGTTTGGCTGTGTAACCGTATCTCAAATTATAACTAAAAACCAGAGAACCAAATTATGCTGATCTGTCTCTTCAGCATAACAGATTGTATGCGGGACACTTACTAGTACATTTTCTGACGATTAATACTTGAGCACGGAACACGTATTAGTACGTTTTCTGACGATTTATACTTGAGCGCGGATCACGTACTAGTACGGGTTAGTATAACAACATGGTTTGTTTGTGGATACAAAAATAACGGTATATACAGGAAAACGAAGCCGAATGTTCTTGTGTACTAGATAGATTCTGTAAAAAATTAAACAAATAAAAACTAGTTTTTACATCAGTCTATGCGGAACCACAGAAAGGGAAAAAATTAAAACTATATAATACTATTTTTATTTGATTTTTCATATTTATAAATTTATCCACTAAAAAATATATGTTTTGTTTACAAAAGTCTTATGGTTGTTAATTATATATTTTTATTTATATATTTTTTCATATATTTCAATATAAAATACGAAATGTTGATTAAAAATTAAATAGTTTTCGATCTATTGAGATTTAACTGAATAACAAAACGCCCACTCCCGGTACAATTGAGCTGCTAAATGTACCCACACACAATGTGTTAATTTTCATACTTTTTTATTATAGGGATTGTTGTGTATAATTTAAATTTATTTCATTTATATTTAGAATGAATAAAATCTGATTTTTATTGTTATTATTTCTTTTATGTACTAAGTGAGGAAAATATATATATATTGATTTTTATAATAACGTATACACTTTATTTTTTACATGGGTTTTTCATTGTTATGAAAATTATAGAACGGGTTTACGTATGTAGAGAGTGTGGGGAATACTTCCGTAAGGTAGAACAATTTTACAGAGGATCCATTTTATCTAACACTATGTCTCTAACGTTCACTCACATTTAAATCTCCTCGGTTTTGCTTTTTATTTAAAAAACTGAGAAGATAAATTAAATAGACAATTTTCATGAAACATCAGTGAAAGTTACTTCTTCGGTTCACAAACAACAGAGGATCCATTTTATTTAACACTATGTCTCTAACGTTAACTCACATTTAAATCTCCTTGGTTTTGCTTTTATGTAAAAAACTAAGAAGAGCAATTAAATAGACAATATTCATGAAACATCAGTGAAAGTTACTCCTTCGGTTCACAAACAACAGAGGATCCATTTTATTCAAAACTATGTCTCTAACGTTGACTCATATTTAAATCTCCTCGGTTTTTCTTTTTATTTAAAAAACTAAGAAGAGCAATTAAATAGATAATTTTCATGAAACATCAGTGAAAGTTACTTCTTTGGTTCACAAACAACAGAGGATCTGTTTTATTCAACACTATGTCTCTAACGTTGAATCACATTTAAATCTCCTCGGTTTTTCTTTTTATGTAAAAAACTAAGAAGAGAAATTAAATAGACAATATTTATGAAACATCAGTGAAAGTTACTTCTTTAGATCACAAACAACAGAGGATCCATTTTATTCAACACTATGTCTCTAACGTTGACTCACGTTTAAATCTCCTCGGGTTTGCTTTTTATATAAAAAACTAAGAAGAGCAACTAAATAGTCAATTTTCATGAAACATCAGTGAAAGTTACTTTTACGGTTCACAAACAAGTCTGTAATAGCCATATTGACATCCTTAGAAAGTTATGAATATACCATATATAATATATCAATTATAATTATCCTTTGAAAAATTTACTGATTTGTGAAGTTTACTGTTAGAACTTTATTCAATTTTATCTTCCAAGATTTCGAATATTTTTTTTATAACGGAATTAAACATGTTACCATTTCGTTCTAAATTTATAAAAAAGTATAGTTTTAGCAATGAAAAAATATGTTTCACTTGTTTACTTTTATTTACTTTTATTCAAATACTAAAATGTAGATATTTTACAGTTGAAAAAATATATACTTAATCTATACTTAATCCACGTTACTTATTTGGTTTGAGACATTTCTGTAATAGCCATATTTATATCCATATTAAGTTATCACTATACTATACATAATATAGCAATTATAATTATACGTTGAAAAAATTACTGATTTGTGTAAGTTAGAATTTTATTCACTGGGTTTTTCTCCTCCAAGACTTCGAATATATTATATAACGAAATTAAACATATTACCATTTTGTTCTAAATATATAAAAAAAAAGTATAGTTTCAGTACTGAAAATATATGTTTCACTTGTTTACTTTTATTTACTTTTATTCAAACACAAAAATATAGGTATTTTACAGTTGAAAAAATATATACTTAATCTGTACTTAATCTACATGACTTCTTTTGTTTACAGACATGTCTGTAATAGCCATATTCATATCCATATTAAGTTATCACTATACCATACATAATACAGCAATTATAATTATTCGTTGAAAAAATTACTGATTTGTGTAAGTTAGAATTTTATTCAGTAGGTTTTTCTACTCCAAGATTTCGAATATATTTTGTAACGAAATTAAACATGATATTATAATTTGGTTATAAATATATAAAAAAGTATAGTTTCAACACTGAAAACTTATGTTTCCTTTTATTTTACTTTAATGTACTTTTATTCAAATACTAAAATGTAGATATTTTACAGTTGAAAAAATATATATACTTAATCTATAAAAAAATTCAGACTAGGAAAAATAATTTGAAACTATGATTTTTATTAGTGTTGCGAATTACTTTTGGCGTAAAAAAATTCTTAGTCTGCTTTATTATGCTTTGAAAAGAAAAGGAACTTAATTAACGCAGCATTTTTAATTTATGAAAATATTATTTTCAAAACAGAGAGTCTAATATTTTTCTCAGAATAAAAAACCTATGTTTTTATTCCTCTATATTCATATTTTATATGAGTTGACATAAAATAACTAAACAGCGTTATTTTTTGCATTATGCGATATTTTGTGGATTTTCTCTATTGGAATCAAAGAATAGTACTAGATTTTTAACTATTTTAAAATTTCCAGCACTATTTTTTAAAACTAAAGTGATTTTTTAAGGCAAGTTTAACTAAGTCATAAATATTTTCCAAAAAAGTTAGTTTTTTTTTAGTATGTAGAATATTACTATAAGGGGGGTTTCAACATGTTTTCAAATAATGAATTCAGTAGCTATAGATATGTTGTAACAGCAAGTCGTACACATATTAGATATACCGGTACTTTGAAATACTATTTTGAAAATATTATAGTCTACTACTGCTTTTAAATTCTTAAAATACTATCATGTTTGTATTTCTATCAGAAACAGTTTCTTAAAGTCAGTTTGGGGTCAAATTGGTAAAGCCCTGGTAAACAAGTTCATATGTTCATAAAAAAATTAGTGATAGCTGAAGAATGTTTCGTACTAAAAAGATAAAATTATAAATTTTATCGTTTTATAAAGACTAAGTCTTTAATCTGTTTTAAATTTTAGCTCTTGCCCATTCTTCCATCCTTCCTACCGTCTAAGAATGAAATGTGGTATTTTCTATACAAAGTTCCAACAATTCCCTAACTGTATATAGATTCCATTGGCCATCCGTTGATCGTTTACAATGCTCTGTTAGCGTTCAAGTTGTATTGTGGACGTTGAATAGGTTACATAATGTAACGTATGATGTGTAAGGTTTACGTATGGCAAAAGAAGCAAAAATCCTGTCAAATTTAGTTTTATAAACCTTGTCGCTTCATACCACTTTTAGCTGTTATGATTATCGTTCATATAACTTGGCACGTCAACTAAATCCTCATAATCTAGAAATAATTGCACTGTTAAAATCAATTGCAGTGCGTAACCAAAGAGCCACGATTATTTCTGATAGAAGATACATGACAAAAATCATTCAGATTTTCAGATATCTGAGATCTACTCTCTATGGTGTCATTGCAAAGTTCAAAGAGTTACAAAAGTCCAACGAAATTTTTGCGTAAAAACCACCATCGAAAGAGATCGTTGTCAGGTCGCCCAGCGATAACCAACAACTTTCAACAACTAATATTTGATTTATTTAGACTTTTATCTATGAAGCGTAGTTGGAAGGGTCACAAAAAATTCCAAAGGATCAAGCATCTCAACGGTGAAAGCGCTGTTAAAACGGCATTCATCAATATGGACTGTAACTAGTCTGGTTGTGCTTGAGCATATTTCAAGCCGAGAAAGGAGGCAGTCATTTAAGCAAGCATGGAATATATTGAGAAAATGTCCTTATTATAAAACAAACAATGAGGTTAAAATGTTTTGGAAAGATTTTTGTGTTTTCCAATAAAAAATATGTGTGGAAAAATGCATTAATTGTCCGTATTTTGGGGCAGCAACAAGTAGGTTCAAAATAGTTCTTAAAAATTACACTATTTAAGAGTGCAGTAGTTAATGGTGATATGCACACATTATCATTAAAAAAAAACATTATGATTTAGACAACAAAGAATTGGACTCAAAATTACCAGTTGACATTTTTTGACTGAATAAGATAGACTGAAGATGAAATATTTTGAAACAATTTTCAATTCCTCATATCATCGGTGTAACGCCACCCTGTACTGGATCCCTATGCTTGCGATGGACCTGCCCGCCTACTTTACCAGGACAGGAGTGTTCGGTCATCTCTGAGAATGCATTAAATTACCCCCGAAACTTTAAGGAGAACAAACAATATTTATTTATAAAAATTGACGAAAAAATTAAAGTAAATCAAAATAACATATTTGAGTCTCGGAGACTGTCTTAGCCAGATTTAGGTAACCAATCGTAGTGTTTTCTTACATCAGCACAGATAGAAGTCTATGTCGACTCCCTGAATCCAACTGCTCTCTTGCAGGTCTTCTAGCCCTTCTTTGGGGGGTCAGCTTCTCGGATCTTGATCCCTTCCGAAAATAGAAGTCCTTCCTTTCAGATGCACTGCCGGCCTGAAAAAAGAAGAAGCGTCATATCCAAAAATCCTTATCAGCACCCCCCCCCGCCATGCAGCTCTGCTTTTTCTTAAGAAAACCGGGTGGAAGGGGTCAGTGAGGTCGATATTGCAAATATAGTAAAAGGTGTACATGTACGAAACACAGGTCGTAGTGTCCAAATTCCTTACAATCGGGAATTGTAAAGCATATTATTTTCTTGGAATTCTAATCCAGTGGCAGAAGATCTGTTTTCACTTCTGACTCCCATTACATGCACAGTACTTGCCACAGCTCTTAAAATAATACATTTTTGTATATGAGTCAGTCACATTAAACTGTTTTACAGTTACCTGATACTAGTTATATAAAATTACTTCTATCTTTATTTGTACATGAAATTTCTTTTACTTTAAAGAACTACAAACATTTTCTCGCAATCCACGCTTTGCACAGCACTATCTCTCCTAAAGGACTATTATCATATCTCACTTAATAAAAGACCAGACCTGATATTGTGTCCACTGCTTTGAGAAACGGAGACCATGTATTCGGTACCATAATTTCTTTATTTCATTATTCCATTATGACCGACAAAATTGGATTCTGAACTACCACAAACATTATCGGGAATACATTAATGATTGTAGCAGTTCGGAATCAAATTTCAACAGTAGGATGATTTCCAGCCACACATTATGATCAAAAGTTTGCTGTAGAGCTGAACAGCAAATGTTTCTCTTAAAAATATTAAGCGAACTATAATATTTTAAGACTTATATAGTGTGCAAAATACAAATAAAGCTTAAAATTTATCCGAAATTTAGGACTACTTCTCTTACACTTTTTTAAATTTAAAACGAGAAATATATTAATATGACCATATTTTTGGAAACATTTATTAATAATATTAAAATATATGTACAACGAAACCTTATTGTACCAAAATCAAAAAATTGTTAAATATTAAAATATATAATAAGGAAATATATATATTAAATTAAAATATTTAATAAAAGGATAAATTTTAATATATATATATATATATATATATATATATATATATATATATATATATATATATATATATATATATATATAATATATATATATATATATATATATATATATATATATATATATATATATATATATATATATATATATATATATATATATATAACTAAATCTTATTGTACCAAAATCAAAAGAAAAAAATGTTTTCTCATAACAATAGAAATCTCGTGCTGGAAAATCACGAAATAAATCGCTAGCAATATTTCGATTATAAATTTGTCTTCAGTTAGTAACATTTAAATAATTTTGAATCAATTATATACGGCTCAAATATGGACAACTAATTGAAAATAATAAAACAGTAAAAGTCAAATTTATTTTAAGTAAATTTTATGTTTACATACTAAGTATAGTTATATATTTTATTTAAATTAAATTTATTTAAACAGTAATAATAAAATTTATTTTAAGTCATCACTGTTTTATATATATATTTTGTAAAGTAAACAGAATTTATAGATTAAGAAATTATGCTGTAATATAATAAAATAATGTTCTAATGAAAACTGCTACCACTTAATACTAGAACGACTAATTTTTTTAATTAAAATGACCAAGCAAACTTAAATGAAAAAATTAAATATTTAAAAATATAAGCCGTTATGCATTAACTAACTTAAATAAGAAATAATAAAATTAGTAAAAGCACAGTGACCTAGTTTAGATCTTATAACAATACCCCAGCCATGAAGTTATTGCTTCTCACTCCACTTGGGTAAATCATGCACGATTGAGCCATACACTACTCACATTTAGGCAAGAACCGCTATAGATTAGTCGACAAAGGCAACGATCTCGTATCTGAGAGGTAGCTGGTTCGTAACCCTAGCCGGCCTAATATCCGAAATTATCGTCAAAAGTGACTGGGGCACGTAAAATAGGTTCGTGGTTACGATGTCCTCCAAGTTCTCAATTAATACCTCGTGAGGTGGCAAGCCAAGTCTATGGGTCTTTTGCTTGGTCCCTGCTTCAAAATTACGAGAATCTACTTGAGCGAAGTCGTTCTTTCATCTTAATGGTGCACTTTAGAACGAAAACGCACCCCTCGGCCTTAATACGAGAATTTGAAACCCCAATCGTTCTTGGTTTGTCCAATTGGCTTGAGAAACAACAACAAATTTAGGCAAAGGGATGCCCTTTGGTTTTAACGATCACTTCAAGGATGAAAGTAGGACTTCTTGCTTAATTGTGTCCTGAAAATTTTGAAGCAGGGACCAAGCTGAAGACCCATAGGCTTGACTGGCCACTCCAGAAGATACTGTTTGAGAACTTGGAGGACATTGTGACCTCGAACATATTTTACGTACCCCAGTGACCTTTAACAAACACGGTGGATCTTAGGCCGGCTCGAACGCCGAACCCGCAACCCTTCAGTTACGAGAGCGTTGCCTTTGCAGACTGAGCTACCGCAGCGACTTTATATGCAAGTCATTCTAGCATTAAATAGCAAAATTTGCAAATTCCGTATAATGAAATATTTTTATTTCAACAAATACCATTAGTACTTACCTTGAAATTACTCTTAATAAAGAAATACTCTATAAAGAATAATATTTATCAGTTTTATTTAATTTACTATTTACGGTGTTCTGCGTAATTAATTATATCTCTACATAATTGAAATATAATACAACTTTCTGATACTTCCCTACATATTTACTACAGATAAATAAATTTAGGCTTAAAGTTCGGACTTAAATCTTTTCACTTTGTTATGTGCAAATTTCAACTACGACTCATACTCTTACACTGAAGTGATACTAAACATCATCGCCAAATCGTGATTACACCTATTTCCATATCTCTCGAATGTACAAGACTTTCGAGTTGTACCGCACTAATCACAGATGCCGATACTAACTTTAGTCGGAGGATCAGTAATTTAAAGCTGCTAAAATACATACTTGAAATATGAATTTACCTTTCCGTGGTTTTTAATAATTTGATTCTATTTATTAGTTGCTCAAAAATTCTAAAAGAGTTCGTATTCACTTTTATAGACATTAATTTAAAAAACAATAAGGTAAAAAATATGTAATATGTCATTGTTTAACTTTTTTAACTGTCGTAATAAAAAGCATGTACTAAATATAAGAATTTATTTCCAAGATTATGAAGCCTAAAAGAGTTCGTATTCACTTTTATAGACATTCTTTTTAAAACACTAAGATAAAAATATTTAATATGTCATTGTTTCACTTTTTTTAACAGTCGTAATAAAAAATCATGGGCTAAATATAAGAATTTCTTTCCAAGATTATTAAATCTAAAAGAGTTCGCATTCAATTTTATAGACATTATTTTGAAAACACTAAGATAAATATATGTAATATGTCATTGTTTCACTTTTTTCATTCATTCTGTAATCGTATGAATTTATATAAGAGATCAATGTTATTCATTGCTTGTAAATTTCATTTTAAAGCTGGTTTAATCTGAATATCAAAAAGAAAAAAAAATATCTTCCCCCCAACTGTCGTAAAAAAATATGGGCAAAATATAATAATTTATTTCCAAGATTATTAAGTCTAAAAGAGTTCGTATTCTCTTTTATAGACATTATTTTTTAAACACTAAGATAAAAAATATGTAATATGTCATTGTTTCACTTTTTTAACTGTCGTAAAAAAAAGCATGGGCTAAACATAAGTATTTATTTCCAAGATTATCATCTAAAAGACTTCGTGTTCACTTTTATAGACATTATTTTTTAAATACTAAGATAAAAAATATTTAATATGTTATTGTTCCACTTTTTAACTGTCGTAATAAAAGCATGGGCTAAACATAAGTATTTATTTCCAAGATTATTGTCTAAAAGACATCGTGTTCACTTTTATAGACATTATTTTTTAAACACTAAGATAAAAAATATTTAATATGTTATTTTTTCACTTTTTTAACTGTCGTAATAAAAAGCATGGGCTAAATATAAGAATTTATTTCCAAGATTATTAAGTCTAAAATAGATCTTATTCACTTTTATAGACTTTATTTTTAAAACACTAGGATAAAAATTATGTAATATGTCATTGTTTCACTTTTTTCTTTCATTCTGTAATCGTATGGATTCATATAAACGATCAATGTTATTCATTAGTACAGTTCATTTTAAAGTTGGTTTACTCTGAATATCTCAAAGAAATAAAAGTATCTTCCCCATAACTGTAGTAATAAAGATCATGGGCCAAATATAAGAATTTATTTAAAATATTATAATTAAATAATAGTTTTTAGATTAAATTTATAGAGATGTGCTACAAAATTTCTTTTGCACAATGAAAGAAAAGCAAATTAACGTCGTTCAAACGTAGCATCTTCGTTGAAAACAAAAGAACCTATAATAATACATCCGAAACGAAGACAGAAACTTTATGATGTATGCGCAAATATTAAACAAAATTATCATTTTCTTTTCTGAAATTATAATTACATTTTTGAGCTTGATGGAGGAAAAAAAATCTTAATTCCCGGAAAATAAAGACACTGAATTATGTGATGAAACATAATCACATTGTTTTATTTCACTTATCAGCCTCGAGTGAGAAGAATTTTTAGAAATGATTAAAATTTAAATATCGAGAATTAAACACGCGACAGTGTAATAAAATAAAACTTGGAGCCAGTATGCAAATGCAAGCCGAATAACACTGAAAAACATTTTTCTAACGTAACTAAATTTCTAGAGACTGAAAAATCAAAGAATCTAACACCGCCCGAAAGAAAAAAAATAAATAAAAGGAAAAGTGACAACAGAAGATATGCGTAAGTTTCTAGAAAATTTCCCAGTCTCAATGGAGTATTCGAAGTTTCTTATCTCCCTTCCTTATTATGCAAATGAGAACAAAGATAAAAAAGAAAATCAATAACTTTCTAGCTCAAAATTAAAGTTTTAATATGAAGTTCGACTTCAGAAAAAAATATTAGTATAAAACAGCTGAAAAGGTAGTAAAGAACGCTTCTTTCAAAAGCTTTCAAAAGCACCTTAGAAATCGGCCATAAAGTCTCTAACGAACTGTGTTTTTCTAACTTTATTTCTATATTTTTTTTTACTCATTTGAGAAATAAGGTCTCCACACTTCATATTTCGATTCATTAATTCCGTAACAGATGGCGCTCAAATATATTTAAAGGAAGAGAGAGAAAGACAAGAAAAAAAATGGAAACAACAGTTTTGCCTGATAAAATTTTGGTAATGAATATAGATAGGGGAGCGTAAATGGAAAGTTGTTTAATATATATTTACCTAATATAAAACGAAGTAAAACGAACAATTTCTTTTATCAAAATTAACATTACCAGACAGTGATTTTTTTTTAGGAAATAATGCGCAAATATCGATTTTTTTTAAATATATGGAATATTTTGCTTTTAATATCTTGCCCTTATTTATTATAAAATACTCCACTTTATATATACGTAATATATAAAAACTATCAACACCAATATATCATCTAAAATTCTCCTTTTGTCCCATCTAATCTTTAATATTAAATTTCTCAGCCTTAAAATGTTAGATATACGGGTGTGTTTTCCAACTTAAGTTGTTAACCTTCTATAAAAACTAACGCTGTCATAAATGCAAATTTTCATGAAAAATGCAAAAATGCTTAAAAGTACATAGTAGTTTGATGGGATCGTTATATTATATCATGTTTGGTTTGGTTTTGGAGTGCTACAGTCTACTTTTTGCAAAACGAGGGCTAATGAGACCGTGACCTACCGCTTCTGAACTGCTATGAACATCCATGCCATAGTAGGATTCGAAACCAAGAACTTCAGTTCCGAAGATCAGCACCCTAACTATTCGGCCATCGTTCGGCACATCGTGTTTATATCGTGTTAACCGATGTTTACTCTTTAGCGTTTTCGCGTTAAACGTACTTCATTGTGTGTGCATTCTTAAAAATACAAAATCTTTTCTAGTATTTTTTCTCTTTTGTAAGGTGTATGTCGAAGATCATGCATGTCTATTCAGAAAATGTGCTGTGCAAATGGGAATAAGACAGCGGGGAGTGTAATTTTTTCCACGGAGTGTGGCCGAACGATGGCCGAATGGTAGAGCGCTGTTCTTCGGAGCCGGAGTTCACGGGTTCGAATGTTTGTAGCCTTTCAGAATCGGCTTTAAACTGTAGGTCCCGGTCTCATTATCCCTTGTGTGCAAAACAGTAGACCGTAGCGCTCCAAACCAAACCAAACCATGGAGTGTGTGTTTGTTTAACTAATTTAAAGCTATAAATATTGTTAATTGGAAACAATTTATAGAAGAGAACAGAGTGAAGCCTCTCAGGATAACTCTGGATTACAATAAGTTCAGTGCCAATAGCAGAATTTTATTCTAAATTAGTAATTTTTCTGGAAAGACAAGAATTTTTTCTTTATTAGCTGTAAATATTTTTTTTATATAAATTGATAAGTTTAGTATTTTTAACAATTTTGACGATTTTGTCTTTGAAAACTTGTAGATTGAGATTTCATCCTATGTCTTCTTATTCCCGTCAGTATTTTTATATTGTATTCGGGACACGTACTAGTGAGTTTTCGGACAATTGATACTTGAGCGCTGGTCACATACTAGTACGTTTTCTGACGATTGATACTTGAGCGCTGGCCACGTACTAGTACGGGTTAGTGTAACAACATGGTTTGTTTTCGGGTACAAAAATTAAAGGTAGGTACATGAAAAAGAAGCCAAATGTTCTTGTCTACTACATACATTCTGGAAAAATTTAGGCAAATAAAATCAGTCGATGCGGATCCACAGAACGAGAAAAAAGTAAAACTGTATGCTATTATTTCTATTAGATTTTTCATATTTAAGATACTATTATAAATCTATCCACTAAAAAATATATTTTTTGTTTACAAAAATCTTATGATTGTTATTTATAAATTTCTATTTATATATTTGTTTATATAGTTCAATATAAAATACGAAAAGTTCGTTAAAAATTAATTAATTTATAATCTATTGAGATTTAATTGAATAACTAAATTTACGAGAAAAACTCCTGCTCTCTTTTACAATTCCGCTGCGAAATGTACCCGCACACATCGTGTTAAAAGATAGTTAAATAAAAACTAGATTTTACATCAGTCGATGAGGAACCACAGAACAGGATGGTTGATTAAAACCCAAAATAAGGCCTAAATATGAGCTTCCTTCAAGATTATCATTGGATATGCGGAAACATATTTTAGAGAAAATTGTTACTGCTATTAAGAAGAAAAAGCCGCAAAGACAATGTCGTGTTTCTGCTGTGAAAAAAAGTGCTGAGTGAAATATCTTACATATGCAAGTTTTGCAGTGTAGGAGAAAATGCTTTGAACGTTACCACACTGTAAAACATTATTAGTTTTATGATTGCTCTTTTCATTTTCTTATAATGAAAAATGTTTATATATAACATAATTGTTAAAAATTAAAACTATATACTACTATTTCTATTTGATTTTTCATATTTACGATACTATTTTAAATTTATCTACTAAAAAATATAACTTTTTTACAAATATCTAATTGTTGTTATTTATATATTTCTATTTATATATTTGTTTATATATTTCAATATAAAATGCAAAAAGTTGGTTAAAAGATTAAATAATTTTCTATCTATTAAGATTTAACTGAATAACTAGATTTACACGCAAAGCACTCTCTCCCGGTAGTATTCTCTGCGAAATGTACCCACACACAGAGTGTTAAGGGATAAGGTTTTTCCCCCTATTTACCGTTTGCATATTTCCGGACTGGAATGTTTAAAAATCGAAACAGATTAAAAACAGCACATTTCTTGCGTCTGAAGCACTTTGTAGTTTACATTCTACAATCATACCACATCATTTATAATATAATTGAAGATAGTAGGATTAATTTAAGTCAACTAGATGCCACTTTTTGATAATTTTCTAAAATGGTAAATAGGAAATTTCATTAGTTTTTCTTGGAAATTGAAAGTTTGTTAAGGGGTTAAAACTTTGAATATTGCCTATTGGAGAGCAATCGTTAAGAGAGAAAGAGAATGGAGAAGATTTTTAGGAAGGCCCTGGCGTGAATTGGACTGTCAAGTCAAGTCAATAACATAAATTTATTTTAGTTAGTTTTAATTATTAGGGAGAAATTTAAAAAAAAATGTCCTTTTCTTTATTATACCAATAAATTTAATGAAAATCGTTTACATCATTACATTATTTATAATATAATTAAAGATAGTAGGATTAATTTAAATAAATTATGTGCCACTTTTTGATAATTTTCTAAAATGATAAATAGGAAATTTCATTAGTTTTTCTTGTAAATTGAAAGTATGATAAGGGGTTAAAACTTTATATATTGCCTATTGGAGAGCAACCATTAAGACATAAACAGAATTAAGAAGGCTTTTTGGAAGGCCCTGGACTGAATTGGGCCTTCAAGCCAATAGCATAAATTCATTTTAGTTAGTTCTAATTAATAGGGAGAAATTTAAGAAAAAAATGTCATTTTTTTTATTATACAAAATAATTTATTAGGTATCGTTTACATAATTATATCCTTTATAATATAGTTGAAGATAGTAGGATTATTTTAATTAAACTAGTTGCCACTTTTTGATAATTTTCTAAAATGATAAATAGGAAATTTCATTAGTTTTTCTTGGAAATTGAAAGTATGATAAGGGGTTAAAACTTTGAATATTGCCTATTGGAGAGCAACCGTTAAGACAGAAAGAGAAGGAAGAAGGTTTTTAGGAACTCCCTGGACTGAACTGGACTGTCAGGCCAATAGAAGAAATTCATTTTATTTAGTTTTACTTAACAGGGAGAAATTTAAGAAAAATGATTTTTCTTTATCATACAAATAAAATTAATAGAAATCTATAAATTATATGCTTTAAACGATTTGACTGCTAATATAGTTTTATTTTGAGGTGAAATAAAAGCCTCCCCCCTCTCTTAAAAGAAAAAAAAAACTGATAAGAGGTGAAGTATTTCAGAAGCTAACTTATTTCTTAAGAATCATTCCCCAAATTTCATACATTATGACATATATATACTTTATTTCATACTTATTATTTATTTCATACTTTATGTTTATTTCATACTTTATGGTAGATATACTTTATTTCATACTTTTTCATTTATTTCATGCTTTATGTTTATTTCTTACTTTATGATAAATATTAATAACTTTTCAAGTTATTTCTAATTTA
This sequence comes from Pardosa pseudoannulata, assembly GCA_032207245.1. Lineage (NCBI taxonomy): Eukaryota > Metazoa > Arthropoda > Arachnida > Araneae > Lycosidae > Pardosa > Pardosa pseudoannulata. The sequence continues at coordinate 175,068,856 of CM063504.1, read as the reverse complement.
AACAAAATAGTCTAAACCATGAAGAAACGTCTACGAAACTTTAAAAAAAGAAGATCTATAAATTATACCCTTGATTTTTTGGGGGTATAAAAATGCAATCTAGAAACAGTGAATTTTTCAACTGCTGTGATGAAAACCTCGATTTTGTTGATTCTTAATTTTTCCTATACTTTTTTTTTTCTCGTCAAATATCAATGAGTAAATAAAAATATTCCCAGGATAATTTTTCAAATGTCCGATGGCAACTTTTGAATGACATTGAGTTATAGATCATTTTATTGCACTTCCAAGTAAAAACACGATTTCGTCTAAAACTTTGAGAAATATCATTATTTAGAAGGACATTTCAAGTTTAAGAAATTCAATCTGCTGATCAATATCTCTGAAATTTAAAACGTCAGTACAGTATTAGCCTAGCGCTTTCGAATTCTAATAGTGTTGGCTTTTTAAGTCTATTCAGTGTATGTTGTGGCAGTAAACGCCACAGCATCATAAATCTAAGTCAAGAATGGATCTTGCAGTCACTAAAACTAGTATATGATCCTACAGTGCTTTAGAAATGAACTTACTGGGTTCTCAAAGTCTTTGAAACCTTTCTGGAAAGTTCTAATCCTTTGAACAAAGACGGACAAAGATTTCAGGGTTATAACATAACAACTCAGTATGAATAATTTTAAGACTATAGTAAATTATAGTTTTGTTTTAACATTTCTACAATAATTACCAACTAACATTTTTTTTTATTTTAGTGAGATTTATATTTATATTTCACATATAAGCAATATGGTTATTAAATGTCTCAATATTTTATTTCGTGATATACACAAAGATTTAATGTTCTTTTCTATCACACTTTTCTCTTAAAGGTAAGTAGTTATGTATTTTTTTAAGGTAGTTGACTGGGTTCGAGAACCCAATTTCTAAAAATCAGCAAAATTTAATGTGTTAATATCTGCTCCTACAGTAGTTGGACAATTTAAAGCATTTAAAATGAAATAATTTTTTTTAAATCTGTATATTATTTTATAAAAAAAACTGTGATTTTTCCGAAATTCATTTTAAAATCATATTTTAAGTACATTCACAATATTTTTAAATAAAAGATAAAGAAATAAACAATATAAAAGGTATAAATAAAATATAATATTATAAAACTTTTTTTTATTATTCGTGAGGAATAACACGTCAAAACATTGCTTCTCGGAAAATCTATTCATAAAATTAAGTTTTTATTAAGAAACCTTTTAGAAAATGTTTCAGCCTTTTAATAATCGTAACTAAAACTCCCAAATATTTAAATGAAAATCCATATATGTCAATCAAAACAAAAATTGCCCTAAAATACATTTCATAGATCGTTAAAAAGTGAAAGAAAAAAACTAACAGTATGGCTTTTTAAATATATCAATAAAAGAAATTTCTAATTTCCCGCCAAGACAATCATTTAAATCTAATCGGATACCTAAAAATATATGTAACAATAAGTAGCTATGTTTTTTATTAAGGTAATCGACTGTGTCCAGGAACCAAATTTTGAAAAAACCGCCAAAAAATTATGTGTTAAAAACTTTTCCTACATTAGTTGCCCAATTTAAAGCACTTACAATGAAATTATTTTATTTTTTTTAAATCTATATTTTATTTTATAAAAAAAACCCAGTAATTTTCCAGAAATTCATTTTAAAATCAAATTTTAACAACACTCACAATATTTTTAAATAAAATATAAATAAATAAAAAATATAAAAGGTATAAATATAATATTAAAAAAAACTTTTTTATTATTCTTGAGTAAATAAAAAGTCAAAACATAGTTTCTCGGAAAATCTCTTCGTAAAATTAAGTTTTAATTAAGAAAACTTTTAGAAAATGTTTCAGCCTTTTAATAATCGTAACTAAAACTTCCAAATATTTAAATGAAAATCCATATATGTCAATCAAAACAAAAATTGCCCTAAAATACATTTCACAGATCGTTAAAAAGAGAAAGAAAAAAACTAACAGTATGGCTTTTTAAATATATCAATAAAAGATATTTCTAATTTCCCACCAAGACAATCATTTAAATCTAGTCGGATACCTAAAAATATATCTAACGATAAGTAGCTATGTCTTTTGTTAAGGTAATCGACGGTGTCCATGAACCAAATTTTGAAAAAACAGCCAAAAAATGTGTAAAAAACTTTTCCTACATTAGTTGCCCAATTTAAAGCACTTACAATGAAATTATTTTATTTTTTTTAATATATATTTTATTTTATAAAAAAAACTATTCTTTTTAAAAAAATTCATTTTAAAATCAAATTTTAACTAAACTCACAATATTTTTTAAATAAAATATAAATAAATAAAAAATATAAAAGGTATAAATATAATATTAAAAAAAAACTTTTTTATTATTCTTGAGTAAATAAAACGTCAAAACATAGTTTCTTGGAAAATCTATTCATAAAATTAAGTTTTAATTAAGAAAACTTTTAGAAATATTTGTTGCAGCATTTTAATAATCGTAACTAAAACTTCCAAATATTTAAGTGCGAATCCAGATATATCAATCAAAACAAAAATTGCCCTAAATTCCATTTCATAGATCGCTAAAATGAGAAAGAAAAAAAAACTAACAGTATGGATTTTTAAATATATCAATAAAAGGAATTACTAATTTCCAGCTAAGACAATCATTTAAACTTAGTAGGATACCTAAAAATCTATATTATAATCTTGATTCTGTTGCCGATTTCTATTAACAAAAACCATTTAACTAAGTTCGTATCAAATATTTTTTTATATATTAATAGTAAATCGAACTGGTTACTAAATGTTTTCCCTAGTGTAATAACATGATGGATTATATTTGTTAAAATATGTTTTTGAATCTTTGATTCTTTGGATGGTACAAACGTAATAGATGTTGAGATACTTCGACACTATGGTAGCCTCGAATATTATTGAGTATATTGGAAAGGACTATCAACCTCTGAATGCTGAATATTTTATTTAAATCGATCTGGTTATGATATTTTTCCCTAGTGTAATGATGGGTTATATTTGTTGAAATATGTTTTTGAATCTTTGATTCTTTGGATGGTACAATCGTAATATATGTTGTGATACTTCGACACCATGGTTTCTTCTATTATTAATGAGTATACTGAAATGGGCTAGCACCTTCTGAATGCTGACTATTTTATTTAAATTGAACTGGTTACGAAATTTTTTCAATAGTGTAATAATGGATTATAATTGTTGAAATATGTTTTTGAATCTTTGATTTTTTGGATGGTACAATCGTAAAAGATATTGTGATATTTCGATACCATGGTGTCCTCTAATATTATTGAGTATATTAAAATGGACTATCAACCGCTGAATGCTGAATATTTTATTAAAAATATAAGAAACAACCTAACTGATAAGTTAAAAAAAATGAGGCAGAGAGATGAAAATTTCGCTTTGGGTGATCGTAAAAATTTATTCAATGCCAGTTGTATATAATAGAGTGAAAAATAGATCCCACCATAGCCTTGAAAGACGATGAAAATTAGAAAAAACGCTCTGTGTTGTCTTCTAATATGCGGAAAAAGACTAAAAATGGAACTAAAATGCTGATATAAAACCATTTTAATTGATTTTGAATGTTAGAGTACCTACGACATCATAAATATAACTTGTAATTTCTGTTTTTGTTTTACACAGTGACAACGCTAAATTGTTAATATATACATCTAATATATTAGTTATTAATTCTGATTGATTCTTTTTGATGCGATTTTGAAAGATAAGGCTTAAAGGCGATTTTGAAAGATAAAGCCATCCAAGTCTTTGAGACTTGGATGGATAGAATCTCAAAAGTTGTCCTGAAAGCCAGGCACGGGCTCAATGTTTACCACAATGGGTGACTGAATGTACATTATTTTATTTTTAATGTTATTAGTCAGTGTCTTATTAGTGTTATTAGTCAGTCAAATTTATTCAATGGCATTCGTATAGAATACAGTGAATTAGAAAACAATGTTCTGTGTTGTCGTATAATATACGAAAAAACGGTAAAGATGGAACTAAAATGTTGACATAAAAACACTTAAATCGGTTTTGAATGTTACAATACCTATAGCATCATGAATATAACCTGTAATACCTGTTTCAGTTGTCTTCTAATATAAGAAAAAAAGGTAAGGATGGAACTAAAATGTTGACAT
>CM063504.1:175042157-175059657 GCA_032207245.1 Pardosa pseudoannulata | reverse complement strand
AACCATAACTAAAAGTTTAATTTTAAAAATTCATGTGATTTTTTAGATTTAAGGGGATTTAGTTATAAACTAACTTATGTTAGATGAAATTATTTTAATGTATAATAAGAGAATTTGAAGGAATAACTGACAATATAAAACACCAAGTGCATTGAATTAAAACCATAACAAAAAGGTTTAATTTAAAAAAAATTAATTTGATAAAAAGGTTTTTTATCAAATATTTTATTAAATAGTAATTTAATTTTAAAAAGGTTTAATTTGATATTTTTAGATTTAATGGGATTTAGTTATAAATTAACTTATCTAAGATGAAATTATTTTAATGTATATTAAGAGAGTTTGAAGGAATGCTTGACAATATGAAACACCAGGTGCATGGAATTAAAACCATAACTAAAAGTTTAATATAAAAAAAAAATGTGAGTTTTTTGATTTATTGGGATTTAGTTATAAACTAATTTATCTAAGATGAATTTATTTTAATGTATATTAAGAGAGTATGAGGGAATACATGAATATATAAAACACCAGGTGCATGCAATTTAAACTATAAGTAAAAGTTTAATTTTTAAAAAAATCATGCATTTTTCTTTAGATGTAATAGGATTTAGTTATAATTTAATGTACTAATGTAAAATGTAATAAAGTAATGTACAAAGATGTCATGCATTTCAACTATTAGAAAATGACTTAATTATTAAGTTAACAGCAGTAGCTAAAAAATTTTATTTTAAATTTCCATAAAAATCTATTATAAATTTTAATTGATCTAAACATTTGATTTTGTTAAATTGAAAACTTAAAATAATGTTTAGATTATTTCAGGTGAGCTTGGAAACAATTTCTTCTATAAAGTTTATCGATGACCAGAGTTCGTTAACGTTTATTCTCAGAAAGTTGGACGTTATGCCTTAATATTAATACCAGAAAATACTCATTTATTCGAAAGTAACGTGATTAGTTTACTTAATATAATGGCTAAATCTCTAATGATCAATAAATAGTCATTTATTTTAGAAGATTGAAACTTAAGCTAGTCTGTAGGAAAATTCATGATTGGCATATATGAGGATCTAACACAGTCATTCTTTTTATAGAATGGGAAATTTCAGAATCAAAATCTCCATAATTCAAATAATACATTACTAGCGTATAGCCCATCATATGACGGTATCAATAAAATTTTTAATTTTCAAGAATCGTAAACTGCAATTTGAGGCAGGTAAAAAATGGTTTGTTTTGGAGATGAGAATTATCTGGTACACGCTCAATAATTTGTTTATCTTGATACTCCTCTAAAGCCGATACTGTGAGTGCAGTTTAAAATCACCTTCAATTCATTTAGAAAGTTAATTCAAAGTTTTCTTAGCTGAGTTGAATTTATCGTTACAGGATGAACAGCAGAGGTTTTAATATTGCCAATAATTATTTAGTGAATCGATTGCAAGCCAAGTGGTTATGTATAAAAATCAAACACACAAACTTCTTAATTTTCAAATATATATAACTTAAACGCTAGATATTTATAAGTCAGTGAAATAGACTCCTAGAATTTTATGAAAAGTATCTGTTGTTAATCCCGAGGATAAAACTTTTATTGTAACAAATTGAATCGATGATTCAATTTAAAATTATCACATATGTACCTAATCTTGGTTTGGTTTGGAGCGCTACATTATACTTTTACACGAGGGCTAATAAGACCGGGACCTATTGCTTAAAGCGAACGGCTACGACCACCCACGCCACTGTGGGATTCGAAACCACGAAATCCGGTTCCGAAGTCCAGCACCCTAACCCATTCGGCCATCGTTCGGCTATACCTAATCTATTATTTAAGCAAATATAGAAGAACCTTATTTACGTCATATCTAAGTTCGGTGATAAACGTATGAAAATAATTCAGACGATATTTAAATAATTTAAAATAAGAAATGATTAAATGACATGTGAAAGGAATGACGTCATAAAGCTAGAAAAAAATGTTATTTTTACATAATAAATTTATTCGCCTGCTCTTAACCGGGGAAAACAGGGCTTGAAATAATGGCATTGAAACGGACGATGGATTTCGAAACGGAGGGTGGATTTCGAATGTTTTAAAGACTGAAGTATTTTTCACTGTGATATGAAGCATATTTATAACAATCTATATTAGAATAGGATCAATAGTTTAGGTGAAGATAATTTGCTTTGAATTTTGTTAACCCTAATCAAGAGTCCAAGATGGTCGCCTCTATCCATTCAAGGTCCAACTGCTTCTTAATTCGATCACAAACGGACAGATAACTTAGCTTATTATTATATAGGGGATTGACTGTATTTTTAACATGAATATAGATATTGTCTTTTCAGTACATTATATAAGTCTAAATCTGCGAAAAAATAATTTCTTTAAGCTCATCTTGTTTTTGTGCAAATTCTATATTGGATGTTAAATTTCATTCTCTTCAAATTATTAGAAATACTGTAATAAAAGAGCAAGAAAAAAATAAACTATCAATTATTGTTGATAAAAAATGTATTGCACAAAAAGCTACACATGTTTTTTTTTTTTCCTTTGAAGACAATTTGTGTAAACGTTGACATATCTTAAAGAGTCTATCATGTTTTTGATGCTAACTAACAGTTTGTCAGTGCTGAAATAATTACACTGCCTACAAGAGTCTGATATTATAAAATAATAATCAAACTTTTAATTATTGCTTTTAAGTTTGAGAGTAAGGCTTTACCGGGAAAAATATCGCTTAATGGGTAAAAGTTATTATTAAAATTGGACGTTAATTAGAAATTACACACCTAGCTATATATAACTTTTTGTCCCGGGAGAAAATGCAATAATATTTCCTTTTGGGACTAAAACTATTTTGTATTTTTGTTCGAATTCTGCGATTTTGAATCTTTAAATCCCATGCACTTTTATTCTCCACATACAAATAATTTACATTGCTCTAGAGGAATAATTTCACTGAAGCTTCAAGAAATACTATAATAGAGGGATAAGTCTTGAAAGTTTTAGAATACATTTCCGTTAAAATTCTAAAGTAACCATTAACTTTGTAGTTTTGACATTTTTGTTTTGTGCTTCTCATTTCAAGACGTAATAAAGCATTGTAAAAAATTGTATTTTTTCCAGGTATTTACAACAAAATTGCATTTCTCATTAAAATATCTAGGTTTATCTGAACAAAAGAGAGTGTACTTGCATTTAAAACCTGAAATAACTTAAAAAATCAAAGTAAAGAGCTTCCAAGGATGAATTGTGTAGTGTAATGACTTTGGGATGCCTATGACTGGGAAAATGAAAGGCTGGTTCTTTCTCCTTAAAGGAACAAAGGTCTACAGGCCAACACGTGAGAGTCCATGCACTGTCTAACAGATGCCCAGGAAAGTAGTTTGGATTGGTTTGGAGAGCTAAGGGCTAATGTTTTTTCCACCAATAACCTACTGCTTAAAGCCGTGTACTACCTTTAACGAGCCACCTACCCAAAGTCAGGTGTAGGGTGTTGAATTGCTAGTTCGGTCTGACCGTCCGGCAACAATGCGTTACCCAGGGGCCAAGTCAGCATTCTGCCCATATAATTTAAAATAACAAAAAAGGAGGCTATCTAGACAAATAAATACAACCAATGCTGTTTCCGAAAGTGCGGGGGATACTCCTCAGGAGTCCTGTACAGATTAAAAGCCCGGTTGACCCAGTGTTCCACATAGAACTGCACAGGGCAGTTGTGATGGCCATTAGTGAAGGGGTACTTTTCCTCTTGCTGTGTGGTTTTTGGATAAAATCTTCATGGCTGTACGATGACACCTTGATTTGCAGTGAGCCAGTCAACCAGGCTCCTGGCCTTCCTTATCAGTACCGGGTATTTGATAGGGCTCTGTACCCATACATCCTTGGTGTCAGAGGGAAGTGCTTAAAGCCGATTCCGAAAGTCTGATAATCAAATGCCAGCAGTGCGTTTCGAACCAGTGAACTCTGACACCAAAGAGCAGCGCTGTACCATTAAGCCAACAAAAGAGGAAAAGTCGCAATAAACAGGAGAAAAGGATTCGAGAGAGTTCAGAGAAGCAGAACTCTGCATAGCGTCTAGATAGCATGGTGAAATATATCGGCCTACAAATCTAGAATAATTCTGTAAACATTTTACACATTTATTTTATTTTTTTATTGGCAGCTGTAAGAAAGAGTCACAGTTCTACAACGCCTGCGTGAAATTGACCTATAGTCGAAAGTGATATGTGTGACCCTCCTTCGACCCCATTGGTCAAGAGGGTTTGCTAAACGTGGTGTAGCCATCTTTAGCCCAGGCAACGCTGCCCAATTAACTTTTTCGGGAGATATGTGAGCCCCCTCAGAGAGAGAGCAAGGAAGAAGGAGTATGGAGTTTTATTTCTTCTGCACCAATTCGAGCATCATTTTCTTTTAAGACGAAGAAGCCCTGTTTGGCACATTTTCAACCGAGTGTGGTCCCATTGGCATAATGGCCTAATTAGCATTTTTATTACCTATTTACACCTTTATTTTTATTCAAAATAAACAAAATTCAGCAGGAGGAATTAGTTTTTTTTTTTCAATTTGTATTTTCTCACGAGTACTTCACTTAAACTTGCTGCTGGCCTTGACCCATAGTCTGTCTTCACCTTAACAGGAGACAATGCTCAAAATCTGCTGCCAAATTTGTATATTACCAGATAGTTATTTTCACTTAAAAGTTATCCGAAATGCTCAGATTCTAAGTTGAGATCCACTTCGGATATCCTTGGTATTGAAACCACGATATATAAGGCTTTGTAAATTATTCCTTCAAACTTTTAACTTGTCTACTTTAAATTTTAAATACATCTCTACATATGGACAAGTATTTGTCCTCGAATATCACTGAAGACTGTACATTGCTGTAGTTCATGCCATAGTATTTATTACTGTAGAAGAAAATATAACTATTTTTACCAACAGTAGTAAAGAGAATAACTCGAGTTACTTATTAGAATTTCGTTCAAAAAATACGCTTGTTTCAATGAACATGAATCTCGTTTAAGAAAATATTGATAGCAGTCTTATTTCAGAACAATATTTTTACAATATTTTTTACTTTAGTTAATTGTAGTTACATGTTACACATGTGAAATGTTAATAAAAGGACACATATCTCCTCTACATGAAACACTATTTGGAATATTTTTAGTTCGTATTGAATACCTAAAAACTACCCGTTAGGCCTTTTATGAATGGATAAATTATTGTGCAAAATATTTACTGAAAATTGCAAATTTATCTAAATTCTGAACGTTACTTTAAATTACATATTACACATGCAATACAATATAAAACATACAATAATCTTAAATTCTAAAGAATGAGTTATAAAAATTTAATACTTATATACAAGCAAAAGTATCACCTATTATTGAAATAAAAAAATGTGTATATAAAAACTATGTGAATTAAAAAAAATAATAGTAGTTATAATAATAATTATAATTTCATACTTTATTTCCTATTCCTTCATTAGGTCACAGTTTCATTATATGCTTAACTTAAAATTCCAAAATAGAAATTAATTCCAAATATTTTAAGCTCAAACTTATTGATTAATCTAAATTTCAGTTTCAATACAATTTTATACCCACTAGTAAACAAAACTGATGTAAACTGTAAGAATTATCACATATAAAAGTAATTCTGGATATTTTGTTAATATATGCAGCAAACACATTAGTTTATTCATAGTTTATTTCTTTATAATTATTACTTACACATCATTTTAGAATTTGTAAGAATTGTGAAATTATATAATTTTTTTAAATTTAACATTTGTTGCTTTCATTAAAATTTATTGTTTTCATCTAAGAAATTTCTAATATATATATATATTAGTAAATTTTAAAACATTAAATTCTTTATGGAAAAAAATTTATGAAACAATTTTAGGTACATATATATTTCTAAATTATATTGCTCTTCACATTTTTGTTGTGTACTAAGTCTAACAGATGGCAGCACCAAACTAGTGAAACATTTTCCTGTGTTTGGATTCGTTTGGGTTTTAAAATAAGAGACTTATCAACTAGTTTCTATTTACATCTAAAACATTTCTCATATTTCCAGAGAAAAACGAACTTTATTTTAAACTAAAAATTAGCTAATGAACTCTATTTTTTTCAATTAGGAATTAGTAATTAAATAATTTGATTTCTATTTAGAAAATTTTCTAGTTCTTTTTCTACTTTTCGTTCGAAATTGATATACACAAAACTGGACATTAAACACAAATTTGCATATTCTTCTGGTTTATTTGTAAAAAAAAATTGTGATAAACTAATATAGAATAATAAGACAAATGCGATTATAAAACAAAAAAGTTATATAAATATATTTATGTGTAAAAAAAAATTCACATAGGATATCAAAAGATCCGTTATTGCTCACAGTCCGTTTCCTAAACTGATTCTCTTTTCTTTTTTCTTTCCATTTTTATTTTAATTTTAAAAAAAGAAGAGAGTTGTTTTTTCGATAATAACTTTCACTTTAAGAAATCTTTTGGGTTATCTGTTTAAATCAAGTGATTTGCGATCAGAGATATCAGGTACAATGTAAATAAAGTAACGTTTGAAATGTTTTATAACATCAAAGTGCTGGAGGGTATTCATGATCTTATCTTTAATAAGCAGACAAAATACCCAACATAAATTGGAAAATATTTGATATTTTGCATTTTTGTCGTATTACCTAATTATTCTACTTAGCGGTCAATAGATAATATACTTTTTTTAGAAATGGGTATTATTAAATTAACCAGAACTATTTAACTTTGACTTATAACCTTGATTTTGTGAAGAAAAGGTATATTTTCGTTTACTCTTTCGTGTTAATATATTGTGATTATTTTTGCCAACTGCATGGTAAATAACCTACATTTACTGATATATATTAAACCTCTTAAAGAAATGGTTTATTTCTTTTCTCAAGTGTTTTAATAATCATTTACTTTTAACCTTTTCATAAAAAACCAATCTTCTAAAAAAAGTAACATCAAAAAGTTGAAAAATTATATTTTAAGAGAGGTTAGTCTTTATGTTTTAACCGTTTGGCATTGGAATAATTTAAATAGTATAGTATAGTATACATTAATCGACGTTATAATTTTTCTTTTGTGAGGGAATTCTTTCTAAACATTTTTCTTCTTTTTCTGTGTTCTAAAAATCCTTGTCTCGATAGGTGCTTCTTTATCTTATTGTCTTAATATTCTAGGATGTAGGTGACACGTTTTAATCCAATCTAATATCCAATCTAATATAATATCTAATAAAGTGATTATTATCAACTAAGGCATAAAGTTATGAGTCATTTATTGGTCCCACAAATTTTATAGTACCGGAACTGAAGCTACTTAATTTCTCATCTCTCGGTTCTCAAGCGAATGGGCTCGTTCGATCTCTTTTTCTCGAACGTCGACCTCTTGGGATTTGACGGACAATCGCAGGCACATTTACCTATGCTACTAAAATAGAGCTATAGTTCTTTCCTTAAACTTTCGTCTTATATAAGAAGGGTGTGGTGTCTGGAATACGATTTGAGACATATATCGAATTTGTGTATGTATTTCACCAAAAATTTGTAAATCCGGCTTTGTATAACGACGATCCAGACCCATCTATAGTATAGTATAGTATAGTATTTTATTGGTGTTGTTGCTGATATTTCCCGAATTGGAGCGTGCCAACCCAGACACGTGAACCACAGGCTACTCACATTTCCGCCAATGGGGTGCATCTTTCTCTTTCTAGAGCACCTATAAAATGAAAGAAAATTACCCAAGTAGGTGCTCGTAATTTAGAATCATGGACCAAAAGAATACACCAAAGGCATTTTCTGCTACCTCCAAGAGGTAACGTTTAGAAACTTAGAGAACATTGGAACCATGAAATTATTTTGGCCCAGGAGTCATTAATGAACACGATGGATCTTTGTCCAGACAGAGTTACGATCCTGCATCCTCCGGTTACAAGATCGCTATATTTATTTATTGGTTACAATATTTTTTTCAAGAACATACGCTAAAGATTATAGTTCTGTTTTGAAGAAATACTATCAGATTTATTACTACGTCCTTGGAAATGGATTCAAATTAACCCCTTAACGTGCACGCTCGAGTTAACTCGAGTGAGCTAAACAGGTCAAGCTGTGCACACTCGACATAATTAAGTTAAGTAGTACTTATATCGCTATAATTTTTCACACTCGAATGCAATCGAGATCTGAAAATAACAAATTGAAAGCAAAAGAAAAAAACAATCGTTTTATTGATATTTATCATTTACATAGGATTGTAAGCTATAGCATTTACTTATTCAAGTATAAAATATATTTTTTTCAAACAAAAAATGTATAATTTAAAAAAAAAAATAATACTGTTTATTCTGAAAAGGGAATTCGAAAAGAAAGATAAAAAGTCGATGTATGAGAAAAATTACAAACGTCTACTATTTGCAGCAATGTTATCAAAATCCAAAATTGCAATAAAAATTTTGATTATTTTTGTATTTTCGTAATTTTATAGCGACGTTGTACTTTATATTGCTATAATTTTTCACACTCAAATGCAATCGAGATTTCAAAATAACAATGTGAAAGAAAAAAAAATCATTTCATTGATATTTATCATTTACTTGGGATTGTAAGGTATAATACTTACTTATTCAAGTATAAAATATATAGACTATTTTATCAAACGTATAAAATTTTTTTTCAAAATAATAATATTTATTAGGTAAAAAAATTCGAAGAGAAAGATAAAAAAGGTCGATGTGTGATAAAAATTATAAAAGTCGAGTGTTTTCAGCAATGTTATCAAAATCCAAAATTGCAAAAAAAACTTTCGTTATTTTGTATTTTGAAATTTTCTTGGCAGCACAAAGATCTAAATTGTGTTTTTTACATTAAAAAATATTGATTTTTATTCCGGACTTTTTCAAAAAAATGTGCATTAAGGGGGTAAAGAAAACTGTTGCACACTATTCTAAATTTTTTGTGAGTTCAGTTACGAATCGTTCATGAAATATATATAGCTTACACAGGAATTTTTTGAATAGCAATATTTTGTGTAAGCCTTTTATTTGGTCGGATTTTTTTTTAATGTGTATTAAGGGGTTAAAGAAAATTATTGCACACCATTCTAAATGTTTTGTGAGTTCAATTACGAATTGTTCCTAAAGTATATATAGGAATTATATAGAAATATAGAAATATAGGAATATAGGAATTGTTTGAATAGGAATATTTTAAATTTTTTTAAATAAAAAATTCAAGCATATTGAAACTTTAAAATATCCCTAGAGTTAATAAATATTTTTTCATTAATATCAAAGGTATTCACTTCTTAAGCTTTAATGAAACTTTAACCTATTGCTTAAAGCCGATCCAGAATGGCTACAAACATTCACGATACAGTGCAATTCGAACCCACGAACTGCGGTATCGAATGCCAGCGCCCAAACTAGTTAGCCATTGCTCGACTCCTTGTAAGAAATAAAGGGATATTGTAATTACAAAAATTTGGTTTAGAACAAATATTTATAAAATGAGAATTTTAATCTAACGGATTTTAACCCCTTCGTGACCAACGTCTCGTATACCTGACTCAGCGATTTCACTCTTATCAGTCCAGCGTCGCCTCCACGCGATGATTTCCGGTTGATATTCAGAGACCAGCGTCTCGTAAAAGTAAATCTTTATTTTAATTTTTAAATCCTATATTTAATTAATATAAGGCGTAAACGACAACGGTTTTTACAACCGTCGACTCGTATAACATTTATGTGTTGTTCCTCAAGGGTTAACTGTACCGATAACTGTTTAATAGAAGTATTTGGGATCTACTTTCTCAACACTATACTATTGGTAGCAAAACTGACTTACTACCTTTAGAGAATGCGTTATTAACAATTTGAAACAAATCATATGATCGAATTAAAAAATAATATATAATTTTCCAGTCGTAAAAGAAAGTTATGTAATATTAAAATTAAAATTTGCAAAAATGTGAGCTTGTACTTTAAACAGAATTAATTCCTCAAAGCTTTGAACAGCAATTTAAATACTTAATCTAATGTCACAAGAATATTACTATTTCATCATAGTAACCATGTATCTTTTCATACATTTAAAAAAAGGCTGAGTGAAGAATATATTTTTCTTTTATATGTCTTCAGGGTATGCAAATGAATATATAGCTCGAAAAATTTATCATAATTGAAAAGTCTCTAAAAAGGTTTAAAAAGATATTACTATAATTAAGAGGAGTAGGGAGAAAAATATTTTCATAATTTAATCGTATTATAGAAATGTCGAAGACTGTTCAACGAAAATAAGAGAAATAGATCACTAAAGTTTTTGTCGAGAAAATGAATTCTCCAGGAATCTTAAGAAAGAACGAAATGAAAAAAAAAATTTAATTGCATTGCACAAAAATTGCATTTTTAGAAAAAAATATTATACTTCATGAAATTAAACGACAAAGCATTGGAAATATGTTATAAAAGTTAATATATTATTTTTTAGAGAATATTAAATATGAGATAAATTGTAAGAAAAACAGCAGGTGAAGTGTTATATATAATCCAATATTCTATACAAAATTCGCCAAACGATGGCCGAATGGTAGACTGCTGCTCTTTGGAAACATGTTCGAATCTCACTGGATGCTCGTAGCCGTTCGGAATCGGCTTAAACTATTAGATCCCTCTCTCACTAACCCTCGTGAACAAAACCGTAAAGCATAGTGCTCCAAACATAACCAAAAGCCCACCATAGATTATTCTAGACTATAGATGTGATATGCGGATAAATTGTAGATTTTAAATTCAAAAATGTGCACTATTTTATAATTTCTTAATCTTGAACCCCTCCACCCCTGGGATCGAACTTCAGATCTGTGTCTTGATTTTGGTTTGGTATGGTTTAGAGTGCTGCGGTCTAAATTTTGCAATACGAGGGCTAATGAGACCGGGACCTACAGATTAAAGCCGATTCCAACGAATATCCATACCACTGTGGGATTCGTACCCACGAACTTCCGTATGGAAGACCTGCAACCAATCTGCCTGGCGCCTGTGTAGTGGGAACCCGAAGCGCTAACCCACCGCCACTGGGATTATAAGTAAATGTTATTAAATTAAAATCTTAGATTTCGTATAAAGGGCATGCATTACTATAATCGAGATCTAACAGGATATCGAGATTATGTAGAATTAGAATAGATCGAATATAGAATATAATATTATATGTGTGTATAAATATATACATATATATATATATATATATAAATATATACATAAATATATATATATATATATATATATATATATATATATATATATATATGTGTGTGTGTGTGTGTGTGTGTGTGTGTAATATATCAAAATTATTTAAATTTAATAGTTCCTTGAAAACCTCCTCTCTCCCATTCTAATTCCTCAAAATCTTTTTCCCAGCATCTAAATGTCTTAATCAAAGGAGCGTTCTCGACTTAAAATTCTTTCGATCCGTTTTCCAAAGATTTCTCTCCTATAGATATAAATTTTCTGTCTATTCAACACGTTTCCCAGCTGTCGCCGGAAAATAGCACCGCTTTTTTCCTGATCTTACACTTAAATTCTCTGAGTAAGTGGGAAAAATTCTTTCTGTCTTCGCTCTTGGGTACACCACTCTTATAGCAGAGTGATTTTTGTGTCTTTTTTTTTGTCTGTCGTTGACTAGTAAAGATGTCCGTTTTCGCAGCTTAAAATAAAGTTTTAATTAGACTTGTGCCGTTCTCTTCATTGTCGGACGACTGCATTTTTATTACTGCTGGCTGATATAGCTTTCTTTTTGCCCAGTAGCCCGGACAAGTAAAAACAATAGGGGCTACATAATTTTTGTGACTAGAGGAAACAGTATATATATATATATATATATATATATATATATATATATATATATATATATATATATATATATAGAGAGAGAGAGAGAGAGAGAGAGAGAGAGATCTAGAGTATACATAATTCATTAGAAGTATAATATTATAGTCGAGATATAATACTACACTCGATACATATTACGACATACATCAGTCTTCGTTTTCTTCTTTCGTCTTTCACACTTTCCTGTTTTCTATCTCTTTGTATGCCTTGACAAAAACAAAACACAGACTTGTTTGCATGCTGAAAAGACAGATAGCAAGTTTCAACTATTATTCTTGAAAAAGTAGAACAAACCCTATATTTTCAGCTAGTTGAACAAAAGGTTTCGTTGAAAAAGAAAGAAAATCAGCAAATTGTTTCCAAGTGAGTTAAAGTTTGAATAAGTCTCGTTTGTATTTAAAAAATCACTCATATGTCAAATATTTTTATATACGAGTAAATGCGGTATTTTATTAGAGGAAGTATAAAAAAATCCTATTCGGTCAAGGGTTGCTGTTGTACATTATTATACATAATCTCTAACGAATAAATTTCAAATCCTTACAAGTACAATTTGATGTAATTTCTGTGTTGTTTATTTTTCTTCGATACGTAAACTACCATTGCAAGCGTTTATGCTGCGACATCGTGTGACTAGCGTTAAATTATAAAACTAAACGATTGACGCTCAATTATCGCTTCCATTACGAGAAGGCAAGTCGACACAGCTAACAAGAATAATGACATCGAAGAAAAATGTCACATGTCATTAATCTTGTGTTAAAAAGTTGAAACTGAAAGTGTTATGCTGAAAGTGTGGTCGATAATGTCTTTGCACAAGCATCATCGGAACTGCTATGTAAAACCATCATCTGCCCGGATTTCTTTTAAATTATGTCATCATGATGTTCTTTTATGCCCTCTTAAAATTTTTTGTTTTCGTTTTAATCTACGTGAATGCTGGAAGTTTGCCCAAATCATTTAACACAAATTGTTTCTTTTATTTGTCGAGGGAGGACGTTTCGCTTAAAAGTATAAAATTAGACATATTGATAAATTATTTTTGTGTTTCCATTTAAAATTTCTGCACAATATAAGCCAACACAAATAGCACTAATTTAATTAAGAAATAATTAACAGGACTATGTATCTATATAACATTAACCAGCTTCTTATGTGAAAAGTATTTTTTAAAAAGAAATGTTTTATACCTTTAATTGAAATTTTAGCTCATGACATGTTTAATGTGGTCTGATTCATAAATAATTGCTGGGTTAAAAAAATATTTAAATTTTATATTTTTATGGATTATGATAATACTTTATGCTCTAAGTACTTTTACTGCTAAATACTTTAAGTTCTAAGATAATACAATCTCTTTAAGGTAGCTTGAAAAATTAAGTAGAATTTTACATAGCATCCATGATTGGTTTCATTAAAAAGAAATTGAACTCTACCTGACTGTTTGGACTGCTTGCTAAACTACCACTATTTTGCTTCTATAGCATGACAGTAGAAGGTAACAAATAACAATGTTTATTACTTCTGCTAAACAAATTATATAAATTATTAAGATGAGGCAGACATAGCGTCTAGACCAGCCACACGTATAAGGGGAGTACTCCTAAGAAAATACAGTTACGAAATTGTTTAGTGAACCGTAAATTTAGCATGAGATTCTATGGGTATCTCACCAAATTGGCGAGATATCGGCTCTTTGGCGACAGTTTTGGCAACATATTTCCATCGCCAATTGTCGCCAAATGTTGCCAAGTGGGGCGACTAGTGACAACTTCCGGTTTCTCGAATATTCCAGTAGTTTCTTCAGGCCAATATAAGGCCGGCAGAGTCTCAAACAGGTAGAGTCGTTAAGTGGATCTCTCGTTGTAAGAAGTACGCACGGTGTGTTGTGTTTCACCTGTGCTTGTTGTTTGATGCGGAAAGAGGTACGTGAGCTCGCGGCATTGTGCTCAAGTTGTTCTGCGATGATATTGTATCTTTTCTAACTGATTGCGAATAAAGTATTTGTCTTGGTAATGTAGTCTTGTTTAAAGTCCATTCAATCCCCGAACCCAGCGTTGAAGTTTGTAACAATACAAAATTGAAAAAACTAATTCCTCCTGCAGAATTTTGTTTATTTTGAATATAAATTAAAGTCTAAATAGAAATTAAAAATGCTAATTAGGCCATCCTGCCAAAGGGACCACACTCGGTCGAAGATATGCCAAAGCGTCTTGGTGTAAAAAAGGAATGGTGCAAAAAACTTTTGCAAAAGAAATTAAGCTCCAAACTCCTTCTTTCTTTCTCTCTCACTGAAGCTGCCCGCAGATCTCTGGAAAAGTTTGTTGGGCAGCGTTGCCTTGGCCGAAGAGGTCTACTCCACTGTTAACAACCCCTCTTGACTAGATATGTAAAATACCCGGAATTTCGAAGAGGTGGGAATAAACCCGGAATTTTGGGGAAATAAACCCGGAATTTTGGGAACTTTGGGAAGAAATCATTTTAACAATGTTTACTTTTATTTTTTTAACAGTGGCTATTTAAGAACTAGTATATTATTTATAAGAGAATTTTTTTTTTTACTTTTGGCAATATATATATATATATATATATATATATATATATATATATATATATAACAATGACATGATTTAAATAGTATATTATATATATTATTATATATCAAAACACATATATTGCTTTAATATACTAATATAATAATTATATACATAATTTTATATTATATTCAAGAAATAATAGCTTTATGTTAAACATTTTCCACCCTCGTTTTATAATATAGAAATAAATAACTTATAAATTAAAATAACATGTTAGTCTTTGTAAATTCATATATCATTTAAAGGTGTAACAAATGAAACTGGTTGCTTTAATTTTAATTGTTAATATAATAATTATATACATAATTTTTTTTATTATTATCTATTATGTAAATTGATTTATGTTAAACTTTTCCCCTCGTTTTATAATATAAAAATAAATATCTTTAAATTTAAAATAACAGTTTATTTTTTTTGTAATGCCTATATCCTTTAAAGGTGTCATCAAATGAAACTGTTGCATTTTGTGTCCAATTCCTACACACACACTTATTATATATATATATATATATATATATATATATATATATATATATATATATATATATATATATATATATATATATATATATATATATATATTAAGAGAGAGAGAGAGAGAGAGAGAGAGAGAGAGATGTTATCTAAGAAAAATAATGATTTATGGGTTTTGTGAAACTACAGATTATTGCCTAATATTTATATAATAATAAAAATATGTGAAATGCAAAAATTGTCTTCTGCGATTAGGATGAAAGTAAGCAAAATAATCCAAAATTCCCATATTTTGGATATTTTTCAAAATTTCCTTCCCCCCAAAACCCGATTTAATCCCGGGTTTAAACCTAGTTTTTTCCACTGCTCACAATTCTACTCTTGGCCAATGGGGTTGAAAGAAGTAAACTTACTTCGCTTTTCACTCTTGGTCAGTTTCATGCTGGCGTTGCTGAACTGTAACTCTTTGTCACATAAATCTTATAAACATAAAATAGATAAGTTAAATTTGGACTAGAATTAATTTTTAACAAAGTTTAAATTAAAACTGTTATTATTAAATACAGTTGGTGCTTTATCACGGCACACACAATCAGTTCTAGTTCCATGAACATTAGTCAATCTAGAAAGACCTTGATCTTGATGGGAGTACAAAATATCAGGCTATCAACCTCTTCCTTGATAGGGTAACAAATGTTGTAAAATTACTGGTCTGCTGGTGACGTCATTAATCGGTCTGGTGTCAAAAGCAACGGATTTTCTCTTCACTTGCGCATAATTTATCAGGTAAGGGATATCACCTCCTTACTTTCCAAATATCCCATCCATCCGTATTATTCTTATTCTGCAACACTAATTGATATTGTTACGGACTTCAAAACTGGGTTCGGGGATTGAATGGACTTTCAAGACTTACTACAGCACGAAGACAAATACTTTATTCGCAATCAGTTGGAAAAGATACAATGTCACTGCGGAACAACTTGACCACAATGCCTCGGGATCACGTACCTCTTTCTGCATCAAACAAAACGAAAGCAACGGTGAAACACAACACACAGTGCTTATTTCTTACATCGAAAGATCCACTTAAAGACTCTCTCTGCAGTTAGCTATTGAAGAGTTGACCGGGGTACCTTGGCCGAAGGCGTTATCCCCTGTAGCAAGTTAAGAATTCAAAATCAGGTGTCCAGTCTTTTAAGATGAAAAACAATAAGTATAAAAATGCAGGTTTTAATGATGGGGTGAGATAAATTGCTAGCCCCTTAACAAATTAAATAAATTAAGATGAAATACAGTTAAAATAAAAAAAGAAGAAAGTTTAAGGATAGCAAAAATTTTTTATTTTTTTTAATTATTTTTTTTTTACTTTTTAATATTTATTTACTTATTTATTTATTTTTTATTACTAAGTTACTGTACAAGACAGTGAAGATAAAGTGACTGATGATGAGAGAAATAATAAGTGAAATTAAGTTAAGTTAGTACAAGAAGTAAAATTAAAGTTAAAAAATTAAAATTAAAAATTATGTTCAGCTTAAAATTCATGGCGAGAAAAGCTCAGGTTCTGTGGCGCCATCTATTGGATAGCCTCGCGTTCGGGTAGTTCATTCGGGAGCGTTAACAAGGGGGATGAAATTCTACCAGTTGAAGGAATCATGGCGGCTCTAGCCCGCTTACGATGTTTAGCTTTCCTATGATCATAGTCCGGTACTCTCTCTGCATGGGACTCTATCTGCCTTATATATACCCGAAGAAACTGCTGGAACACTCCAGAAACCGGAACCGGAAGTGGTCACGTGACGCCTTACTTGGCAACATTTGGCGATGAACTTGGCGACAGAAATAGGTTGCCAAACTGTCGCCAATTTGGCGAGATACCGATAGAAACTCATGCTAAATTTACGGTTCAATAAACAAATTCATAACAATATATATTTTGATTTATTACTTTATATAACAAAAATAACTAAACTTTATAAAGTTAGATCCATATTAATATCCTAGAAATAAAATTAAACACAAGATAACTTTTTATTTTATTTTAAATCAAAAAATTACGCTGTTATGATAACGACTTTTTTAGCTTGAAAAATTCTATGTCCTCTTCTAGCCAGTAATTAAAAATTTTTAAACATTGATCAGTAACACTTTTAAAATCATTCATTTTTTTTACCTTTTACCTTTTAACACCAGTAGAAATAAAGAGAGCGAGGATTGAAAAATAAAATGTTTGTGTGCGAACTAAATGATGTTGCGTAAATTGCACAAAACAAAGGGGAAATTTAATAATAATCTGAAATAAAAAAAATAATCCTAAGAGGCTCCCTAATGAAATGAAAAACATAAAGAGATGAAATTAAATACGGATAACAAAGAGGAAAATTCCGATCGCAACTCACAGAAAGACACCCCTGCAGGCGTTGACAGTTAATTGGAAGGAAATAATCATACAGCGGGAA
>CM063504.1:175034657-175039657 GCA_032207245.1 Pardosa pseudoannulata | reverse complement strand
TATATATATATATATATATATATATATATATATATATATATATATATATATATATATATATATATATATATATATATATATATATATATATATATATATATATATATGCTGCTATCATTTTGCTGCTTGAAATTTTAAATACCTCTGTAAATCTAATAAGGATCCAGTCTATAGTTTGCAGTTCCTATTCATCAAAGCATTAATTTGCAATTGATGTTTTGATGAATACGGGACGAAATGTTGTCCTGCAATAGATTCCGTGCCACAGAAAATGAAATTGCAGACTCCCTAAACCAAGAATGTCTCCAACTTCCTTATCACAGTGTGTCATCATTGATTCTAGATTTATTGTTTTTCTAGATTAAGTATCTTAGAACGGTTTTCAAGGATTTGGTGGAGGGTAAGAGTTAGAGTGACTTCATAGAAAATTCCATCCCTCGTGACTTCCCCAAATCTGTTGGTGTCGCCAAATTTAGAATTAAAACAGGACATAACTACCTTTTAAAACATTTGCACAGATTTGGTTTGGCAGATACCCCGTCTTTGACATGTCTGGAGATCACTTGGTCACTTGTTCTAGACGTAGTTGTGACGTAGCAGCAGTCTACTCTGCTAAATATTTTCTCACTTTGTCTGTTTGGACTCTATTGGGCTGCTCGTCACACACTAATGATAGCCATGCCAAAGTCTGGCGTAGGATAAAAAAGTCTCTTGTACTTTTCTTGGATTCAGTGCCATTAAACTCAATTAAAACAACTTGATAATCTACTCTATATCCGGAGATATATTGCATCGAGCTTGGATACACGTCTTTTCTCCTTATCCATAAAACTACTTTCATGGTTAACTTAAATATCATTTTTTGCTGTTCAGTTTTTTAGTATTTCATGTGACTCATCATTACGTTCCAAATGTACGAAAACTGTCAGAAATGACTGGACTGGAAAGTTAATACAGGAAATTCTGTAATTAACGAAATATTATTATTCTTCACACTTTTATCTTATGATAATAATAGTAATAATATTCCCTTTAAAGAGATAATAGATTTGGAAAATTTGTTATCTTTTCTGTAACTTAATGTATATATATATATATATATATATATATATATATATATATATATATATATATATATATATATATATATATATATATATATATATATATATATATATATATATATATATATATATATACATTTGTTTAAGGACTGTTATAACTTGTTCATTAATCCACGAATATTTAGAAAGAAATATTACTTACTAAAATATATGTGAGTTCACATATTACAGAATATAATAAATATATTCGAGTACTTTAAAATTGGGGGTGCTTGTAAGTGATAGTTAAAATGAATCTAACTCAAGTTTTAGTAGTAGTTTCAGAATAGTTAGAACTTATGATTTTATTTTTCAACAATTCCCATGAATCTTTACGGCACAGATGCATTACATATCATAATTTCAAAAATTTGATTTGAAATATAATACACAATAATACAACTTTGTAGTACTAAAGGATATTACATCCATAAAATAACTTACATTATGGAGTGAAGGAAGATTAAGGAGAAGTTATGTTTCAACTGGCAGTATTGCAATATTTTCTTTATGGCTGAAAGTACGCTATTCAAAGAATTACATATCATTTCCTAAAAGTCATGAATAGTCTGTAAAGTCGTTTTAAATTTTCAGATAAACAATTGCTGTTAAAAATATGAATTTTAAATTTAGACTTACAAGTAGTTTAAAGCTAAATTAAAATCTTCTCGCATGAGGTATGACAACGAAAATAATTTTTAAATTTATGCCTTTAACATATTTCATATGAGTATAAAATTTTCTCAGATGAAAATATCCCTTATATTAAGATATAATGTAAACATATGCAAAGAAAAAAAAATCTACTGACAGTAGGGTTTAAATTAACTAACTAGCATTACATAAAAAATTCAAAATTTTAATAAAAAGTAAAGGTAACAGCAATTTGGAAAATAAATCTTACTCGTTTTTATAACTCCCAGAGTGATAAAGCATTTAGAAGTTAGAATGTAGCAGTTAAATAAAAAAAAAATAAATTAAAAATAAAAGTAAAAATAAAAATGTGCTAACAAATGTATTTTTCTTTCCTTGTTTTATTTGTTATACATTTGTTTCTTGGTTAATATTTCTCTATAACGATTGCTGGTTTATTTTCCATTTTTTAAGAGATGTGTAGCATGTTAAATTCTTTGTAACTTCGAAAGATAAAATCAGAATGGTACAGAAATTATTCATTTGAAATTGTTTAAAATTAAAATTAATATTATACTTAATCTGAATAAATGTAAATAATTTCTCTTTAAAAAATAGCAAAATAAATCTTTAGCAGAAAAATAATTAATAATATTTATATATATATAAATGTTATAATATATATATATATATATATATATATATATATATATATATATATATATATATATATATAATATATATATATATATATATATATATATATATATATATATATATATATATATATATATATATATATATATATATATATATATATATATATATATATATATATATATATATATATATATATATATATATATATATATATATATATATATATATATATATATATATATATATATATATATATATATATATATATATATATATATATATATATAAAGTTCTTTTTTCATAAATTTCATTTTGAAAATACGAAAATTTTCAAAATATATCTACTAATTCTTTACTTAGATAATGCATTTCGTTTTGATGGTGTCGCCATCTATTGATACATATACAAACGAATTATTTATTAGTAAAAAGTCAGTTTACATGTAATAAAGAAAAATGTATAACAAAAACCAAAACTATTATCTGTCTTTGTAAGAAATATTAAACATATTGTAATTATACTTTTATGTTTTACCGTATATCTTGTTAAGAGTTATAAGAAAGCCTACATGAAAAGTACGAAATGACAGAGTCTGTTCCTATCAAAGATACAATTAATAGATAGCACAGTAAATATTTTAAAAATTTTCTTTCTTCTCACAATTTGTCTCACATATCCTTTTTATATATTTCCAATATTTTTCTTTAATATTTAGATATCGATTCAGTGAATATACTCTGTTTAAAATTTGTAAGTTGGTTATCCCTTTCTATGAAAAGTTTGTATTGAAAATATGCTCAGAGAGAAAAAAATTGTTTAAAGAATTTACTGTTAAGAGGACAGACACATTACAAAGAATCTCATTTTTTAAAGGATATAATACCTTTATAGTATACAAGTCTTATTAATAAATCATCGTATTTATGATTCCACATAAAATAAAAATTTCTGATTTGTGTGGAGTAAACCTTTTTCTAGACAGTTAAGAGTCCATTTTCGTAAATAAAATTTAGTTTTAATGTAAAAATATATCCATTATTTTGAGTGGATGTATTTTTTTTCCCTTAATGAACAAAATATATCCATTAAGTCAGAGGTCTTCAACCTGGTTTCCACGGAAACCTAGGTTTTCCTGGAACTTTGACAGATGTTTCGCAAATGATCTCACTTTGCTAAGTTAAATTGCCAAAATTTTAGTAGAATTGTAATTTTTATAAGAGAATAAATTCTAAAAGGTTGTTTGTTTGTAAAAATAAATATTGATAAATATTTTTTGAATAAAATACAATCTTATAAATCGTAAAAGTCACGTGTTTCAAACACATTAAACTAGATGTTTTACGTCACATGTTAGCCTCCTCTCATTTTGCCTCTGCTTGCTTGCTTCAAAATATGTCTACGCATCTGGATTATTTGAGTTAATGGCGACCCTTTGGGTTAAAGCATACAACTTGTATTGTGAAACATGTCCTTCATTTCAGTTAAATTTATGTTTGCAATATATCTCTTTGTACGCTTAATAAACAAATAAATAAATACATAAAAACAGAAATAGATTTTATGTCAAAGATAACATTAAGATGCAGATTTCAAAAATTATTACAAGCTTAAGAATATTTTGCTAATAAAAATAATCACAGTTAAGTCCTTAATATAAATTTATTAAAATTTGCTGTAATTTAAAATATTGTTGCATTTGGTTATTATTCCTCGAATTTATTTTAGATAATAAAAAAATGCATAGCTATCTTACAATTTATTATCTCATTAAAACCTTTGTATAAAATAAAAATGTAATAAAATTTTGTAAATTGAGAAGGATAAAGCTTTGCTAATCTATTTTTTAAGATTTTGATCAAGAGATTACTTCTAGAAAATGATAAGATCAAAAGGTTTACGAACGTGTATAATTTTGAATTTTCTTGCACTAATTAAAAAATAAAAATCAACTTTCCCGCAAAATAGCTTTTGAAAATTGACATTTAGAAACTAATTGTTCATTTTTTAATAGGTAACTTTTATTTTATGAACCAAAATTATGTCAATACAAGCAGTATATTTTGTCTCATATTAAAATAAAGGCTAGTTTTTTTTCTTTTATGGGCAATTTCGAACCAGTTTAAAAATGTCAGATGTCTGTAGAATTTAGGGCTAGAAAATAAAACCAATATTTTACTATAATTTGATAAACTAATTTAATGTCTAATACATACATATATATAAATCAACTTGCAAGTAATTGAACTTCATAATCTTCATTTTATGTTTATTTGTATGTTATATAAAATGTAATTACAACGATCAAAACATAATTTGTTTTTGTTAGGGTGTTATTATACAAATTATAAAAATCATTCTAAAATGACCAGAACAAAAGGAATAAAATATTCCACTTATAACTATAATATTTTATTTAATGTAAATAAAGATGTTATACGAAATATCTAATACACCTAAGTGTATTAGAAAATGATTATTAATTAAATTATAAAAATTATTAAAAGCTGAGTCTACCAATAATATTTACTAAAAATGTTACTAGTGCACAGTATATAAACAAATTTCTTTCATTTTTAGGTTTTCATATACATTGTACAAAGAAA
>CM063504.1:175027157-175029657 GCA_032207245.1 Pardosa pseudoannulata | reverse complement strand
AAAATAGTGGGATACCAGTCTATTAAATGGTTAATTAAAAATAAACGTTAGAAACCTTAGAATAATTTAATTTAGGATGAAGAAAAAATATATTTATAGATATATAGGAAAAGATCTGTACTTCGAATGTTTTACTTTGCATAAATCAGCCAATAGTCGTTTATTCACATTATAATTTGGAATTATCATATTCTTCATTTTACCTTTTGGTATGTCATTCTTCCCTCCCTGATCATGCAAATATAGAAAGAAACTCTAAATTACAACAATTTATACAAAATATATAAAAGTTTAATTGCAAGGTTTAAAGAATTTAATATGCTAACAGAGAATTACAAAATATTTCAATATCATAGATCAAAGACAATATATTTTCCTGTACAATTTTTTTTCAGAAATATATATAATTCTTAAAGATCAAAGATAATTTTAAGCTAATGTGATTAGTAAACAAAAATAAAATTTGAATAATTGAAACTTATCAAATTAATTTCACACTTAATAAAACTTTTTTTGATGCAAATTTTCTGGCTTTTGTTTTACTTACTTATCATTTACAAATATGAGAAATATAAAATTGCTTTTAAGAAACGTAGAAATGAATGTCGCAAAAACACTACATATGAAAAAAATTATATTTTTTATACAATTTATTTTGCTCTTAGTTAAAAAGGCCGAATGATTTAGGCAAAAAAATTATAAAATGCTTTGATAATACCAGCTTAAAATGTTTAAGATTCATTTATGTTTTTCAAATATTATTAAACACTTAGATATATAAAATCATAATATTACAGTTACATTATTTCAGTTCTTTTTATAATTTTATTTTTTTTTCACTTTAGGGATTAGTGAAATATTTTTTCACCGTAAAAAAAACAGCTTTCTTTGTATCTCGATTTTTTAAAAATAAGAAGAATCTGTATGTGTTTTCTTATAAAAAAATTTCTTGAAGAAAAACAATTTTTTTCCCTCAAGAATGTGGACTTATTTTATTTCTCTCCTCGCATTTTACTAAATATTTTTTTCTATTGGAGAGCAGGGCAATTCTACAAATGCATTTTTACGTACTTAGCGATGGTGTTATCGCTCTCGTTAAAGTAAACATTAAAAGCTCTATCAATTATATATATATATATATATATATATATATATATATATATATATATATATATATATATATATATATATATATATATATATATATGTATATATATTATATATGTATATATATATAAGTATATATATATATATGTATATATATATTATATATGTATATGTATATATATATATGCATATATATATATGTGTATATATATGTATATATATATATATATATATATATATATATATATATATATATATATATATATATATATATATATATATATATATATATATATATATATATATATATATATATATATATATATATATATATATATATATATAATATATATATATATATATATATATATATATATATATATATATATATATATATATATATATATATATATCTATATATATATATATATATATATATATATATATATATATATATATATATATATATATATATATATATATATATATATATATATATATATATATATATATATATATATATATATATATATTATATATATATATATATATATATATATATATATATATATATATATATATATATATATATATATATATATATATAAATATATATATATATGTGTGTGTGTGTGTGTGTGTGTGTCATGACATGATATGATCCATAGTTAAGGCGAATGGAAAACAGTCGTCTTCATAATAATAAAAAATAAGTTTATTAAACCATCGTTAAAGTAAAACTTGCGCTTACGTAATTTATAACTACCCCTGTTTTAGACCTGACATACATACATATATATATATATATATATATATATATATTGCAATTTAGATTCAGTTATGAATAGCATACTAAATTGAAAGAAAATTACTTTAAATAGTTTTACATTGTTGTGAGCTCTGAAGTGAAATGAAACTGGGAAAATTAATTAGGATTAATTTTCTCTTAATTCTGATATTAATTTCCAAGAGCTGTCGTTAGTTATTTTCGAAAACAAATTATCCGAGTACGATTCTGTGTCATAATGCTAAACAATAGCACCGATTTGGGTAAGTTAATCGTAATATCGAGAACACTGGAGAAAGTAAAGAAAAAAAAAGAGCTGAATATCCTTATTTGAAATAATTAAGGAAAATATGGCAATAGTTTCCTAATCCTTAATTATCTTAATCACTTTCGACGAGCGGACGCTGATTAAACGCTTGCAGGTATTTTTTTTAATTCTTTGATTTCTGGAATTATTGCTAGATACATCTTTGTTTAATTAACAATGTTAATATCTCGTTCTTAAGAATAAATTATTTTCATTTAATTTTCGCGAATAAATGTTTGTTTACATAAGGCTATTTATTTTATATTTATAATAATGCATTAAAAATAATAGCGTAATAG
>CM063504.1:175012157-175024657 GCA_032207245.1 Pardosa pseudoannulata | reverse complement strand
TTTTCAATAATAATATTTAACAATAGCAGCTTTTGTCAAGAAAATGTTTGAGGTAGTTTATATAAAGGATAAAAAAATATTTCTAATTACTTGAAGGAATATAAAATAAGTTTTAAATATGAAGGGTTTATGTTTTATAATTCTCTTTTATTTTACAAAAACATGCACTAAAAAGAAAAAACTGTTCAGATTTTAGTTATTCTGCTTGAAAATAGATGGCTCTGCTAGTTTAAAATTTCTGCAATTTGAAATCCAAGTACTCTGAAGAGATTTTTGCATTTACCATATTATTCATTTTTACGTTCCATTTTTTTTTGATTATCGAACATTCTATTTTCACCTGAATTGAATCTATGGACAAAATTTCAGATCTTTACCTAGTTAGGAAGGTAATGATAAATTAATTTCAAATTTTCAACTGACTCAAAAGTAGAGTTAAATTACACATTTAGAAGAAAACTTTTAATTACACTTACTAGAAAGAGTATTTTAAATATCTAAAAGTCTTTTACAATACTCTATTATTTTCTTCATGCTGTGCATCAAAAAATAAATTATCTGAGAAATGTGTCAGGTATTTTTAAAATTTATTTAATACATTAAGAATATGCTTGAACATTTCTCAAGATAATTTACTACCTTTTAAAGTTGCCCCAAAAAACAAACCTTATTTACTGAGCAACATGTTCGTATTCGAATTAACCTCCGGACATAAAACAGAACCTTGTATGCTTTTCATGCATCATTCACTCCTGTATTGGGAATACCTGTAGATTCTGTACGAGGAGAGAGTAGAATTTATGGACGAACACTGAGCTATAAATTTAAAGTTCGATCCCATCCGTGTCCACCGATGTAAAACTCCCCGAGTTTAAAGATATTTTTAAAATGTCTTCGTTTTTATCTTTTATGCGAAAGCGATGGGTGAAATATTCTTCTAAATGAGAACTTCTATTCGTCCCCGATCTCAAGATATATTTGTTCTACAGAAAAATATTTTACTATAAAGCATATAAATATGTTACAATATAAGAAACAGAAAATCTAATTTGCTGTGGAGGATATAAGCAATAAGTAAAGAGTCTTTTAATATTTACCCAAAAATGCACATCAACACTTACAAATACCAGCACCCTCACATATAAATATAAATATATGTATAAAAAGTATATATATATATATATATATATATATATATATATATATACATACACAGTCTACCAATAACACCTATGCAAATGACAATATCTGAGGTCCTAAGGTACATCACGACTTCTGCCGGTATACATTTTGTACTAAACAGCATGTGCATTAGTCGCATGCAAGATGCCACGGATTTTGGAGCTCTCTGATTTCGAGAAAGGTATACTTATCGGGTATCACAAATGTAGTCGATCCTAAAAGGGATATAGTTGGCGACCTGAAGTACCAAAAATTGGCAGTAACCTGTTGATTGATTAAGAAGTGGAAAGTGAGAGGTGATTGTAGGAATATGCCCCTAGTCGGCAGACCAAACTGCGAGACCGAAGAGTGCGGTCCAGATATTCGGAAGAACCTCACCCAACAAATGGCTCTCATCCGCGAGGAGTTTCAACAGTCAACCAGGAGTATTGTTCCAATGAATACCATATATATATATATATATATATATATATATATATATATATATATATATATATATATATGTATATATATATATATATATATATATATATATATATATATATATATATATATATATATATATATATATATATATATATATATATATATATATATATATATATATATATATATATATATATATATATATATATATATATATATATATATATATATATATATATATATATATATATATATATATATATATGTATGTATATATATGTATATATATACATATTTATTAATGAAGAACTGCATATGAAAAAAATACCTCATTGTTGCGTCTCCAATAAATTAATAGAACACGAAAGATTGAAACGTATTAGAATATGAGGAAATACACTAAAACTAATTAAAAAGGGTAGACACAGCCTTATCTAAGTGCATTGCTGCTGATTAAATGTATTTCCTTATTTTTGCATAGAAGTAAAAAATTTAGGCATGAGATTTTGAAGATAGCCTTAAACCAACAACCAGTAAAAAACATAAGAGAATGAAAATAATTAATGTATACCGTTTATTTCAAATCTACAATACTGGTCAAAGCCGTCCAGATAAAGAGGCAAAAGACAGATAAAACCAACTGGTACACTACTAAGTGCCTTCCAGAAATTCTTCTGGAAAATTTAATGCAAGGGGACTCATGCATCACCATGATAATGCATCTTTTCTCACGGGAAGTATAAAAGTTGAATTTCTTGAAGAAATTACATGCAAGTGATGAAAAGAGCAACTTATTTTCTTATTGCTCATATTTATCTATATTGTCTTGTGAAATTTTGCCTTTTTTTAAATTGAAATGAAAAATTAGATCATCACAATTATTATTCAAAATTATTATTCAGAATATAGTAATAAGGCTATAAATATATTTTTCCTGCCCATTCGAAAGAATGGACGATATGAGGCTTTTAAACTTTAAA
The DNA here is from genome assembly GCA_032207245.1 of Pardosa pseudoannulata. Taxonomy (NCBI): domain Eukaryota; kingdom Metazoa; phylum Arthropoda; class Arachnida; order Araneae; family Lycosidae; genus Pardosa; species Pardosa pseudoannulata. Next base: position 175,022,069 of record CM063504.1, on the reverse strand, counting down.
CAGACACTTAGAAAAATTCATTTATGTTGGGGTATTACTTTTAGTCGCCCCAAAATTCGTTAAGTCTTAACTGTACAATCTAGACGTATCTTAAAAAGAGTCACAGTAACTCTCTGTCCAATGTGATTTAATAATACTTAAATACAATAAAACATATTCAATTTATTAAATTTATTCTTAAATTCATTCAAATATTAACTACCCTATATATGATTGCTAACAAGTTTGGAGTATGAAATAGAAAAGTCGCTATAGACATGTTCTAAAATCTATCAAAAAATGTGTCCTAGGCCAGAAAGTAATTGAAAAAAAGTGTTTATTTCAAATGATGTACAATCATTTTATGGCTTAGCTTAGACGCATCAGCTTCAATATTGTTCACACTATTTTAGTACCAAAGACTATAAATTTAAATATTATTGCTGGCAGGCCTGTTCGTAGCTGTTCAGAATTGTCTTTAACTACTATGCTTTGCTTCAGTTTCTCCTGGTGTAGCAAATGTTGATTTTAGCGTTCAGGACAAACCAACTTACAAAACAACTAAATAAAAATAGATTTATGAGGAACCCCAAGTGTTTAGTTCCCCAGCCTGTCTGGTGTTTACTTTGTTTACTCACTGAAAGGATGAAAGACTGAGTCAACATTGTCTATCCTGAGGATCAAACCTGGGAATTGTACGTATAAGACCTACATTAGAATAAATCTAACTCAAGAAAAAAGGTGACACGCTTTTATTTATTTCCATATTATGAGTTTCAGAAATGTTAAGTGGGCCATCCGTGAACATGCTCGTAAGGCTTGACTATGCCCTTATAGGGATATTTCTTCTTGAAAAAAAAATGGTCTTTTATGGATAAGCAAATATATGCACCTTGCCCATAGCTATTGGTATGGCCTGTTTTCGCATTGAGACTGGACATGATTTTCTTCAGGCCCATCTGTACAATGTTGGCCTTACTGATTCACTGAACTGTGTTCTTTGTGCTTCATTTCCAATGCATGGAGATCACCTTTCTTATTGTCCTGACCTACATGATGTTATTTCTTCGGGTTCCTTTTGAACTTTCCTATCTAATGGGGCAATTTCTTGTCTGTATTGGACTGCAAGGCATCGTATGCTCGAAATAGTTCAGACGGGTGTAATATAAAAAAATATTATCAGTTTCATATGCGGTCCAAATCCTTGAGACGGTTATAACTACTACACATACAACTTAAAAACAAATTCGTCCACTAGCTGAGATTTAAGAATAATTTTTAATCCTTTTCTCAGCAAGAAAATATGTTTACGTGCCCCATGACGTCTTAAAGAGTATATGAACATATCTGATACAACCGAAAGCATATAATTGAAACCTATTTTCCAAGTTTGTTTATCATACTTTGTATCTCACATAAATGTGGCAGTATCAAAGCGGAAATTAGATTGCTAATAATACCACGATAGCATCCTTACAAATTTAAAGCCTATTTTGTATATATTGATAAACAGAAAGTTCTAGTTTTCCAGTTCTATAGCAAATATTTCTATTTACAAAATTTGTTATTAAATTTTTGAGAAAACTAACTTTAATTTCCAGAATATTTGTTTACGTAAACATCTAATAAAATCATTTTAATAAGTATGAATTGAATGATTAAAGGAAAAATTCATATTTTTTTACTAAACCTCAATAACAAAAGTTATATCGCTTTTATCTGGGTATAAACAAAACGTTCCATATATTCAGCAGCGATGATATGGTTAATTTTTTTACGTATATGAATATACCCACTTAATATGCAAGGATGGAATTAGTATTAAGTGAAATAATATGACAGAAACTCTTTAATAATGAAGACATAAAATTTTCATTTATATTTTATGTAGAAATACACATGTTTATTCACAATTTATATTCAAAAGTGCACCATTGATGTCTATAAATTGAATATACCTATAGATTGCCTATAAATTGAATGATTAAAGGGAAAATACATAGTTTTTTCCTAAAACTCAATGGGAAAACTTACATTTCTCTTATCAGGGAATAAACAAAAAGTGCGATATATTCAGAAGCGATGATATGATTAAAAATTTTACTTATATGAATATACACACTTAATATGCAGTGATAAAATTAGTATTGTACGTGAAATAATATGACAGAATCATCACTTTAATAATGAACACATAGAATTTCCATTTATATTTTATGTAGAAATACACATGTGTATTCACAATTTAAATTCATAAGTACCAAACGATAGCCAAAGAGATAGGGTGGTTCTTTAATTAGTTTGTGGGTTTAAGTCCTGCTACCGGTATGGATGTCTGTAACCGTTCGGAGTTTGGTTGAAGCAGTAAGTTCCAGTATAATAAAGGAGTTCGTGTAGTGCTCAAAGATGTCCGATTAATTAAGGGTCTGGCCTTCGGTACCGGAGTTCGTGGGTTGGTCTCCCATTGTGGCATGGATGTTCGTAGCCTTTCGGAATCGGCTTTAAGCTGTAGGTCCCGGTCTTATTAGCCCTCGTTTTGCAAAAAGTAGACCGTAGCACACCAAAACAAATCATGTAGAGCTATACAGAAAGCATTAAATATATTAAAACCATATGTAGTGTAGAGGTACGTTATAACAAGAGGCTAATGGAATCTGACATCACAGTACATAGGTATATAAGTTGTATAATCTTGTTATTTTACGTTGTGTTATATAAAATTATCTTATTACGGTTTTACTCAGTTCAAAATAATTCATGTCTATGGAAAAGAGCTTATAAAATTTTTAAAGGGCATTATTAATGTAATTTATTCCTTATAATTAAAAAATTAAATTAAGATTTTAATTTCCGTGTTCACCTTACTTCTGGAATTATCAGGGGGAATAACTATTCTCCAGTTAATAAAAGGTTTATATTTTTTATTTAATCTCAATATAAATTAAATCGAAAAGAGGCCCTTTTACTCTCGACCGAACTAGAAAAATATAAATCGTGATAAATATATTTTAATAACATTTTGCTTTAATGCCTTACAAAGTTATTTAACAGTTAATTGCTTCGGGGGAGAAGGAGGATAATTAGAATTTCTCCAAGAAATAGAACTTAAAGAGAAAGGTCGATTCCTTAAACAGTCAAACAATGGAACAATTAAACAAATAAGTAAAGGAAAAAGCATATTTTAGTTTTATTTTGAAGCCTTCATTTAATTCTGAACCAAGTATTCAAAATATTTCCATGCCCTGTTAAAATCTTTTTTTTTTTGAAGCACAAATTGAAAAGTGCTTTTCACAGACAGGCACTGATTTAATTTTATTTTAGAACCGTAATTAATTTCATAATCATTTTAATAACCAAATGATTTTTTTAAACTACTCAGGAGGCTTCCTAATATGGCGGCTGTTCGTAAATTTCGTAAATTTAGAATGCCCCACTACAGAATCCTCTGAATTTTTATCATCCTCATGATTGATAGGCTTTGCTTCTGATTTGGTATCTTTCTCCCTGAGCTAGTTCCCCATATTAAACCTGCATCCTTTTTGGGTGTACAGTTATATGCTTAGGGAACTTCCCAGGGCCTGGACAACTTGGAATTTTAGCACAGTGAATTGGACACACCATCCTAGACCAAACTTTTAATAAAAAATAACTATGGACACTTAAACCATGTAAATCCTGCCTAATGGTGTTAGACTTCCAGCGCACATAAAAGATTGGTTCAGAGCAAACATTTATATATAGGTATAAAATAATATTTACACTTTTAAACGATTTGTAAACGATAGTGAGGGAGGAGTTGTTCAGAATACATCCATTCACCATGAGTAAAGCTTCTAATAGTTACCATATTATTGTCAGTTAGAAAAATTATATAAGCACATTCTGCAAGCAATAAGAGTTTTCAATAACAATTCAGTACTACATAATGCAAATACTTATTTGTAGACCTCCTGATTGTTTGAGTCATGGTATGAACGAATAGATAGGGCACTGATCTTCGGTACTGAAGTTCGTAGGTGCGAACCTCACTGTGGCATACATGTTCATAACCATTCGAAATCGACTTTAAGTTGTAGATCCCAATCCCATCTTATTAGTTCCCATTTTGCAAAAAAATACACCAAACAAACGGAACCTGATTTTTTAAGTTGGAAACCATTATCTCCACAAGTATGTTTGTATCTTCAAGATCAACTTAGAAAGGATGCTAGAGAAACATATTCAATTTCGTGTTACTGTACGTTTTTTACCCACCCCCCTTAAAAAAATAAGTTTCAGTTCTGTAATGCACAGGACTTTTTTATTCCTATTTTTCATAGCTCAATTTTTGTATAGACCGAAATGTTGCTTAGAGAAGCGATGTAGACTTTGATAAAAATTTGTGGGAAGGGAAAGAGGAATGTCAGGTGACAGATAAACTACTCGTTTCTTATTTGTCCATGTACACATTTCTAAAAGACCTTCAATAGTATGTATATTTTATAATCCAGGAATGGTGAATCGAATCAACTATTTTTTTTTAATTTTAGCATGTGTCACCATGAATAAATTTCAAGGCTCTCTAATTCAAGTCTAGTTCAATAGTTCTCTGAATATATAAATCATTTAAATTAATTGATTTTCCCTAAATATTAATCAGTATAATTTCCGACGTCATTCGTCTTATTATCGCAGGTCATGAATTAAAAGTTAGGATACTGCCATCAGATATAAGAATTAGGGACTTCAATTCTCACAGTAGGTATAAATGTTCCAAACTCTTCGGAATAATCTTTAAGGGATAAGTTCTGAAATAATTAGACTTGGTGTAACTGAAAATGGACTGTAACACATTCTCCCATCCAACAAATTCGGCTGACCTATCAGTACTAGTTAGTAATGTAACTATTACTGAAATTAGAGGTCGATAAATTTTATGAAATCTAATACGCATTAGGTGTAAATAAATTCATGCACAGCGTAAATAATGCACAGATAATAAAAGTGACTTATCTCAGAAAAGTTTCTATAAGCTATGAATGAGCTGAATTATCACTGAGAACTTACTCAGTAGTAGAAAAAGTGTAAGTCAATCTGGCTCAGTTTGGTTTTATTATTTGTGACTTACTTTAAGTCTGTAATTTAGCAAATACATATTTACGCATTTCCTTTTAAGAAATATTAAAACTTTAATAAAATATTATTTAAAACATCACAACATATTTACAAAAATATTCCTAATAAAATGAACTCACTTAAAACTAAAAAGGTGTTTACTATTTTTTTTAAGGAAGGGGACATTTTTGCATTTACGGCTGAATGTTTTCTAAAATAACAAAAAAAAGATCAAATAATATTAATATACAGTTATTTAATTTACATATCATTCACCACATATAATTCGATAGTGTGTTTTTAGTCAATAGAAAAAATGATATAGAAAAAAGATAGTTTGACCTTTTCATAAGGTTCACTGGAAATAGTATTATATTTTGAAGATTACTTTTTAATTTCAGATCATACTTCTGAAATTATTAGACTTAGTGTAGCTGAAAATCAACTATAATGCATTCTGCTATCCAAAAAATCTGTCTGACCTATTAACACTAGTAAAGTTACTGTTACTGCAGTAAGACGTCGATACATTATATGAAAACTAATACGCATTAGGTATTAATGCATGTACAACGTAAATAATGCAAAAATAATAAAAGTGACTGAAACCAGAAAACTGTCTATACGCTATGAATGAGCTGCATTATCTCTGAGAACTTCCTCAGTGGTAGAAAAAGTTTGAGTCAAGCTGGCTCAGTTTGGTTATATTATTTGTGCTTTAAGTCTGTTATTTAGCACATACACATTTACGCATTTCATTTTAAGAAATATTAAAACTTTTATTAAACTTTTATTAAAAACATCACAACATATTATACAAAAATGTTCCTAATAAAATGAACTGTTTTCCCTTAAAACTAAAAGAATGTACATTTGAGGGGGACATTTTTGCATTTAAGGCTGAATTTTTTCTAGAATAACCAAAGAAAAGATCAAATAATATTAATAGACAAATATTCACCTTTACATTTACGTATCATTCATCACATAGAATTCGAGAATGTGTTTGTAGTCAATAGAAAAATGGATATAGAAAAAAGATAACTTTCCTGTTTATAAGGTTCTCAGTGGAAATACTACTATTTTTAATTTCAGATCATACTTCTCAAATGCTTTAGAAAAAACTTTATTTACATAATTTTTTATTCAATACTATTTTCACATTTTTCACAATTTTATTTAGGCTCCAACAGCGTAAAAGAAAAGGCAATCTTAAACGTCCTGAACAGCTTAAGTAAAACAGTCAAATCTCTACAGGAATGATTACATCTGAGCAAACAGCGAAATTTTTCAGCAAATTTTCATTTTGAAAGAGTGTAGAGTCCTCGGTTTTCTCGTGCTTGCTCAGCTCTTTTGGCGAGAGTTTTGTGTACCTGAAACGGCCATTTTCTTGACCTAAATTGTAGATGTTCTTTCGATTTACACTTAAAAAAGAAAACTGAATTCGAAATGAGTAGAGTGTTTGATCTTTTGTTACTCTTACAGAATATTTAAAGATTATTTTTTTGTAACACTGATGTCTTTTGATTGTACGGCTAAGGAAGACGAATAAATTGTTTCGTGTTAAAATTCGAGTGTTTAGTTTATGAATAAATTAATTGACTTTGTTATATCTATACAAATTAACACAAATTAAACTATATGGCAAAGCATTATAAATATTGGTGTAGCAAGGTTTGGCAATAAGGAAGACGAATAAATTGTTTCCTGTTAAAACTCGAGTGTTTCTATATAAATTAAGTGACTTTATTATATCTATACAAATTAACTCAAGTTAAACTATATGGCAAAGCATTATAAACATTGGTGTAGCAAGGTTTGGCAATAAGGAAGACGAATAAATTGTTTTCTGTTAAAGTAGAGTGTTTCGTTTCTATATAAATTAAGTGGCATTATTATATCTATACAAATTAACAGAAGTTAAACTATCTGTCAAAGCATTATAAATATTGGTTTAGCAAGGTTTGGCGATAAGGAAGACGAATAAATTGTTTCCTGTTAAAACTCGAATGTTTAGTTTATGAATAAATTAATTGACTTTATTATATCTATACAAATTAACACAAATTAAAGTATCTGGCAAAGCATTATAAATATTGGTGTAGCAAGGTTTGGAAATAAGGAAGACGAATAAATTGTTTTCTGTTAAAACTCCAGTGTTTCGTTTCAATATAAATTAATTGACTTTATTATATCTATACAAATTAACACAAGTTAAACTATCTGGCATAGCATTGTAAACATTAGTGTAGTAAGGTTTGACAATAAGAAAGACGAATAAATTGTATACTGTTAAAACTTGAGTGTTTCGTTTCTATATAAATTAAGTGACTTTATTATATCTATACAAATTAACTCAAGTTAAACTATATGGAAAAGCATTATAAACATTGGTGTAGCAAGGTTTGGCAATAAGGAAGACGAATAAATTGTTTTCTGTTAAAACTCGAGTGTTTCGTTTCTATATAAATTGACTTTATTATATGTATACAAATTAACACAAGTTAAACTATCTGGCAAAGCATTGTAAACCTTTGTGTACCAAGGTCTGAAGCGAAGTACAAACTTGTTACTGCATTTTCCTCGTTCACGAAAACATAAGAGATAAAATAAGGAGGAAGAAATATCATATTCAATTTGTTGAGAAATAAGGCAATGTGTCAATTGTTTTATTAACAATCGTATTCAATTTGTTGAAAAATAAGGCAATGTGTTAATTGTTTTATCAACAATCGTATTCAATTTGTTGAGAAATAAGGCAATGTGTTAATTGTTTTATTAACAATCGTATCCAATTTGTTGAGAAATAAGGCAATGTGTTAATTGTTTTATTAACAATCGTATCCAATTTGTTGAGAAATTAGGCAATGTGTTAATTGTTTTATCAACAATCGTATTCAATTTGTTGAGAAATAAGTCAATGTGTTAATTGTTTTATCAACAATCGTATTCAATTTGTTGAGAAATAAGTCAATGTGTTAATTGTTTTATTAACAATCGTATTCAATTTGTTGACAAATAAGGCATTGTGTTAACTTTTTTACTAACAATGTTTTATAGATAAAGAATTGAAATATTTTTCTTAATAATCCGGTTTAATCTTCATTGCAATATATATTTTATCTATTGTAATAGCACTTAGTATATACCTTTATTATTATTGTAACTAGCATAAAGACCGTAATACGACGGGATCAGTAAAAGATTTATTTTTCCAAAATTGTAAAGTACCTATGAGGCAGGTAAAATTTTGTTTGTTTTGTCGGTGAGAGGTATCTGTTACACGCTCAATAAACTGTTTATTGTGATACTCCTCTAAAATCTCCCGATACTGTGAATGCAGTTTCGAATCAAGTATTTATTTAGTCAAACCTTGTTATGTATAAAAACAAACACACAAATGAGCCAACTTTTTAATTTTCAAAGATATATAACTTAAAAGCTACATATTTATTAGTCCGTGAAATAGACTCTTAGACCTTAATGGAAAGAAATTGTTGTTAATACCTGTGAGAAAATTTTGATTGCAACAAAAATAATCGTTAATTAAATTTAAAGCTATTACCTATGCCCCTAATCTATTATTTAAGCCATCTATAAAGAATGGCTTGAAATAGTGGCATTGAACGCTTGAAAAGGGGGAAGAGACGACAATATATTTCTCTATGATTTGAAGCATATTTATTCCACTTTATTTTAGAATAGGGTCGATAATTTAGGAGAAGATAAACTTAACTAGCTTTGAATTTTGCTTATCCTAACTCATCAAGAATCCAATATGGATTCCTATATCCGTTCCAGGTGCAACCGCTTTATAACTTTGAGGATAGACGGGCAGATAACTTAGGCTATTATTACTTAGGGGATACAATTAGTTGATTCACAAATAGCATTTGGTCTGGAAATATGAGTATCTCAAGTGTTTTGTAAATCAATCCAATGGTACAGCCCGAAACAGCAGTGTCTTTTTCAGCTGCGGAAGAGTAGAGGGCAAAGTCAATGATTTCATCTCAGATTGTGAATTTGGAGCTCAAGTTGGCAAAGCTTTACCATGTTCGTTAAAGATGACTAGGTCATGTAAAATATATATGTGTGATCACGATGCCAAATTCTTAAACAAAGCATCTGAGGATGGCAGGCGAAGCTATGGTTCTTCTCCTTAATCCCTACTTCTAAATTCTTGAGCAATGTCGTTATTTTACCCTAGCGATATTCATTATAAGAAAGGTACTCCCCTTTTTCTAAATACGAGTAGCGTGTGTCCCAAACCATGCTTGGATTGTCCAAGTGGCATCAGAAACATGAACATGACTATCCCCTCAGACCTAGTACCCGGCTTTACCTCTCCCACCTTCTTCATTGTAAATTTCTAGACTAGTAAAGTGGTAATAAAGTGACAATTTACAGCTTGAACATGGATTAAACATACTAGTCTAATAATTCGCGATATAATATTTTTACATCGTTATTGGTTTGGTTTAGAGTGCTACGGTCTACTTTTTGCAAAACAAGAGCTAATAAAACCGGGACCTACAGCTTAAAGCTGAATCCGAACTGCTACCAACATTTATACCACAGTGGGATTCGAACCCATGAACTCCGGTACCGAAGGTTAGCACCCTAACCAGTCGGCCATCATTCGGATTTACATCATTTCATGGGTATATAACAGTGAGTCTTAACCTGTTTGTGATGATTTACGAAAATCAATTAAAGCAACTTGATATTGCGTCTTTAGTATGGACTTTTATTTTTTCATTTGCTCTTTTCCTTTATCTTTCTTTCCTCTATTTAAAACTGTTACTTTTTCTTTAACTCTGCAAGGAAGAGTCATGACTT
>CM063504.1:174912157-175007157 GCA_032207245.1 Pardosa pseudoannulata | reverse complement strand
ATTGTAAGAGCATTTTTATTAAAGCAGATTTACATTTTAAATAATGCTTTTAAGATAAGAAAAAGTTAAGCCTCTTATGTTTTTTTATGAATGTTTTTTGCAGGGAAACAATTTTAATGAATTAATTATAAAATTCAAGAAAAATAACAGTATATTAAATTTATCAATGCTATTAGGATTTTTCCTTTTGAAAACAAATATTGCATATAAAGACTAAATTTTATATTACAAGTAAACTTTGAAGAGGAAAAAATATATATAATGTTGGAAAAATAAAATCTAATAAAAATTAACGTTTTATGTTGTATGAATAATCTTAGCTGTTACATAAATGTTAAATCCAGATATAAATGTCTAATATGAATGTAAGTATATATATATATATATATATATATATATATATATATATATATATATATATATATATATATATATATATATAATATATATATATATATATATATATATATATATATATATATATATATATATATATATATATATATATATATATATATATATATATATATATATATATATATATATATATATATATATATATATATATATATATATATATATATACATATATATATATATATATATATATATATATATATATATATATATATATATATATATATATATATATATATATATATATATATATATATATATATATATATATATATATATATATATATATATATATATATATATATATATATATATATATATATATATATATATATATATATATATATATATATATATATATATATATATATATATATGTGTGTGTGTGTGTGTGTGTGTGTTCCTATTGTCCCATATTCTAAAATTTATGTATAATAAAATTTCCAAATTTTTTTTAATATTAAAAAGATATATATTCACACTAAGTGTTTTGGTACTAAATTTTAAAAATTCTGAAATGAAAAAAAAGTAACATCATTTGTCTTTTAACCCTTTTTATATTGACGGTACTTATAAGTACCGCTTTAATCAAACACCTATATATTCCTTATAAAGCCGTTTTTCCTGACGGTACTCACAAGGACATGAACGATGCAGTTCCTACAGCAGAAAAGAAAGGACAACACCAATCAGGAATCCTTTTTATTCGCATAGTAGGGTTTTTATAATTGGTCTGCTGCATTCGAAGGTCATTTTTGGTACAGTTGATACACTTTGAAATGAGTAAATTTAGTGGTTTATTACCAGTTAATTGATACTATTATTTTTTAGAAACTTCTATACTTCGCAGGTAAACATTTCATTTGTTTTATTCATAATTTAATGCTTTATTTTCTATCATAGATTCAAAAATATAGGTTGGTACTAGAAAGTACTAGCTTAAAAATAAACTACTAAAATACAGTAAAAATTAATTTTCTTTTTTGTATTATTATTCTCCATTAAAACTTATCTAATGATGAAAAATATAGTAAAAAAATTTATGGTAAATAAGTTCAGTATATAAAGGGTTAATATATTTCACATGCATAGTTTTATGATTATAATAAACATTTTTGGATTTACATAAATTCAATTATTTATTTCCCAATTCATTGCACGATAATTTATTTGAAATTTTTCAGCAATGTAGGGTTTGAAACTGACGTGAAACCATTTTGCATTATACATCAATGCCTAAACTGTTTTCTTCATACCTTTTCCGATTCCGAATGTTTTTGTCATGTTAAGTCAGTTAGTGAGGAATTGCATGAAATTTAATGCATGAGAAATTGAAATCCATCAGTTCTAACACTAAATAAACTCACTTAAATGATGAATCTCTTTGTTACTTCATTGCGCTTATTCTTTCTGTTTGTAATTTCGAAAGAATCTTTTCGTTCTTTTTTAAATCTATAATACTTTTGATATACAATAGAGTCTCTATAATTCGAATCTCTCGATCTTTCAAATTTCCCATAAATAAAGTCAGACTTAATTTAAAAAAAAATAAATAAATTTAGGATAGTATAGAAATAAATTCAGGTAGAATATACTCTAGAATAAAATTAGAATAATAAATCTCTAGATACCTTTATTAGGCACGTAGAACAACAAAGAAGGAGACCATAGCCAGAATTTGCAAATAGTTGATTATGCAAAAAATAATTTAAATCGGGCTTAAAGTACCAAATTTGGGTAAAAAGACTTATAATTATTGTAGCAATCAATATTGTATAAAATAGTGCAATAATAATGCAATATAGATGCAGCAAAAATTCTACAGATTGAGATTGTTATTATATAGTGAGTATCTATCCTTGTATATCATACAAATATAGGGTGGTTAAAAATTCAGTAAAAATATTCCATGCCCTTTGACTTCTCATCCTAAATTTAAAAAAAAAGCACGTTGTCATTCAGGAAAAAATACGGCATTTCTGAAATTATTTGTGTACTAATACTACTTATCTGTGGAGTAAATTATTTTTCATCTAGTAATTGCACAATTCACAGCTGTTAAAACATAATCGAGTTTTTAATTTTCTTCTTGTTATATGTGTATAAAATATTTAAGAGAACTTTGAGATGTAGAGAGTGTTTTTGTAAATTATTGACATAGATATATGAAACTATGTAACATTACAATAAAGGAAAATTAAACACATTAACTATTTCTACTGGATACTTTGAGACCTTCTTAATATTTAAAATTATCTTTGTAAATTTACTTTCACAATTTTCTATAAACTATTTGGCGAATATTTAAAATAATTTTTAATAACATATATGAAACCTTTTTTAAATTCTTTAAAATTTTAAAGTGCTATTGAAATTTTGAAAAGTCAAAATTCATCAAGAAAATTAAACAGGTAAAAATAAGGAAATTATTAAATATAAACTATTGAAAAGTAATATCAAAAATACATAAAACAAAAACAAAAACTTGCTCAAAATACATTTTCAAATCCTTTAACTACAAAATATTAGAAGAAAATTTTAATAATTTAACTGGAAGAGAATTTAATATATTAAAAAAATATTTTTAATATATTAGGTATTAATATTTATTTTAATATTTTAGCTGATTTTATGAAACTTCAATTTATATATGTGTGATACTTTATGACCATGACTTAATTTCCAAACACGTGTAACGTCTATTGCTTGTATGAAACATATAGAGAAAAACTCTCGAAACTGGATCTTACAAAATTTACAATAGTTTACGAATTCGAAAATAAAGGTTATGGTTTATAACTGAAACAAACGAGATATTCTGTGACGGGTACAATCTGCTAAACAAAACATCTCATAACGACTTAAAAACCAACGAATATCGTATCAGCTATAGACGTTTTTGAGTGACTTCTGCATTCATTATTTCCTCTACTTCTGTGACGATCCATCAATTCTGCCGGGAAGAGCTGTCTCATTCAAATGTAGCATCTGATACGATAAGAACTAGTGATATATAAATATTGGATGCGAGTGAGTGATATAAGGAGCACATACGTTTATAAAAATAGAAAGCAGCTGCCTGGAAGAAAAATTGATGAAACTCTTATTTAAATAGTAGAGAGTATATTTCCACTGCTGTGTTTTTTAGCAAACAGTCTTCCGTACAGTAAAATGTCAAATATGAAATATTTTAATTTTTGTGTTTAATTTCGTGTTACTTGTGATTGTACTGATTATTTTTATTATATGATTATATTAATAATGATTATTCATATCATAGTAATCATAGTAATTATCTTTCTATTAATCTGTACATTTCTCTCTCCCTCTTTCTCTGTATATATATATATATATATATATATATATATATATATATATATATATATATATTATATATATATATATATATATATATATTATATATATATATATATATATATATATATATATATATATATATATATATATATATATAAATATATATATATATATATATATATATATGTATATATATATATATATATATATATATATATATATATATGTATATATATATGTATATATATATATATATATATATATATATATATATATATATATATATATATATATATATATATATATATATATATATATATATATATATGTATATATATATATATATATATATATATATATATATATATATATATATATATATATATATATATATATATATATATTATATATATATATATATATATATATATATATATATATATATATATATATATATATATATATAATATATATATATATATATATATATATATATATATATATTATATATATATATATATATATATATATATATATATATATATATATATATATATATATATATATATATATATATATATATATATATATATATATATATATATATATATATATAGATATATATAGATATATATATATATATATATATAGATAGATAGATAGATAGATAGATAGATATATAAATCTTCAAAGTTACATCCCCGGCCGAATGCAGTGGAAGCGAATTCGTTATGTTTTCTTATCGTACTCCGTTTAGGGATCGTTTTATCTAAGGTTATAATTTGTTTCTCTCCCGACACGGTGCGCCATGAATTATTTTATAACACATTACGTATATGGTGCAAACGGGGAGTGTGGAAGAAAGGATACTGTTTCGGTTTAATACAAAATTTTGTATCACCTCAAAGGAAAAATATATTCCGATTTGAACTCAAAGCATCACCATAATCTCTGTTTTTCCTTTTAGCAGTCACGTGTTGAAAAATAAAAGACACAGTAGCGATTTTAACCAAAATAAACAATGTCTGGTGCTGAAATTTCTGAATGTTGGAGAAGCTTATAACTTCTATTTTCTAACCACGAAAACTTTCCAATCCTCAAATTTACCTTTCAGTGGCATTTCTTGTACAGGATACTGCTTTCATGTTCCAGCTAGTTGAGACAGGGCTTTTGAGAAATTTGTCCTAATGTACTTACTATCAAATCATTGTGTGCGGATACATTTCGAAGCGGAATTTTGCAGGGAGTGGTCAATTTGCCGGTAAATTTAGCTTTTTTGTTAAATCTAGATCGAAAATTATTAATTTTTTTTAACCAACATTTCGTGTTTTATATTGAAATATATAAACAAATATATAAATATAAATATATAAATAACAACCATAAGATTTTTGTAAAAAATATTTTTTTAGTGGAAAATTTATAATAGTATCTTAAATATAAAAAATGAAATAGAAATAGCAGTATATAGTTTAAATTTTTTGGAATTATATTATATATAAACATTTTTACATTATAAGAAATGAAAAGACCAATCATAAAACTAATAATGTAAAAAGTAATAATTAGTTGTCTAAAATTTTCCAGAATCAATGTAGTAGACAAGAACATTCGGATTCGTTTTCCTATATATACCTTTAGTTTTGTACTCCCAAACAAACCATGATGTTATACTTACCCGTACTAGTACATGACCCGGGGTTAAATATCAAAACGTAATAGTACGCTTCCCGCATACAATGTGTTAAATCATTTACAGTAAAATTCATTTTAACCATTTACATTTGGTTATGTATTTCTTAGATAATTTATGATCCATATATGGATTATTAAACCAATGCCCCAATTTTTCTGTGCAGTTTATACTACCCCAATCAGTGATGAGTTGCGTTTTGTATTGTATCAGAAATGTAAGTTGATAACAATTGAAGAAGCCACAATTTTTATTACATTCATTCACATTTAATAATGTATGGGTTGGATAATTCATTATCCATATCTAGGGTGTCAATTAGCTAGTGGCCCTAATCAGATGAATATACTAAACTAATCAGAGATGAGTTACGTTTTGTATTGTTTCAGAATTATAAGTTGATATTATTTGAAGGAGCCAAAATTTTTATTTCATTCAATAATGTTTTATAACTTATTGGTTGGATAATTTATGATCCATATCTAGTTTATAAAATAGCCAGTGGCTCAAAGCAGATGTATATACTACATCAATCAGTTATGAGTTACGTTTTGTATTGTTTCAGAATTATAAGTTGATAATATTTGAAGAAGCCAAAACTTTTATTACATTCATTCACATTTGATAATGAATTGGTTGGATAATTTATTATCCATATCTAAGATATCAAATAGCTCAGTGGCCCTATGCAGATGTATATACAACACTAATCAGTGATGAGTTACGTTTTGTATTGTTTCAGAAATATATGTTGATAATTTTGAAGAAACCAAAATTTTTATATAAGTATGTGCCACCCCTTCCATTAACTGTTAAATTGTTAAGAATGTCTGGCAATAATTGTAAATTGAATTCAAAATCCCTGATCTATTTACTCAATATAACAGCAAGTTATAAAACATTTTCAAAGGGACCATTTAATGTGTAATTCTAAACATTATACAATTTTCGTATTAAGCCTAAAAATATGATTTTTTTTTTATTCAGAACGATCTGAATACTTATTTTCCATATGAATAATCATATTTCTTAAAAAAATTTCTTTTATTATTTTGAGGTATTTTCTGTTACACATATAAAGGCAAATCCATACAAATCCTACAAATACATAATATTCTGTGTCGTAAATACAATTATTTTTTAATTATAGAATTATACATTCGAATGTGGAATCATTTCCCTGCCGATATCTGTGGAATATCATTATTGCTTGCATAGAATGATAAAAAACAACAGAAATACATTTAAAATGAAAAAAATCTATTCTTGAAATAATCAATGAGAAATAGAAAAAAGCAAAACTAATAGTTTGGTGGGTAGCAGAATTCCAAATATCTAGGCATTAGACTGATTTATGCTTTCATAATGCCCAGAACTTCGTTTTCGATCCATCAACGTTATCTTGATGGGTCGTCATATTCAGATCTCCGAATCAAAATGATATGAGGAAATATAAAGTAAACATACATTAATGATGTAGGAAAGAAAATAGACACTGCTTGCGTTAGACTGAAAATAGGAAAGATTATTTACAGTAGAAAAATGTACAGATGTAAAGTCTGAATCAAGTTTTTTTTTGTATAAAGATAAGATAACTTTTAAAATAAATTTTACTTTCTTGATATATTTATCGATTTGTCATTATTTAAAATTAATTATTAAAATCAACTTATTACAAAATTTAATTAAAATTACTAAATGAATTAAAAAGTAGAGCAGTTAAAATACACAATATATGCAACACCTGCAGTTGAAATGTAAGTATTTTGTTTTATAGAAAAAAGAATGAATTTAAAACAATTAGAAACAAAATTAGAAAAATTCACTCTCGAAGAAATTTACACACCTTTCAAGCATGAAGTATGAGGGATATATTTAACAGTTTTAAGGGAGTGGGACAATTTAAAGATATTTTAGAAGAACAACGACTAGGTTTGGTGATATACAGATCTCCAAATCAAAATGATATGGGGAAATATAAAGTAAACATACATTAATGATATAGGAAAGAAAATAGACACTACTTGCATAGTTTTACTACTTGCATAGTTTTTTTTAATAGTTTTTAAGTAAACATGCATTAATGATGTACGAAAGAAAATAGACACTGATTGGGTTAGAGTAAAAAAGGGAAAGATTATTTACAGGAGAAATATATAGAGATGTCAAGTCTGAATCATGTTTTTTTTAATAAATATAAGATAACTTTTACAATAAGTTTTACTTTCTTGATATATTTGTTGATTTGTCTTTATTTAAAAATGATTATTAAAATTAACTTATTACAAAATTTAATTAAAAGGCTTAAATTTACTAAAATTTAGAGCAGTTAAAGTATACAATGAATTCAACATCAGAAGTTGAAATATAAGTATTTTGTTTTTTAGAAAAAAATGAATTTCAATCAATTCATAGTTAGAAAATTTCACTATTGAAGAAATTTACACTTATATAAAGGATAAAGTATGGAGGATATATTTAATAGTTTTGAGGAAGGGGGATTAATTTTAAAGGTATTTTAGGATAACCAATACAAGGTTGGATCATATACAGATCTCCGAATCAAAATGATATGAGGAAATATAAAGTAAACATATATTAATGATGTAAAAAAGAAAATAGACACTGCTTGCGTTAGACTGAAAATAGGAAAGATTATTTACAGTAGAAAAATTTAGAGATATAAAGTCTGAATCATGTTTTTTTGGTATAAAGATAACATAACTTTTACGATAAAATTTATTTTCTTAATATATTTGTTGATATGTCATTATTTAATAATATTTATTAAAATTAACTTATAACACAATTTAATTAAAAGTCCTAAATGGACTAAAATTTAGAGCAGTTAAAATACACAATGAATCAACATTTGTAGTTGAAATGTAAGTATTTTGTTTTATAGAAAAAATGAATTTTAAACAATTCATAGTTAGAAAATTTGACTATTAATAAAATTTACACTTTTATAAAGCATAAAGAATGGGGTGATATATTTAATAGTTTTGAGGGTACGGGTGGAATTTTAAAGGTATTTTAGAAGAACCACGACTGCTTGGTTTATAATAAAAAAAAGGAAAGATTATTTACAGGAGAAAAATATAGAGATGTAAAGTCTGAATCCTGGTTTTTTGTAAAAATATAAGATAACTTTTACAATAAATTTTACTTTCTTGATATATTTATCGATTTTCAATTATTTAAAAATAATAATTAGAATTAATTTATTACAAAATTTAATTAAAAGTAGTCAATGGACTAAAATTTAGAACAATTGAAACATACAATGAATGCAAAATCTGCAGTTGAAATGTAAGTATTTTGTTTTATAGAAAAAATGAATTTTAAGCAATTCATAGTTAGAAAATTTGACTGTTAATGAAATTTACACTTCTTTAAAGCATAAAGAATGGGGGATATATTTAATAGTTTTGAGGGTATGGGTGGAATTTTAAAGGTATTTCAGAAAAACCACAACTACATTGAGTCATATTCAGATCTCCGAATCAAAATGGTATGAGGAAATATAAAGTATACATACATTAATGATATAGGAAAGAAAATGGGCACTACTTGCGTTAGAATGAAAATAGGAAAGATTATTTACAGTAAAAATATATAGCGATGTAAAGTCAGAATCCTCATTTTTTGTATAAAGATAACTTTTACAATAAATTTTACTTTTTTTTATATATTTATCGATTTGCCATTTTTTAAAAATAATTATTAAAATTAACTTATAACAAAATTTAATTAAAACTCCGAAATGGACTAAAATTTATAGCAGTTACATTATAAAATAAAATGTAACATCTGCAGTTGAAATGTAAGTACTTTGTTTTATAGAAAAAATTATGTTTAAAGAATACATATTTAGAAAATTTCATTTTTGTAGAAATTTACACTTCATATTTGTATATACACACACACACACATATATATATATATATATATATATATATATATATATATATATATAATATATATATATATATATATATATATATATATATACATATATATATGTATGTAATCCATTTTTTTCACAATGAGAAAGCTCAAAATAAAGCAGTCGGTAATAAAAATGCAGTCGGGCCTCATATTGAGGAGAACGCAAAAGTCTAATTTAAACTTTATTTCAGAGCGGCAACAAAGCACATCCATTCAACTTAACAACATACAACCAAAAGTCACAGAGTTCACTCTGCTCTGACAGAGGTGCACAAAAGAGCGGCGACAACAAGAATTTTCCCACAGTAAAAAACAACTTAATAAGCGAATTAAATGCAATATCAGCAAAACTAGAAACCATCGAACAGCTGGGAAACTGCGGTATCGACAGAAAGTTTGCAGTTTTATGACAGAGAGTTATGTTAAGTGGAAAAAACTTCGTTGATTAAACCATTTAGAGGCTGGGAAAGAGATTTAAATGAATTAGAATGGTGGAGAGGAGGTTTTTGAAGAAATATTAAAGTTAAATAATTTTGATATATTATATATATATATATATATATATATATATATATATATATATATATATATAAATATATATATATATATTTTTTTCATTGTTAAAAATAATGCTGCTTTTAGGATATTTTAAAATTAAAATTGCTTTCATATGTTTCGCACATAAGAAAGCCTTAACAACATAAAAAAAGAATCCAATGTTTTACCTGGTACACATCAGGCACCTTTCGCTTTATAAAATAGCAAAGAGCGAAATTTTCAAATTTAGTTTTATCTCATTTTGTATGACAAGGAGAACCGAAATAAAGGAAAAATCCTGCGCTGCTTTTTTTTTTTTTTCTTTTTTTTTCATCATGCTGACCCGAGTACATTTCCAATTTTCATCAACATTTCCGATCTACAGTTAAATTTTTCCTCTTCTTTCTTTGTTTTTATTTTAGAACAAAACCTTAAGAAAGGTCATTGTACAGGTGTTTTATTTCTTTTTTTAGTGAGGTACACCAAGCGTATTGTGTTTAATGAAGCAAAAACCGAAAGTTGGAGAAAGACCGTCTTTCTATTTTTTTTGTGTGCTTTTTCCTTCGTGATTCTTTGTTTATTTATTCGTTCGAAGCGGGGCATTTGCGGATAAAAAAATATTAGATCAAGATCTACTGAGAAATCATTGGTCATATAGAAAAGGAAGTAAAATTTACGAAGCATCTTTTATTTTGTTTCCAATACTTGCATCTTTCGGTTTCAGTTGTGAAAAGAAAATATTTCCAATTTTTTGCTTCTTTTTTTTGTAATTTTTCTTTCTAAAGAAACACTAGAATCTTATTGAAAGAGAGAGACAGAGATTTCTCTTCACACGAAAGCGTTACTTAATAAACTGTAGTTTTTGCATTTGGAAGAATATATCTAAAGGAATATATTTTGTCATAAATATAAATTGTTTATAAAAAAAGGGTTTAAGATCGAATTGTTTTCATTGTGTTATTTAAATACATACATTCTAAATAAATTAAATTAAAAATTGATGTTAGTAAGGTAAAATTACAAAATGTTAAAAAATGGTTGAACTTTGAAAACAACAACCATAAAGTCCCAATGATATATGGAAACGATTGTAAATTAAAAGCCATAAAGTAAAAAAATGATATTATAGTTATTTGTGTGGCATCAAAAATATTTTTATGAATCTACAGCTGTGAATGAAGATTGAATTTATTTTGATCTTTTGGTTTTTGCTTCATTAAACACAACACGCTTCGAGCATCCCACCTTGGATCAGATATATTAACATCTTTTTTAATGTATGTAAAACTAAATGTTAGGAATGTAACATTACAAAACAAAAGACAGTGGTTGAAAACAACATCCGTAAAACCACATAAGTTATGGAGAATATATTGTAAATGAAAATTCATACATTAATTAAGTATAGTGTACTATAATGATTTGACCATCATTAATACATCTTATATTGAATATAAAATAATAAATGACTGAATTCATTTAGTTTAAATTTGATTTCTTTACTAATTTAACAATTTATAATTGAAGAAATTTAATTTAATTTACTTAAAAAACTGAGGTAAAATTAAATGGATAAAATTTGCTTACATTTTAAAAATTTAATTCCAAAGAACTAAATTTTAATTATAATTCAAAAATAAAATAATCATTAAGAAATAACGATTTTTATTTTTTTATATTTTTCATTTAAAAAAATCCATAATAAATTGATTTATTTTATGATTTGAAAAAATATTTACAGAAAACATTCTTTAACTCATAAATTATATTATAGATATTATATTATAGTTATAAAGATATTATATTATAGTTATTTGTAAGTCATCGAAAATATTATATGAATTTACAGCTGTGAATGATATTTGAATTTATTTTGCACTTTTATTTTTGCTTTATTAAACGCAACATGCTTCAAGCATCCTACCTCGGATTAAGATATGTTAACATCTTCTTTATTGTATGTAAAGCTAAATGCTAGTAATGTTATATTACAAAACAAAATACAGTGGTTGAAAACAACATCTATAAAACCACATAATTTATGGAGAATATATTGTAAATTAAAATTCATACAGTAATGAAGTCAAGTGTACTATAATCATTTGACCGTCATCAGTAAATTTATAATGAATATAAAATAAAGAATGATTGAATTCATTTAATTCAAATTTTATTTTTTTTCTCATTTAACAATTTTAATTAAAGAAATTTAATTTAATATAGTTAAAAATTTGTGGTATAATTAAATGGATGAAAATCTTTCAAATTTTATAAATTTAAATTGAAAGAATGAAATTTTAAATGTAATTCAAAAATAAAATAATCAATAAAATAGAACGATTTTCATTTATTTATATTTTTTATGAGGAAAATCAATATTAAAGAAATTTAATTTAATTTAATTAAAAATTTGTGGTATATTTAAATTTGTAAAAAGTTTTCAAATATTAAAAATTTAAATTGAAAGAAATAAATTTTATATGTAATTCAAAAATAAAATAAGCCATTAAGAAATAAATATTTTTTATTTATTTATATTTTTATGTAGAAATTCAATAAAAAGAAATTTAATTTAATTTAATTAAAAATTTTAGTTATAATTAAATGGATAAAAATAATTGTTCAAATTTTAATATGAAATATAAATTGAAAGAACTGAATTTTAGATGTAATTCAATAATAAAATAATTCGTTAAGAAATAACGATTTTTATTTATTTATATTTTTATGTAGAAAATAAATAATAAATTAATTTACTTTATGATTTGAAAAATGTTTACTACAAATATTCTTTAACTCATAACGATATTAGATTATAGTTATTTGTGTAGCATTGAATATTCTTATATGAATCTACATCGGTGAATGATAATTGAATTTATTTCGAACTTTTCGTTTTATGCTTCATTAAACGCAACACGTTTTGAGCACCCTACCTTGCATAAGATAGATAACATCTTTTTTACTGTTTGTAAATCTAATTTTTAGAAATATAAAATTACAAATCAAAAGACAGTGGTTAAAAACAACATCTATAAAATCACATAATTTATGGAAAATATATTGTAAATTAAAATTCATGCAGTAATTAAATCTAGTGTACTATAATCATTTGACCGTCATTAGTAAATTTATAATGAATATAAAATATTGAATGTTTGAATTAATTTAATTCAAATTTGATCTCTTTTCTCATTTAACAAATTTTAATTAAAGAAATTTAATTTAATTTAATTTAAAATATGTGGTATAATTAAATGTGTGAAATTTGTTCAATTTTTAAAAATTTAAATTGAAAGAACTAAATTTGAAATGTAATTCAAAAATAAAATAATCATTAAGAAATAACGATTTTATTTATTTATATTTTTTATGTGGAAAATCAATAATAAATTAATTTACTTTATGATCGGAAAAATATTTACTACAATTATTCTTTTAACTCATAATGATATTATATTATAGTTATTTGTGTGGCATCGAAAATATTTTATGAATCTACAACTGTGAATTATGATTGAATTTATTTCGAACTTTTTTGTTTTTGCTTTACTAAACGCAACACGTTTCGACCACCCTACCTTGGGTAAGATATATATTTTTCTTCTTTATATATTGTGTGTAAAGCTAAATGTTAAGAGTGTAATATTACAAAACAAAACGCAGTGGTTGAAAACATCATTTATAAACACACATAAGATATGGCTAATATGTAACAACCAAAAGTCACAGAGTTCACTCTGCTCTGACAGAGGTGCACCCAAGAGCGGCGACAACAAGAATTTTCCCACAGTAAAAAACAACTTAATAAGCGAATTAAATGCAATATCAGCAAAACTCGAAACCATCGAACAGCTGGGAAACTGCTGTATCGACAGAAAGTTTACAGTTTTATGACAGAGAAGTATGTTAAGTGGAAAAAACTTCGTTGATTAAACCATTTAGAGACTGGGAAAGAGATTTAAATGAATTAGAATGGTGGAGGGGAGGTTTTTGAAGAAATATTAAAGTTAAATAATTTTGATATATTATATATATATATATATATATATATATATATATATATATATATATATTTATATATATATATATATATATATATATATATATATATATATATATATATATAGATATATATATATATATATATATATATATATATATATATATGTATATATATATATATATATATATATATATATATATATATATATATATATATATATATATATATATATATATATATATATAATATATATATATATATATATATATATATATATATATATATATATATATATATATATATATATATATATATATATATATATATATATATATATATATATATTCTTTTTTTCATTGTTAAAAATAATGCTGCTTTTAGGATATTTTAAAATTAAAATTGCTTTCATATGTTTCGCACATAAGAAAGCCTTAACAACATAAAAAAAGAATCCAATGTTTTACCTGGTACACATCAGGCACCTTTCGCTTTATAAAATAGCAAAGAGCGAAATTTTCAAATTTAGTTTTATCTCATTTTGTATGACAAGGAGAACCGAAATAAAGGAAAAATCCTGCGCTGCTTTTTTTTTTTCTTTTTTTTTCATCTTGCTGACCCGAGTACATTTCCAATTTTCATCAACATTTCCGATCTACAGTTAAATTTTTCCTCTTCTTTCTTTGTTTTTATTTTAGAACAAAACCTTAAGAAAGGTCATTGTACAGGTGTTTTATTTCTTTTTTTAGTGAGGTACACCAAGCGTATTGTGTTTAATGAAGCAAAAACCGAAAGTTGGAGAAAGACCGTCTTTCTATTTTTTTGTGTGTGCTTTTTCCTTCGTGATTCTTTGTTTATTTATTCGTTCGAAGCGGGGCATTTGCGGATAAAAAAATATTAGATCAAGATCTACTGAGAAATCATTGGTCATATAGAAAAGGAAGTAAAATTTACGAAGCATCTTTTATTTTGTTTCCAATACTTGCATCTTTCGGTTTCAGTTGTGAAAAGAAAATATTTCCAATTTTTTGCTTCTTTTTTTTTGTAATTTTTCTTTCCAAAGCAACACTAGAATCTTATTGAAAGAGAGAGACAGAGATTTCTCTTCATACGAAAGCGTTACTTAATAAACTGTAGTTTTTGCATTTGTGAGAATATATCTAAAGGAATATATTTTGTCATAAATATAAATTGTTTATAAAAAAAAGGGTTTAAGATCGAATTGTTTACATTGTGTTATTTAAATACATACATTCTAAATAAATTAAATTAAAAATTGATGCTAGTAAGGTAAAATTACAAAATGTTGGAAAATGGTTGAACTTTGAAAACAACAACCATAAAGTCCCAATGATATATGGAAACGATTGTAAATTAAAAGCCATGAAGTAAAAAAAATGATATTATAGTTATTTGTGTGGCATCAAAAATTTTTTTTATGAATCTACAGCTGTGAATGATGATTGAATTTATTTTGATCTTTTGGTTTTTGCTTCATTAAACACAACACGCTTCGAGCATTCCACATCGGGTCAGATATAATAACATCTTTTTTACTGTATGTAAAACTAAATGTTAGGAATGTAACATTACAAAACAAAAGACAGTGGTTGAAAACAACATCCATTAAACCGCATAAGTTATGTGGAATGTATTGTAATTTAAATATCCTGCACTAGTTAAATCTAGTGTACTATAATCATTTGACCTCCATCAGTAAATTTTTAATGAATATAAAATAATGAATGTTTGAATTCATTTAATTCAAATTTGATCTCTTTTCTCATTTAACAAATTTTAATTAAAGAAATTTAATGTAATTTAATTTAAAATTTGTGGTATAATGAAATGAGTAAAATTTGTTGAGATTTTAAAAATGTAAATTGAAAGAACTAAATTTTAAATGTAATTAAAAAATAAAAGGAGTCATTAAGTAATAGCTATTTTTAACTTTTTATATTTTTTATGTAGAAAATCAATAATAAATTAATTTACTTTATGATTTGTAAAAATATTTACTACAAATATTCTTTAACTCAAAGATATTATATTATAAGTATTTGAATGACATCGAAAATCTTTTATGAATCTGCAGCTGTGAATGATGATTGAATTTATTTCGAACTTTCAGGTTTTGCTTCATTAAACGCAACACGTTTCGACCACCCTACCTTGGGTAAGATATATATTTTTCTTCTTTATATATTGTGTGTAAAGCTAAATGTTAAGAATGTAATATTACAAAACAAAACGCAATGGTTGAAAAAATCATCTATAAAACCACATAAGATATGGCTAATATGTATACCCATAATATAAAGAAATTTGTCTCATATAGTAGAGAAAGTCTAGGAAATTAACCTCTTTACGCTGTGGAACTCGGGCAATACAACTAATGTACATATTTATAACAGGGTTTGCATGTTGTTAATAAACTATTTTATTCATTAACAATCTGCAGAATGCAATATTTATTCAACATTTTTATTATTATTTTATATTCAACAATTTAATTAATAATGGTGATAAACCTTCTTTTGAAAAACTTGTATAACCCAGTCTGAAGGCTGTGTGCGAATCAACTAATGACTGATTGAATTCATTTAGCTCAAATTTGATTTCTTTTCTTCTTTAGAAATTTTTAATAAAAGAAATTTAATTTAATTTGATTTAAAATTATTATAAAACAAAATACATTAAACTGTGTATCAAATATATAAACCGAAGGATTAATGTTTTATTACTACGATATTTACAATTCATTTTAAAGAAATGTTGAGACATTTATATATATATTGCTATACCCCTAAACTCTTATTTTACAGCAACTTGATATTTCGAAATTAAATTTATTATATTTAACTAAACTCATTTTCAATTAATTAAATAAGGAATTAAAAATAAAATTATAAACTTCACTGATCTAATATGTTGCAATAAACTTAAACAAGTAATCGACCTAAATTAATAGATAAATTACATTAAGTAAAGGCATAATTTGACACTATTGTACTGCAAATTTAATATGAACTTGCAACTTAATACATGTATCATGAAACCAAATTGCCTTTCATTATAAAGTGAAATATATCTGAATTCTAATTTGATAATTTCAATATTTATTAAACTACTTTCTAAAGTCGGGTAACATTTAATATTCAACATCAAAGATTGAAAGATTTCCATGTAACGACTCTTGTAATAAAATCTTTAGAAATATGTTGAGAAATATAAAACTAGATTCATACATTACAGGTTTAAATGCAAAATTTGATTCATATTTTAGAATTAAAATTTAGAAAAGTCATTTAAGTGCTTTTGCCTTTCATGTAAAGTAACATATAACGACATGGAATGTACTTCAATTAAATACTTTTAAATAAATTATTATTAATAGCCTGGTTTGCAGTATCGAATGGACGAAAATGTTTTGCTTTCATACCTAAATAAATCTTTCTTTTGAATCCTTTATTTGACTTATTTATACACTTAATAATTTGAAAAGTTTCGCCGAATTTTAACTTTCCATATACATATGTTCTTTTATTCTATAGTTGAGTTTTGAATATCATTCATTAATTAATTATCCCCAAAATGTTTTTAAATAGTTAGAATAGTTATGATCAAATGACAGATGATGCTACAAATAGAAATTGTTCATAGTTAATAGATGACTAATACTTAATAATAGAAGCTTAATACAGGAAAACATGAAATGTGCATCCTTAAGCATGAACTGTTTAAACATGAACTGTTTAAAGAGGGTTCAGAAAAAAATCTATTTTTTAAAAGTATAATCGATTTGTAATGAATTTTCCAATATTTGCTGGTATAATTAGATGGATAAAACCTGTTCAGATTTTAAAAATTTAAATTGAAAGAACTAAATTTTAAATGTAAATAAAAAAAATAATCATTAAGAAATAACAATTTTTATTTATTTATATTTTTTATGTCGAAATTCAATAATAAATTTATTTACTTTATGATTTGTAAAAGTATTTACTATAAATATATTAACATATTCTTTATATCTTGTATGTAAAGTTTAATGTTAGGAATGTAATATTACAAAACAAAAGACAATTGTTGAAATCACATAAGTTATAGAGAATATATTGTAAATTAAAATTCATGTAGTAATTGAGTCTAGTGTACTATAATCATTTGAGCATCATTAGTAAATCTTATAATGAATATGAAATAATGACTGAGTGAATTCATTTAGTTCAAATTTGATTTCTTTTTTCATTTAACAATTTTAATTAAATAAATTTAATTTAATTTAATCAAAAATAATTATATGAAAAAAGACAATGAACTGCTTATCAAATAGATAAATCTAAGTATGAATGTTTTATTAATACGGTTTTTATTATTCATTTTAATGGAATGTTAGGATCTTTGTATAAATTGCTTTTACAATAAACTCCTTTTATTTTACTATGATATTTAACTAAATTCATAATCATTT
Source organism: Pardosa pseudoannulata (assembly GCA_032207245.1). NCBI lineage: Eukaryota > Metazoa > Arthropoda > Arachnida > Araneae > Lycosidae > Pardosa > Pardosa pseudoannulata. The sequence continues at coordinate 174,988,764 of CM063504.1, read as the reverse complement.
AGTTAAATATGAAATTTAAAATTAAATTATAATCTTCATCTATCTAATATCTTACAATAAATTGTATGACATTTAGTTTAAACAAGTAATCGACATAAATTTATAGATAAATAGCACTAAATACGGGCATAATTTAATACTATTGTACTGCAAACTTAATATGAACTTGCAACTTAATACATGTATCATGAACCTACATTGCCTTTCATTATAAAGTGAAATATATCTGAATTCTAATTTGATAATTTCAATATTTATTAAACTACTTTCTAAAGTCGCGTAACATAGAATATTCAATATCAAAGATTGAAAGATTTCCATGTAACGACTCTTGTAATAAAATCTTTAGAAATATGTTGAGAAATATAAAACTACATTCATACATTACAAGTTTAAATGCAAAATTTGATTCATATTTTAGAATTAAAATTTAGAAAAGTCATTTAAGGGCTCTTACCTTTCATGTGAAGTAACATATAAAGGCATGGAATCTACCTCAATTAAATACTTTTAAATAAATTATTATTAATAACCTCGTTTGTAGTATCGACTGGACGAAAAATGTCTGCTTTCATACCTAAATAAATCTTTCTTTTGAATCCTTTATTTGACTTATTTATACTCTTAATAATTTGAAAAGTTTTGGGGATTTTCGATCTTTGCATATACATACGTTCTTTTCTTCTATAGTTAAGTTCTGAATATTATTCATTAATTAATTATCCCCAAAAAATTTCTAAATAGTTAGAATAAATATGATCAAATGATAGATGATGCTACAAATAGAAATTGTTGACAGTTAATAAATGATTAATGCTTAAAAATAGAAACTTAGTTCAGGAAAACATGAAATATTTAATGAGGTTTTGAAATTTTTTTAAAAACTATAATAACTTTATAAGGAAATTGCCAAAATTTGTGAGTATAATTAGATTTATAAAAAATGTTCAAATTTTAAAAATTTAAATTGAAAGAACTAAATTTTAAAAGTAATAAGTCATTAAGAAATAATAATTTTTATTTATTTTATTTATTTATATTTTCAATAATAAATTATTTTACTTTATGATTTGTAAAAATATTTACTACATATATATTTTAACTCAAAAAGTAAAAAAAAAATCTAATTTTGGAGAGGGGTAGATTTGTATGTTTTGGGTTTCAGATATATAAAACTAATGCATTTATTAAAATTTACCAATACAACGAAATTATATTAAAAACTATCTGTGAAAACTTTTAACCACGTAGTTAAAATATCAGTTGAAATGCATTGTTTTATACTTGCCAAATTTTAAAAAAAAGGAAAGAAAATTCTTAGACTCAGTGTCCTAGTACTCATATTTTAATAAATACCAACTGTTTCTTACGATTGATATTATTTTAAACTACTATGGTATTTAATTTAGCAGTTTTATTATAAAAATAGTGCAAAATTAACTACCTATAGAATCAATTTAACGTTTTCTTTAAATATTATTTTTCCAGGCTCACAAAATAATCCATATATGAGAATATTTTTCAAAGATATTTACACTTTATGGAGTGCCTGTTGTACACTAAAAGTACAAAAAAAAAAAAAAATATCCGGTAGCTCAGTCGTCAAAGGAAACGATGCCGTAACTGAGAGGTGGCGGGTTAAACTACTAAGATCAGACGTGCTCGTTAAAGATTATAGGGCAAAAAAATATGTTCGTGGTCAAAATTAACTACCTATAGTTTCAATTTATACGTTTTTTCTTTAAATATTATTTTTCCAAGCTCACAAAATAATCCTATATGAGAATATGTTCGTTAAAATAAGGCGCACGCCTTACACTTAATACGACAGGCCTGAGGTTCAATCGTGCTTAGTTGTAAGTGGCAGCGAAAGTACAAAAAAAAAAAAAAATATCCGGTAGCTCAGTCGTCAAAGGAAACGATGCCGTAACTGAGAGGTGGCGGGTTCGGAAAATAATAATATATATATATATATATTTATATATATGACTGAGGCACGTAAATTATAAGTTATATATATAATATATATAATATCTTATATATATATATAATATATCAAAATTATAAATATATAAATATACGATATACTTGAGCGATAGTCTTAAAATATATATATATATATATATATATATATTAAGGCGCAGCCTTGCTATATATATAGGTTCATTGCTTATATTAAGTATATATATATATATATATATATATATTATATATATATATATATATATATATATATATATATATATGTAAATTAAACTTACCTCTATTTCTCCGCAAAATGAATATTTTTGTCATGATATTAACTTATATAGTTTTGTTTAAATTTGACAAGCATAATAACACAAATATCTTAAACTGAATATATTATTAAAATACTTATTTAGGAGCCTTAATACGAGAGCCTGCAGGCTCAATAGTTCTTAGTTTGCATGTTGCATGAGAAAGAACAGAAAAGTCATAAAACAAAAGTATCTATTATAAAAATATATAATATTCAACGAAAATATCTCTTAAATATATATATATATATATATATATATATATATATATATATATATATATATATATATATATATATATATATATATATATATATAATTTATACTTACATCTATTTCTTCGCGAAATGAATATTTTTGTCATGATATTAATTTATATAGTTTTATTTTAAATTTGGCAAAAATAAAAAAAGAAATATCTTACACTGTATATATTATTAAAACACGTATTGCATTTATTTACCAATAATGCAAAACAAAACTAGCAGTTGATAATTCTGAACTCAAACTTTAAAAGGAGATGGATGTAGACAGAAAAATGTGTTATAGGAATGCCCGAAAGTTATTTTACTATCGATTACTGTTGAATATACTGTAGTCATATTAGAGGTATTTATATAACGTGTACTTATTATTCAAATATTATGTAAAAGAAAATTTGAATGATATAAGCTTATTGTATTTTTCTTAATTTTTTCCAAATTAAAATAACTTAATGATTTACAAGGATACATAATTGGTGCGTTTTATTCAAACAGATTATTCTTTCCTCTAAAATAATTTAAAAAGTTCGCAAAATATCACAAATTAAAATATCTAAATTATTTACTAGAATTAATAATTGATATATTTTTTGAAACAGATTATTTTTCTTCAAAAATAATTAAAAGAAAAAAAAAGAGTGGAAGAGAGAAAACGTGTACTTTTAGCTATAGCACATCTTTCATATCTTCATATTCGTTCAGTTAATGATTAGATATATCTTGTAAGCTATGGAAAAATCCAGGTTATACTCATATGTAAACTAAAAGTGATCTTGTTACACATAAGTCCTTCTGGCAAGATAACAATTGTCTTTAAATATATGACAATTCTAATCAATTGCCTATGGTGAACCTGCGTAACACCGAAAGCGCATATGAAACCTATAAAAGTTGTTTGTACAGATAAAAGAGTAAATAAGGATTAAGTCCTAACTTCCACGTATTTAAACGGAATTACATTTCTTGTATAATTGATTTTGCCACTACAGATAAAAAAGTATGAATGCAAGATAAATCTTCAAATATTAGGATTAAAAGTTTATTTGCATCAAGTGTTTTCGAAAGTACTCTGACAAACTTTTAATATTTTCACGAGATAATATTTATTATACTTTAACTGCACATTTCATTCATATTTTTAAAGGATTTTAACATGAAATTAGATTAGTGAAATTAAAAGCATTTAATGTACTTAAAGTTTTCTGCGAAGAAAACTTCTGTGCAAACAATAACCACACGTTACTGTATTTTGTAGTATCATAGAGCATTGTAAAGAATCAAAAAGCAGAAAAAGACCAAAGTTTTCAAAGCACTTGTAAATTTCTCGAGACTCTAAAATTTTGCATTTCAGTCAATTAAAGATGATTTATCAATTTACATGACACTACACAAACGGTAGAAGAAAAAGTGAACCAAGATTAAGATTTAGAGTTAATTTATGTCATTAATTTGTTTTGTATCTACAGTGAATATCTATATTGTAATGTTTAAAATAATCTCAAGGGAGAGTGCAAGGCAGATCATCTACCCTAGCTATAGGATATCAACTGGAAAATATACACTTACAACTTGATTAGCTGCGTTTATATTAGTAGAAAGGAACTTTATTAGTATCATCCAACAAGAAAATAAGCTTCCGACTGCTCTTAATGCCATGTGCATTTCATGCTCGGTTGCTTGACGATGAACAAGGTCTGAAATTTGAGAAATGAAAGCAATATTATGTAGTTTTCATATGAATGGATTTCTATCAACAATAGCTTATGAATACACCATCTTGTAAAACTGCATAATTTATTTTCAAACATAAGTTATGAATCAATGAAAAATGCATTTAATCGCATTTAATGCAGAATTTTATTTCTATATCTATGTCTATATCTATAGCTTAGAAATACAGCCGATAAGAATGTTTATCATTTTCAACATCCTTCGTAAAGTTTTAATTGATATTTTCTCAGTTTTCAGCGAATTCTGTATGTTTTTAGAGTTTGATAACATCATTATTACTCCAGGGATTTCGAAATGCCTCAATTATTTCTATTGCTTTACATTGTACCCTGTTTTTATCTCTTTGTGTTACTTTATCATTTTCCAACCTATTACTAAGTGAAAGCATTATCCTACTGCCTACTTCATGCTCTATGCATATTCTTCATTAAAGCTCTAAACCTATATTTACACATTTACAGTAAACCGCTAAACACACTGATTACAAATTAGAATACAGTTACAATCACAGTTATATGTATAGAAGATAGGATTGACAGGGAGAGAGCTGTAAAGGTACGTAGATTTAAAAATGTAAACAAAGAATGATGAAATTGCCTTTCGGGTAAGAGTACTTTCCCAAATAATCAGTTAGAATGACTGCCATTACTACGTTTTCTCATTTTATTCTCAGTAGCACTTAAATTCTTCTAGGTTCGAATAGTTATATAGTAAAAAAAGATTCACCGTAATTGAGTACTGTATAAGGTTACCTTAGCCTTAAAAGTCAAGTACTGGTTACAATTAACCCAGAAAACAAAAGTGTACATCAACAATGGGAAATTAAAAGAAATATAGATACTTACTGTTTTGTCCTGTTGTGTAGATAACATTGAGATGATTTCTCACTAAAATTTAGGAATTAAAGAGGTAAAATCCAATGAAAAAATGACTCAAATGACTTACATGACAACAGAATATTTTTGAGGAAAGCAGGCTCAAAACACATCAGAATTAATATAAATATATCATAGAAAGAGCCATCTAGTTGCAATCTAATTACGGAACTCAAGACTGAACAACCATGATTGGCACAGTTAGAGAAAGGAAGGGGTTGAGGTAAAGAGAAGGGAGAAAAGAGATTGAGAAGTAAAGTTGGCAAGTCAGATGTAAGATAGAGAGTAAAAAGTGGAAATTGGAGTAATAACTAAGAAGATATAATATTTTTATATGGGGATTACTGGTAAAGTTTTAACTGATTGATCAATAAAAATTTAAATGGGGTATTTAAATATTTACTGATACTACAAACCACATTCAGAACAGATAAGATGTTCCACCAAGAATATGTGACAGCACTATTGCTTGTATGATCGTTAAACGCTAGTAATTGAGTACTAAAAAATTTAATAATAAAATGTTTTTGACCATATGTATCTTTTAGAACTTCCAATGCTTCTAAATATTTATTAAAAGATTTTAAAGTGCGAAATTTTCATTTTTACAAAACATTTTCATTTATGACTTTGAACAGTTTCATAAAATAATTTCAATAAAATAGTTTTTACACCTTTAATATATTCAGCAGTTTAAAAAAAAATAAAGGAAAGCGTCAAACGATTTCATCAGCAGGTTAATTTTCCGCTTTGAAATATTCCGATTTTTCAATGAATATCATTTCAAAGGAATTAAAAACTATATATGGGATAAATATATATATTATATATATATATATATATATATATATATATATATATATATATATATATATATATATATATACAACTATGAAAATTCAATGACAAATACATTATATACATAATTTCAAGTATAAATATAGTTGTATATAACAGAAACATTCTAAAACCTGTATTGTAGTCTAAAAAGAGCATTCTAAAATTTGTAAATAAGCTTGTGTAATTAGCCTATAAATGTGTAGAACATTTATATAAAAGATTTTAATAAAGTATAGGTGTTAAAATACATAAAAATCGTATGTATTGTATATAAAAAGAGCATAAAATATATATATATGTGTATATTATATTATGTATATATATAGTATATATTATATATATATATATATATATATATATATATATATATATATATATATATATATATATATATATATATATATATATATATATATATATATATATATATATATATATATATATATATATATTATATATATATATATATATATATATATATATATATATATATATATATATATATATATATATATATATATATATATATATATATATATATATATATATATATATATATATATATATATATATATATATATTTATATATATATATATATATATATATATATATATATATATATATATATATATCCACGTTCCACAATATACACTATAATATGACATCATCTTCATATCTTTATTTATAATCTCAAATATATATACTCGACAATCATCTTTAATGGCGTCTCACATTGGCGCCCATATATATATATATATTATATATATATATATATATATATACATAATACATATACATCCACACTATTATCCCAGATTAATCCACAAGCATAACAGAATTTATTTCTGGTTACGATAAATCAAATCAATACAATATACTAACACTTTTAGGACATCTTGCACACACGCTTTTTAAACTGGGATTTCTTCGGTAAAAGCGCTACGTATAATCCCTATGCACATTTGATCAGGTGATAAAAAATATCCATCTGTAAACAGGACGCGTTTACTATTGGTCAAAGAAATACAGAGATAGGATGGTTTAAGTCCATAGCGTGTATGGAGGGAGAAATCAGATTTACCGTGCAAACCCCAATATAATTTTTTAACAGAAGTTATTAAATTAATAAGGGGTGTAAATAAGGGGTTTTAATTTTACTTATATATATGTATATATATGTATATATAAATAAATTTACTTAAATATATATATAATATATATATATATATATATATATATATTATATATATATGAATATATATATATATATATATATTATATATATATATATATATATATATATAATATATATATATATATATATAGGAAAAGATTATAGCAGAAAATTATATATAGGGAAAATGGATCGAAAGAATTTTAAGTCAAGAATGCTCTTTTGATTAAGACATTTAGAGGCTTTAAAAAGTGATTTATGTAATTAGAATGGGAGAAAAGAGATTTTTAAGGAAATACTAAAGTTAAATAATTTTGATATATTACATATATATATTTAAACAAAAATTGAAAAAAGCATGAACCATTCGTTTATGGAGACTTTTCAACACATTTATTTTATTGTATAATTAATATTGTTATGGAATGTAGAAAGTTTAAAAGTTTCCTAGATCTAGCATATAATACAGCTGTCCAATATATTTCAAGATAATACATTGGAATTTGACGGTATATAAATGTTTACAAAGCTATATAGACCTATACAGCTAATAGAATAATAGTACCGTATCTAATAGCTACATAGTGCTATGTAGGTTTGCGATATGATCAGATGGAGTAAGTATAGATTATTAAATCTATATACATTATATGATAGCCTTCTTATTAACACATAGCATCATTGCATTATTTGAAGAATTATAATAAGTAAATAAAATTTATAGGAAAATTTGGATGATTAATGTTTTTAAGGAAATAACTCCATTTATTTAGTATTCGGTTAGTTTGGATAAATGGAATCAAATATTGAACCTGCACATCTCTAATAGATACTTTTCAGAATAATTTTATAGATGTAAGCTGATTTTTACTAGGTAAAATTTAAGGAAGATTAGAAAAGGATGAAAAAAAGTGTTATATGGTGGTATTTCTATGTCAAAGGTTTAACTGCTTTAAGAACTTTCATAAATCAGATTAGTGTATCTAAATATTAACATAATTAATTAGTTTAGATAATGTTGTTAGATAATTAGTTTAGATAATGTATTAGAATATATTTTCTTTCATATTATTCAAAGATTGAAACAAAATAATTAGAATCTCGAAGAAAGATCTGTCCCCTACATAATAATAGCCTAAGTTAACTGTCCGTCTGCCCTTTAATTTATGAATCAGTTGGACCTGGAATGAATAGAGACATCCATATTAGATTCTTGAGTTACTTATAGAAAAATCCGAAGAGATTAAACTTTATATTCTCTTTAACTATCGAACTGATTCTAAAGTAAATTTCTATAAACATATTTCATACTGCAGTGAAATCGTCGAAGTGTCGTCTTGAAACGCTCGAATTCCCCCTTCTCCAATTATAGAGCGTTTAATGCGTGTAATTCAAGCCCTATCTTCCCAAGTTAAGAGCTTGCGTTAATATGTATCAATTTATCATATAATAAATAGGTAAATACAACATTTTTTTCCTAGCATTATGATGGCATTCTTTTAACCATCCTATATAATCATTTCTAATTTTAAGTTATTTAAATATCGTCTGCATCATTTTTATACGTTTTATCACTGAACTTAGTTATTACGTAAAAAAAATTTCTTTTATATTTTTCTTAAATAACAGTTTAAGTCAATATATGTATATATATATGTATATATATATATATATATATATATATATTTATATATATATATATATATATATATATATATATATATATATATATATATATATATATATATATATATATATATATATATATATATAATATATATATATATATTTGTATATATATATATATATATATATATATATATATATATATATATATATATATATAATACATATATATATATACAAATATATATATATATATATTGTATATATATATATATATATATATATATATATATATATAATATATGTATATATATATATATAATGTATATATATATATATATATATGTATATATATATATATATATATATATATATATATAATATATATATATATATATATATATATATATATATATATATATATATAATATATATATATATATATATATATATATATATATATATATATATATATATATATAATATATATATATATATATATATATATATATATATATATATATAATATATATATATATATATATATATATATATATATATATATATATATATATATATATATATATATATATATATATATATATATATATATATATATATATATATATATATATATATTATATATATATATATATATATATATATATATATATATATATATATATATATATATATATATATATATATATATATATATATATATATATATATATATATATATATATATATATATATATATATATATATATATATATAAATCCAGATATTTTTTTAATTACGTCTTTGCATATCTTGCCTTCTAATGCTTTAGTTAAGGTATGTTAGTCATTTAATTGTGGAAAAAATTTCTTTTACAAATTTCATGATGTTCTTAATTGGGAACATTGACCACTTCTGACAATATACTGGATTCACCAATTGAGTGGAATGATGTATATATGAAATATTAAATAATACGAAAAATAATTAGAATGGATTTAAAATATTTTTAATTTAAGCACAGTTATCAATAAGACATCAAATAGTCAACAGCTGCCTCTAGAGTTTTAATTTTTTTTTCATATTATGCTAGTTCACAGACAAAATATATTTAACACCTTTCAAAGTAATATCTGAGAAGTGAATGCATAAGTGAATGCATTAGGCTGCTTATTGAATTGAAATGCCCTTCCAAAAAATTTGGGAATTTCCCTTTCAAGAAATGCTCTCCGTAGAGGAAACTATTTTGTCTCAGTATATGTAACAGTCCATTGTTCCCAATTGGGAAAATCAATAATTAATAAATTATTCCAGGTACATTTCTGATTATTAAGTCGAATTTCATATTTTTTAATAAATTAAATTTGTTTTAAATATACCAATCGGATTTTAGAAGAATTAGATGTTTTTTTACATTTATGTGAATTTTTAATTCGTGCTCTATAGAAAATGATGAAAAGGGTCATTTTTAAGATTTTTATACATTTTTCTATTAATCATAGCAATATAACTTCCATTTTAAAAAATCGAGCAGACATTTTACTACATTTTCTAATTTTTTGTATCAATATTGATGAAATTTAATTTTAAATAATTTTATTAATATCATGTTCCCTATTGGGAACAATGGACTGTAAAAGGTTAATAATCAGTAGATTATGTTAAAGTTTTTGGATCGGAAGAACATAAATACGTATAAATATATATAACAGAGCTTTCATTTACTCTTTGGCAAAGGGGTGAGGAATAAAAAAGTAAAGAAGCACAAAACTTCCTTTTTGGAAGGAGTAAAGCTGCGCTGATGAGCCATCGAAGATTTACGATATGTATGACTGCCATAGACAGTCTCCGCTTCCGGATGGACTGAACGAACATTTAATCATTTCAAAATTTCAGTAGTACGACATAAGTATATACAGTAGAAATGGTTTATTTATACTTTGTAAGTAAATTATGCAATGCATTGGGATATGAGATAGAATTGTGGTGTCGAAATTGCATTTCTTTATAGCTTAGAGGTGTCATTGAAGATTTCTTATGCCTAAACGTTAGGTGCATTCATATAATATACTCCAACAATCTGAAGAGTAGTATTTCTAGACCCAGTTTTAATGTAATTGAAATATAACCTATATATAATTACATTTCCCTATTTTAATGCTGCCTACAATCGAAAATTTTGCTCAAAAAGTTCTGAAATATTCTGTAGAGTATAATGGAATTACTAAAATTTATTTGAGCGAATAATAAAAAAAGAATTCAAACTTTCACCACTAGAAAGAAATTTTAATTAATTACCCATTTATTTAACATTTACTCAAGATAAAAAAAAAGTATTACAACAAAACATGTTCAAAATGATGCCCATCATTTTCAGCAACCATTCGGATTCGTAAGATAGACCTTTCTACAGATGACTGCAGTGGGTCTTTGGAAATGATGAGAATGCTGAGTGATTTATTAAGGCTCATTTGATGTTTCTAATTCTCCGAATCCGAAAATGACATGTGTTGAAGTTGGAAGATCGAGGTTGTCACACATTAGGAAAGTGGCGGTTGCTTTATATCAAGGTCTACTAGATATTTAGAATGGTCTCGAGTCCAAAAGTCACATGGGTTGAAGTCTGAAGATTGAGGTAGTAACATATTAGGAATGTGGCGGTTGCTTTATATTAAGACCGACTAGATATTTACAATGCTCCCAAATCTAAAAGTCACATGGTTGAATTCTAAAGATCGAGTTAGTCATACATTAGGAAAGTGGTTGTTGCTTTATATCAAGGTGGACTAGATGCTTAGAATGTTCCCGAATACGAAAGTCACTTTAGTTGAAGTCAGGAAATCGATGTAGTCGCACATTAGAAAAGTAGCGGTTACTTTATATCAAGACCGACTAGACGTTTAGAATGTTCTAAAATCCAAAAGTCACATGGTTTGAAGTCTGAAGAACGAGGTAATCACATTAGGAGATTTGCGGTTGTCTTATATCAAGGCTGACTAGATGTTTAGAATGCTACCGAATCCCAAAATTACATGGGTTGAAGTTTGAAGATCGAGGTAGTCACACATTAGTTATGTAACCGTTGCATTATATCGAGGTCGACTAGATGTTTAGAATGCTCCCGAATCCAAAAGTCACTTGAGTTGAAGTCAGAAAATCGAGGTAGTCAAACATTAGAAAAGTAGCTGTTACTTTATATCAAGGTCGACTAGATGTTTAGAATGCTCCCGAATCTAAAAGTCACATTGTTTAAGGTCTGAGGATCGAGGTATCCACCCAGTAGAACAGCTGACTCAAGGCTGACTAGATCTTTTCAATCCCCCCTCCCGATACGAAAAGTCGCTTGAGTTGAGTTCTGGAGATTGATGTAAATACACACAAGGACAGTGACAGCTTGTAACACTTTCTTCTGTAAGGTGATTTTCTACAAGTTCGGCTAATGTTTGGTCTAGATGAATATTCACTATTGGTTTTAGGAGCATTTGAAACATCTAGTCGTTCTTGATAAATCAAGAACTATACCTTAGCTTAAAGATAACATATCACAATATATTATCAATATTTCTCCGAACACAGTGCAGTCAACTGTAGATTATGCTATGTTTCGATTTCCAAATGATAATTGAAAATGTGACTGTCATGTTGAAATATATCTTCTAATAAGTGTTTTTAACTAGAGTGCATGTTAGCTAAATATATGATTCATCCAAAGCATTCTCTAATGGTGAAAGTTTGAACTAATCTTGTTTATTTTTTTAAGAAAGTCTTATCAACTCATTATGTTGTACCAAACAATTCAGAAGTTTTTGAACGTCAACGATAAAAATTATAGGTTTAGAGATTGATTAAGACTTCGTTTATGAAAATCATACTGAACTATACCATTTATATATATATATATATATATATATATATTATTTAATATATATATATATATATATATATTTATATTATATATATATATATATATATATAATAATATATATATATATATATATAGATAAATATATATAAAATATATATATTTATATATATTTTATAAATATTAATATATAATATATATTTATACATATATCATATATATATATATTTTATAACATTTTTTTTTTTATAATATATATTATAATATTATTTTAAAATTATATATATAAGTATATAAACATTATTTTTTTATACAATTTTATAAATATATTATCATATAATATTATATATATATTTATATATTTTATACTGTAAAATATATATAAATATATTTATATATATATATATATATATATATATATATATATATATTATATATATATATATATATATATATATATATATATATATATATATATATATATATATATATATATATATATATATATAAACGTTTTTTTCAAATGCACAAGAATGAATATGATATGAGAATATTTCATCCTTTAACTTGCCATTTAGTTAAGACTTCTAAAAAACGTTAAACGATATTTTCTCAGGTTTATACACTTTCGATGACAACGTTTTAAATTTGGTCGTATTTCAATAAGAACTCTTTTGAAATATAAAGAGGAAAGAGAAAATAGTAAACATCGGGAATATATGTTTTATTAATATGATATTATTTGGAAGACGACCAGGAAACGTAAAGATGCCTTTAAAAGGTGTAATATAGAGAAAGAGTTTTGGAAAGAAATATTTTAGATATATCTTTACTTACTGGAAATGCACTACAGATTTATAAATTATTAAAAACATAATATATGAGAGAAATGTTACAAAAATCGCATTTACTGAATTTGAAATTGGAAGCAAATTCTGATTTAAATTGCTTTATTATCTTTTTCATTAGGAATGGAGATTTAATGTTTGAAACTGAATATGCAGCTTACTTTGTCTTTTTTATGATCAAACTAATATGCACATCTAATTGTAAAGTGTTTCTTAATATGTTATATAGCGATAATTTCATTTATGTAATGACTTGAAATTCCAAAGTACCGAATCTTCAGAATGAATTTGAATATTACAAAATTGTTATGCTACACTAGATCAACGTAAAATACTTAAGTACATAACAAAAATTATTTTTTACAAATAAAATAATATTTTAATTTTTAAGGATTAACTCTTTATCACAATGGTGGTTGTTACTTTATGAAGCGTTATCTAATAGAGATAAAGAGATACAATTTCTTCTGTAAGGCATGACTTTTAACAAGAAAATATGCGTTTTAAGTATCTACAAGATAAAACAATTATTTGAATTGATCTCATTAGTTTTTAGAGGTGTACAAGAGAGAATAAAATATATTTAATGCAATACTCTGTATGATTTGCAAAATGTATATATTTACCTTAGGATTATATGACTACAGGCTAATAGCATATGCTCTAAAATCCCCTATATTATTATAACCTAAGTTATCTGTCCGTCTGTCCTCGAATTTATGAAACTGTTGGACCTGGAATAGATAGGGACATCCATACTGGATTACTAATGAGTTATTGTTAGCAGAATTCAAAAGAAGTCTTTAAAACTTTCAAAATGCACCCCCTCCCCACCTTTTCGTGCTTTTAATCTCATTATTTCAAACCATTTTTAAGAGAATTTAATCAATATATCACACAATAAATTGGTAAGAATATTTTTTTTTATCATTATGATGTCATTCATTTAACCATCCCATTTAATCATTTCTTGTTTTAAATTATTTAAATAACGTCTATATTATTTTCATACGTTTTATCACTGAACTTAGATATTACGTAAATGATTTTTTTCTATATTTGTCTTAAATTAGATATTAGGAACATATGTGTTAATTTTAATTTTAGTCATCGATTAATTTTTGTTGCAATGAAAGTTTTATCACTGGTATTAACAACAAATTCTTATCATAAAAGTCTACGAGTCTATTTCACGGAATAATAAATATCAGCGTTTAAGTTATATTTCTTTGAAAAATAAGAAATTCGGTAATCTATGTGTTTGCTTACGTATGGTTTAACTAAATGAATTCAATGTGATTCTAACTGCATTCACGGTATCGGAAGACTTTAGAGGAGTATGAAGATAAACAAATTATTGAACTTGTACCAAATAATAATCAGTGATAAGAACAAACCATTTTTTACTGACTTTACAATTTTGGATAATTAAAAATCGTACTAATCTCGTCATATGACGAGCTATATGCTAGTATCTAAAATAGAACAGAACATATATTTGAATTTGGATGGAATTTTTAAACGAGGTGGTTATTTAGCGATTTCAAACAGAAGACAAAGGTAAAAGCACTAAAAGTAAAAATCCAAAAATTAAAAAAATAAATATTTTTTATAAGTAAAAGAATAGTAATTTTTATCCCTTTGCGTATATCACTAGAAAACTAAAGAATGTAAAAAGATGAGGCTATTTTTTATCTATCTGTAAACATTCTATCTATCTGTAAACATTCTAATATCGACTGCAGGACCCGGTCTCATTAACCCTCGTGTTGCAAAAATTAGACCATATCGCCCCAAACCAAACCAAACCAATCTAATATCGACATCGGTTATTGTTTTTTTTTATTTGAGTTATTTTCTTCAGATTTAATAGTTATGTTATATTTCACAGGTTCTGAACATAATTTTCATTGTTATTATTTCTAAACGAACTCTACGATCAGAAAGCATCTTAAATTTTAAAAAACTTTTACTGTATTATACGTTTTTAAAAGTGTATAAATCATATCAAAATTTTTGAAACCTTGTACAGACAATTGTACAGAAAATACCTTTGAAAATTGTAAAGAAAATATATTTGAATGTTTATGGAACATTTAAACGAGGTGATTAAAATCGAATGTCAGAATAAAGTTATTTACCGATTTTAAGCAGAAGACAAAAGTAAAAGTAAAAATCAAAAATTAAAAGAATAGTAATTTTTATCCCTGTGTGTATATCGCTAGAAAGCTAAAGAATGTAAAAAGATGAGGTTATTTTTTAACTATCTGTAAACATTCTAATATCACTTTTGGTTATTGTCTTTCTTGAAATTTGAGTTGTTTTCTTCAGATTCAAAAGTTATGTTATATTTTACAGATTCTGAACACCTTTTTCATTGTTCATATTTCTGATAGAACCGTATGATCTGAAAAATCTTAAATCTAAGAAAAAATTTACTCTTATTTTTTTAAGCGTTTTTAAAAGCTTATAAATCATATCAAAATTTTTGAAACCTATCTAATATTAGCCATTTTTCTTTCTCATACTAATCTTTGTATATATCTAGTAGAAAACAATAAACAATTCTTAATTAAATGCGATCTCAATTTAATATATCACATTTTTTAACTATTCAAAAGAGCTCGTGATATCACTGGTTATGTTTAACCAGAATTAAGTCTATGGTGCACAGTGCTAAGTAAATAATAAAATGCTTAAGTCTTACATTTCTCCCAACTAACATGTATTATATATGCAACATGCTTACAATTTAGATTTATACATGCATTTAAGTATTTAAACATATATAAGCATATATTAACATGTAATATAAAATTCTGTTTGGGTGTATTCTACAGAGAGAGAGAGAGAAAGAGGGGGGTAAGGAGAATACAAGGAACTTTAATTAGCTTTTTAAGAATTTAAATGGTGCAAATAATTCATGCGGGTTGAAGTATCTAATTCGAATGTACACATGTCTGTGTTGAAGTAAACAAAGTATTTAATTTTCCGAGTAGGTAATTTAAGTGTTTTGAGTAAATGATTCATTTCAAAAGAATTGGATTCCTTCTACGAAATAATGTAATTAGGATTTAAATTTGTCAACATGAGTTTTCTAGGTAGAGTCCATTAGCAATTCCTAAAAAGAAAAGTAGCTAATTAAACCTTTTCTCTGCTTAAAGTATGTTAAATTCACTACCTAATGCATTATTCGTTTGTGTCATATCTTTGTGGAGAATGAAATAGATATTTAAAAAATTATCATGGTCTTTCCAGGTTAACTAAAGTAATTTGGATAAAATGAAATTATAGAAAATTTCATGCTTAATTGAGAACTGAACTTGCAACGGACATTTATTGTTATTGAACATTCATTGAATAGGCACTGCACATTAAAAGGATTTGAAGCTCTAGACTCAAAGAGTATGGTGCTTTATATATTTATATTTCTTTATTTTGAAGAAGAATACCCTTAAAAAAATAATTGGTTCGGTATTTATTCTGGATAAAGCTCTTCCACCAAAAATTCGTCAGCCAATAGTCTTTCTTGGGTTGTATTTTGATTTTGATCTATTTCCCAGAATTTGGAGCTTATGTCTTTAAACAACAAACTGTCAACATTGGCATCTTCATGACAGTTGTAATACACTCATAGCTAGCCCTATATACTTACTCGGTACTTTTGATCATCTATTTGATGGGTAACGATTTGTATCCCACATGAAACTAAGGGAAGGATATTAGAGACTCTCTGTTAGGCTAGTAAGCGCATCATGCTCTAAATTTATGATGATGTTTATAGTATTTATTCCTTTATTTAGGATGAAATTAATGAATAAGAAAAATGTATCTGATTAGCCATTTGTAACATAATTAGATATTCATATTGTCTTGTAGCTCTAGTTTAAATTTAGGTATTAACCTGTGATCAAATGTATAGTGGTATTTATTTTGGTTAGTCACAAAGACGAAGTATTATTTTGGTTGATTTGTGAAAAATATTTAAGTACTAAATTTATCCTGAGAGACTACAGACTTAAAATAAGAAAATAAACTAAAAACTAAATTAAAGGCATATGAAATCAGCTTAAAATAATAAAAACCAATTTATTTTAATGATATATATACATCTATATACTAAAAATCTGATTTAATCTTCATAAAATTTACTTTATCAACACTTTCAATTTAGGTGCCACACTAATTTAGGTCGGACAACAATTTTCCATCAAGTAGGTAAATATATATATATATAGAGAGAGACCTAATCTCAATTTCAAATATATGTCAAAAGGGGAACTTTTGTGGGATAAGTAATGGTGTGCAAGGAATACTTCTGGTTGAGAGCTAATCAGGACTGGTTATATGTGGTAGCAAATTTCAATCTTCCGTCGGTCTGGTCAGGCGCTTCCTTCTGAGTATTTGAGGTGAGGCCGCAATATTTGACACAAGAACACTGCTGGTAGTCGCTAGATGTTCCAAACGTTTCCGGAGTCTTGTCAGGGGCTTCCTTCTGAGTATTTGAGGTGCGGCAGTAATATTTGACACAGGAACACTGCTGGTATCTGCGAGATGTTCCAAGCGTTCCTGGAGTCTCTGTCGATTTCAAGACTATTCTCCTTGGACTCCCGAAGTCTCTCTGTCACAGTCGTATCCTCGGACTTCTGACCTCTCTGAGCTCCTTGATTCGATTCCACTCTCGCACACTTCTTTCTAGACTTTTCTTATTTTATATTAATTTCATCTTTGTCCTCTCTTCCTTCTTTTCATCAAATCAGGATAGTTGTAAAATTCTAATTGGTCTCCTTAACCCCGCCTTGAAATCGCAAACATGAAAAAGTCTTATCCCTTCGAATTGGGCACTGTCCGTTGGGGACTCATAAATAACTCCACAAAGGTACATTCGTATTTAGTGTCATGTACGGAGATGTGATTCTAATCTGGGACTGGGATCAGAACCCCTCCGGAAAATCCCGCACAATTCGAAAACCGTTGAAATAATTTTTATTGTTCTCCCCTCTATACAAAAGATGTGATGAGGTCAGATTTAGATCCCAAGCATTTTACTTCTCGTATTAATTAATCCATTATATTACTGATCTAAATCACTTCCTCACACATGTATAACTATATATTTATTTATTAAAGCTTTTCTTAAAGAGAGTTGTGATATCACCAGTTTTGGGTCTATTTTACGGTAGAACTATCAAAATATCTTTCACTCATGTTCTTTGAAGCTGAATCAAAGGTTATGGTTAAACAGAGAAGAAGGGCACTACAGTAAAGTGATGTTGGATTTTCCATGGTTATAAAGTATAAGGAACATCGATCACCTTCAAGCTAATATCAAGACTTTTCCAGCAACTAGATATTTATTTATTTTTTTTTCCAAAAAGTGGTATGATTGTCTGAAAATAAAAATGAGATAAGTTCCATTATATACTAAACACTTTCACTTCTACAATATTTAAAATAACTTTTCTCAATCGCCAGTGATTTTTTCTAAAATCTTTTATTAAGAAGTACAAATACAAAGCGCAAAATTTATGTATAATTTCATGAGATGATATATGCAATTATGATGTATGAATATTATTGAAAAATCATTCATATATATTTTAGTTTATTTATAAATTTATCCTAAAATAACACCTTTTAATAAACATCTATTTTATTTCATATGCTGTTATCTGAAGCTGAAAGATAGTTCGACTTAAAGTCATTGTCAAATAATGAACAACTTACCCATGACACCGTGTTCATTTATTCAACACATATAGAAATGTTTGACACCAGACAGTTCAGAATGAACGTAAGTTTCCGGACATTCTATGGATAGTATATTAGTGCATGTAATTGTGCTTTTAATTGTGCCTTGTTTAAATATTGGAAGCAAATATTCCGATAATTTTATGCAACATATAGGCAATTCATTTCTAGCCTTCAATATTAGCAATTTTTAATTCATTTTTTTTAATTTCATCTTTCAGTTTATAATTCCAAAATTAACGGTTGCATTGATTCTAAAATTTAAATAATAAAAAATTAAAAGTTATTTTAAACATTTCGAAAATTCGTAACAACTCATCAAGAGAATAACCCAATTTAATTTTTATATATTCTTCAGAAACCCCTCACCCCCAAAAATATATTTGGTGATTTATCTTTGCACTTCTCTGAAAAAGGAAAAAAAAACCTCTATCCTTCATACAATTATAAACACTAAACAATCCATAACCGATTATATGTTTAAATGACAGGTAATATGTACATAAAAAGTGATGGGTAATTAATTAAAATAGAAATAAAATAATTATGTATGCATTAAACAATTAAAATAAACAAAGAAATAAAAATAAATAAAGAAAAAAAATAAAATAAATAAAAATAATAAAGTATAATAAAATAAATAAAATAAAGTAAAATAAAATAAAAAATAAAATAAAATAAATAAAGTATAATAAAATAAATAAAATAAATAAAAATATAAAATAAAGTAAGCTAAAATAAATCAAGTAAAATAAAATAAATAGATATGTACTAAATATTGGTACGTTTAAGGTAAAAAAGAATGAAGATAGCTATAAAATAAAATATCGCGTACCGATATTACGAAAATTACTTTGTTACAATCAGAGATTTCATAGATTTATCAACTAAATAATCGCTGTTTAGATTTAATCGACTATGCTGAGAAATTATAATTTTGAAAGAGATATGCTACCAAGGAAATCTATTTTCATTTAAAAAAATTAGGAAAATCGGAGTGGAAATAAAATAAATTTTCCAAATAAAAATAATTCAGTAATTCATAAAACAAATCTCGTCAAATAAAGAACATTATGACTCACAATACATTTATTTCTTAAGTACCCTCTTATGAATAATGTTACATAAAATATTGGTTATTTTAACACATAATTAAAGGGAACACATATCAAACGGGGTAAAATATGTTAAGAATTCTATAAACATGTTGTTTGTGTGGTATCTCGCCAAATTGATGAGTTATTAACTCCTTGGCGAAGTTTCGGGAAACACATTTTTGGCTGCAAATTTGGTGATGTATCGTCAAATTTGGCAACTTGGCGATATTTGTTGTCGACTCCCATCCTTTCTGTGGATTTTACTAAAAGCTTGTGAAAACTTCCAGAAACCTAAAAGGTATATTAAGTGGCAGTGAATTCTCATAAAAAAGCTGTCCTCGCTCAGATCAGGTGAAAGTAGGACCTGTGTTAATGCTCTCCCTATTGCTCTGAAAAGTTCGCCAAAAGGCTGCCAAGTTTCATCGCCATCCTTTGTAATTGTGATTCATTTGGTGTATTAATTAATTTTATTGTTTCTGTCTTAGCCAAAGTCTATTAAATCAACGAACTTTATGCAAAAATTTAGCAGCAATATATAGTTCCCAAACTCATGAATATGAATAAGTGTTCTATCTCAACCATGTCTTTTACCTGCTTACTTATTTGACTTGTCAAAAACATTTCCAGTTCTCAGCTGAACCACATGCAAAATTTCCCAAACATCGGTTAGGTTATTTCGAAATAAATAGTCAATATACATAAACAAACACATATATGAATGGTTTTATCGATTTAGATAAATATTTATTAAATAGTATGGGCTATATTCACAATTTATAAACAACGTTTAATAATTTATAACGATAAGTGTTTTTGAATACTAATTTATCTTGTTATTTGTAGTATTTATAATTTAGAATAATTATTAAAAAATTATATTTTATTTAAAGAAGGCACATTTTATATTTGTATTAGTTTAACATTTTAAATAAAAATTATATATCATTTGCATACAGTTAAAGATATAATTTAAAATTTCTTTAAAATGCAAAGGAAAATCACATTTTCAATCGCATTTAAGAAAAAAATCAATTTTTTAACTCATCTTTAGAAATTATGCAGCAGAAAATATTTAAAACTACAGAAAAATAATAAACATAAAAATAAGTCATTGACGCTCATATTAGATTATATTTAAATATAATATGATACAGTTAAATATATAATTTAAAAATTCTTTAAAATGCTAACGAAACTCATGCCGAACGATCTCCGATTGGTTAGGGTGCTGACCTTCCGTACCAGAGTTCGTGGGTTCGATTCCCACAATGCCATGTATGTTCGTAGCCGTTCGGTATTGGCTTTAAACTGTAGGTCCCGGTCTCATTAGACCGTAGCACTCTTAACCAAAACAAACCTAACGAAACTCACATTTTAAATCGTATTTAAGAAAAAAAAATCAATAGTTTATCTCATCTTTAGAAATTAAACCATGATGTATCCAAAAATATTTAAAACTAAAGACAAATAATAACCATAAAAATAAGACACTGACCCTCATTTTAGATTGATTGTTTGATTTATTAAACTCAGTTCCCATTTTTAGAACTTATGTAGTGACGCTCTCATCTATAGACATAAAACATAAAATATTAAAGGAAGTCTTATAGTCCCCTGTTTGCTAAAGTTAACTTAAAATGTTTCATTGATATCTTAGATACGAAAATAAAGTAAATATCTAATACACATGCCTTCTAGTGTTACATTTCTACAGAGAGAAAGCTAACAGAAAAAAAATATTTATTTTTGCTGACAAGCAGTTTCCTTTTTATTTTGTCTGATATTTACTAAAATTTCGATCTTCTACAGAATTCTGTCTTCAACTATTTTCTTTGATCAAATTTTTAAAAGAAATCGTACTATGCGAGCAATATTTTCATCGTACTGATAATAAGACTAAACAAAGTTAAAACAGAAAAAACTGCTTAAGGCTCTTCTTATTTTTTTTCTTTCTAGCTGTTCTCGGGAGTATAACATTTTTATCTTTTTTAACCTTTAGACATGGTATTTTCCCCTTTCAAATAAAATTAGCAATAGCTTAAAAATTTAATATATTTCACGATATTTCACCAATAAATTTGAAATTTGTTCCGAAAGTCTAATTTTATAGTTAACTTGCATACATATAAAAAACAGTCTAAATTATACTTTAGAAAATAAAAATTACAAAATGTTACTTTAAGAATGCATAAGTGTACATCCTGGTTAAAAAGCGAAAAAATAAATTTATTTATTTATTTTTTTTATTATGCCTTCAAAAGAGTTTCGTGTTTGACAAGATATATCAGTCTCAAAGGGAATGTTTTTCGTTAAAAAAATACCCCTGGGTTTTGTATAACATTTTAAACATATTTTAAAATTTTTATTTTTAAAATTTTTTTACTGTTGTCGTGTTATACAATTAAAATGTTTCTAACGCGTCATACAAAATAAATAAATAAATGATTATGATTTTGAAAGAAAAGTTTAGGTATATTAAACATTGTTTTATTAAAATTTTTAGATAATTACGTAACTCCTTATTTCATGCTCAAAATTTAATAATTATTTCATATGACTAAAAATTATTATATAATATAGTGAAGGCATATGTGGATAACTTAATGATATGTATATATTTAAATGTTCATATAAAAACTCCACTGAACATGTATAGAGTTATACACAGTACACACATGTATAGGATAATACAAAAATATAAGTGTTCAATGGTTTACACTCAAACACACATAGATAGTTTATACATACACACAATGTAAATATTAGGAAAACTGGGGTAAACATTTAGCGATGTTTCTGGCTGAATAAATGTATAGATTGTATAGAGTTACGCACTGTACACACATGTAAAGGATAATACAAAAATATAAGTGTTCAATGGTTTACACTCAAACACATATGGATAGTTTATACGTACAGACAGTGTAAATTTTCGGAAAACTTGGGTAAACATTTAGCGATGTTTCTGGCTGAATAAATGTATAAAGTGTATATAGTTATGCACTGTACACACATGTAAATGATAATACAAAAATATAAATGAAGAAATAGCAGTTCTTATTTTTTATGAAAGTTTTGCCATAGATCTTGTTATTGCATCAGTCATCAGCTTCATCTCGTTACTTATGTTTTTGATAAATATGTACCTCGGTAAAATGTAAATTAGAACTTTACAAGAGTGATTAATCCTTATAGAGTTGACGAATGATGGACGAATATTTAAATCACTGATCTTCGGTACTAGAGTTCATGAGTTCGAGGCCCACTATGGATGGATGTTCTTAACTGTTCGAAATAGACTTTAAGCTATAGGTCCTGGTCTCATTAGCTTTCGTGTTGAAAAAGAAAAAGTAGACAGTAGCACTTCAAACCAAACCAAACCTGATAGATCTAGCAGAAAATAACTCTGCACAAAAAAGCCTTAACTTTGCTAAATATTTGACTGTGACGTGAAGTGATCTAAAGTGTATCTTCCGAAATACTACGAAATCCAGGAGCAACTAAGTAAACATTTTAGCTAATGGAATGTTAGAAAAATAAAAATTTAATCCTCTTATAATCAGTTGGAAAATACACTCTACTAAAGACATGAGAAAGTAAGATCGTCAAATACATATATTAGTTTACTAGGTGACAAAGAATACAATAATGAGAAGAATTCATTTTTTGATCTAAGTCAGTACACTTAAATACTGCCAACTTCAAATAAAGTGGACAATCATAAGCTGAACATTTTTAAGATAATATAGTTATATAAAGTGATAAATTATAGCTTTGTAACTCAATATTGTATCATCACAAGTTTAACAAACGTATCATTGACACTGATAATTATTTTAATTTTCTCCAAATTTTTCGATTTAAAAAATGTAATTCATTTAATATTTTTACTGTTATTTTATCTATAACAAGAATTTGCGGACAGTAAATGTTTCAAATCATTATTCTCTCTGAATATCTTTGTCATACCATATGATCATACACAACGACTTACGTAACAAAATATGTGGATAATCGTATAGGAAAGTAAAATATAAATGAAAGGTTAAACCACTTTTCTTTTTAAGACTGTCACATGTAATAATGTGTTATGATCAGCGTAAACCTTTAACAAAGCTGGAAAATTGGAACTGAAATCCCGTGTAATAAAGAGATAAATCTTTATACCAATGGGTTTTTCTGCTAATATTTCTTTTTAAATATTTTAATAAAGGTAAATAAGACTTAATTTCCATTAACAAAGATGATTATGTCGTTCCTGATATTTTATGCACTATTTTTAATCAAAAATAAAAGAAAGATTATGTACATAATGAAAATTGAATTTAGTCATTTAAGAAATAAAAAAATATAACCCAGTAAAGATAATTTTTTAAAAATTATATATAGTCTGAAATCTAGGGCAGAGCTAGATAAATGAATATTTATTGCTTAATAATAATAAACTGAAGATGATATATATTGCTGAAAAATATATATTCCTGCATATGACCCAATATTGCTTGTGTTTTATACTTAAGTTGAACTTTAGAGCTATTTTGATTAAACTGGAATCTTAAGAAAATTGGAAATGTTTTGAATAAGTGTACAGAGAATGTTCACACAGTTTTAGACGATGTATACTGTAGTCACAAAAGTGAATTACATAAAAATCTTGTGTTTGAAATATTCTAGTTGATTGCTGAACTATCTTGCGACACCATAGTTTCCAGGATAATAATGGATTTTGAAGTGTCAGGAGAGGTATTCTATCCCATTCCTCCTGTACAGCTTTCCAGAGTCCTATAAGGGTTATAGGAAGACGTTTAATTAATGCAGATTTTATAAGTCGGAAAGCACAAAAGTCTATAGTTGATGCATCAGGAGATTTAGTAGGGATATCATTGAAGCGTATGGCCTTCACACCGGTTTTTTGTTCTATTTCATTTAAGAAATTTACAGTGGATTTTGATGTGTGACTGCTAGTTTTGTCTTGCTGGAGTTTCACAGATTGATGGCACTTGTTGTTTGGAATTTTTGTCTCACTTGATACTCCAATTTAGCCTGTCGACGCTTTAAATATCCCAAAACCATTAACCTCACATCGTGTTTTGATAACGGAATATGAATATTTCTATTCGGAAAGATTTTAAATATAGTCTTCTAACTGCTTCGTGCCGAACGATGGCCGAATGGTTAGAGTGCCGGCCTTCGGAACCGGAGTTCGTGAGTTCGAATCCCACTATGGCATGTATGTTCGTAGCCGTTCGGAATCGGCTTTAAACAGTAGGCCCCGGTCTCAGTAGCCCTCGTGTTGCAAAAAGTAAACCGTAGTGCTTCAAAAAACAAACAAACCATCTAACTGCTTCGTTAAAAACGCCATTTTGAATAAAAACAAACCTCTGTCAGAAGAGGTATTCTATCCAATTCCTCCTGCACAGTTTTCCAGAGTCCTGTAATGGTTGTGGGACAATGTTTAGGTAATACAAATTTTAAAAGTCCTAAGGCATAAAAATCGATAGGTGATACATTGGAAGATTTAGTAGTGATATCAGTGAAGGGTGGGACCTTGATACCGGCATTTGTTCCATTTCTTTTAGGATATTTACAGTGGATTTTGATGTGTGAATACTAGCTTTGTCTTGATTGAGTTCCACAGATTGATGACACTGAGGATAAAGCGATGGTAATTCATTCAGAACAATTAGCGATAAAATATGTTTCTGATAGAGTAAATCTCGTCATTTTCATCAACTCTCTTTATTTTTAACTGGCCATTATGTGAAAAACCAACAACAATAATGAATCCCGGAGAAAAATTTTCTTTCGATTCTTTGAACCATGTAATTAAATTTTCTCTCCCCTTTTTTGATAATAAATTACTCTTTTTTGTTGCAATCATTTAAATACACCCATGATTCATCTATTGTAACAATTTGTTTCCATTTTCCTTTGGATAAATGTTTCTGATACAGAATTCTTCAGCGTGCCCTGCGTTCAGCGATATACTTTAGAGAAAGACGATGTATATTGCGTTTTCTCGTTTTCTTAGAATTTATATGAGCGGTTATCATTTTGTTAACAGTAGATTTTTAATTATTTTTCAACTGTCTTTGACTGGGATGATTTTATTTTAACATTAAACAACGTATCTTTGCAATTGTCGAAAATGTTCGTTTTTTCGATGGATAATTGTATTGAATTTTTGTCCCGTTTGAGGCTCTGTTTTTTTTCCTTTCTTTTTGACAATATTAGTCTATTATTCAATATTAGTCAATATAGTCAATATTAGTCTTTTTGATAATATTAGACTATCGTATATTACATATAGTATATTTTATATTAATATAAATTATCGTAGATATTACAAAACTATGACTCTCACATCGTTTACGAATAACGGAATATGCAAACGTCTCTTCGTAAAGAGCATAAATATAGCCTTCTAAACACTGCTTCTTCAAAAACGCCACTTTGAATAAAAACAAACCCCTCAAGCCACAGACCATAATTTTGAATTTTAAAAACATAGCACAGTTGAAGTTATTTCTTTTGCAACAAAAGTTTTTTTAATACCGCTAACGAAATTCGTCTAAAAATGTGCGAATAACCTGTGTATATTTAAAATCACAATAAAGGTATTACGGTGATAAAAAACAATTTCCCCCTTTGACTGTTTCATTTTTTTCCAGAATTCAGTCAAAAAAATGTCACATTTTTTTGCACTTTTTTGTTCATTTTATATTTTTAAGTAAAAATATGTTATTAAAATTAACATTTGTAATAAATGCTTAAAATATTAGAACTTTTTTTTCTTTCTATGAAAGCATCATAGAACTGAAGTTTACCTTTAGTCTCATCGATATCCAAGTTAATTTTTGTAATTCCAGTGAAAGCAAATCTAGGAGGCGGATCAGAAGGATTATCACAATTAATTTCAAAAACTGTCTTTCTTGACTGATTCCATCTGTACTATCATCAGATTTACTACTATCCAGGTCATCTAGTAAACTTTTGCTACTATCATTTACAGATAATTCAGTTTCTGATTCCGAGTCACAGTTCGAATCACAAGAAATTAGCTAGATATGCTCTGAATTATCCATCATTTAAAAGTAAAAATATATTATTCAACTTACATTAATAAAATTATCAGGTGTTTAGTAAATTATAACCAGAAAGCTATGTACTGAAACATAACAATTTGTCTTCTTATACAAAACATGCGAAAAACCCCGCGCTTTTGAACCAATCACAATACAAAATACAATAAACTGCAAACTATTATTTACTGGACTATACGAATAATTTGTTATTAAATTGGAAAAAATACTGCCGAAACAGTGCAAGAGAAATAGAAATCAGACTTCCCGTGCGCCGTACGGGCAAATCAGTAAAGGCCTGTAAAGCCTGTACGTCGTACGGGGAAAACATGTAAGGGGTTAAGAACAATTTTAATGGAGGAATAAAGCATTCTTGCAGCATTACGGGCCACAATTTTGCTCACGAGGGCTAAGGAGAACAGGAATTACTGCTTAAAGCCAATTCCAAACGGCTACAAGCATCCCTGCCGGCAGGGGATCTTGAACCCGTGAATTCCGGTACCAAAGAGCAACACTCTACCAATCGGCCATCATTCAAAGAAGTGTTAAAGGTGTGACCGAAAACAATTGCAATTAATTAATATGATATAAAATTGAAAACAAAATAATCTACTTCAAGATAAGTTATAAATATATGGTCTAAACCTTGCATTTTAAAATTTTTTGTCTTTTTAATAAAAGTGTGTCCTATTTCATGTAGTATTAAGTATCAGAAATAAATAACTACATATCTTTATTAAAAATAGTTAGATGGTTATTTTTATCCATTGTTTTTATGGTCAAATTTCATGGAAATATATTACTATATTTTATGTATAGTTATAAAAATGAGGAACTTCAACTTTTGAACTGTTCTATTTTGAACACACAGTTATCGTTTCTAAAACATATTTAGAGAGGTATTCCCTGTGTAAATTGTAGGCATAGGAAATATGAAATTATAGAGTGCATTTTTCTTCACAAAAATGTCATTTCTTTGTAAGACTTTTCGGTACACGACAATGCTCAGTCTTTACCCCACTGTATGCATAAGTATTTTTAACCATTTGAAGTAGATTTATTAAGTAGTCCACACCTTATTAACCCTTCCATTACAGACAAAATACCAATGGCAACAAACCACATTTAATTCAAAAAACAATATATTATTGTTGAAATTCATAATTTCCAAATTAATATTGTTAATAAATATGTCCATACAATTCTTTGTGTATAAGGTCGTATATATAGGTTTGTTTTTCCCTATCAAATAAAAGTAAGCATAAATTATTTGTTTTTGAAATGGTATACATTTTCAATTTATAGTTTAAAATAAAATAATGCACATTTGTACATATTTACAGTTTATGTGTAATTCAAATTTTTAATAAAATCCAATTTGACAGTTTTGGGTTTTGCAAGCTTTACTTTGGAATATTATAGCAGACATTATAACGAGTTTAGAGGTATGAAATTAAAAAAGAGAGAAAATATATTCAAATAATTACATTTAAATATTTAATTTTAGTCTAGTATTCATTCAACAACTTTTAAGCACTTGAGCAAACATATGACAGTTAACTAAAACTAATTTAGGCTTTAAAATAATGAGTTTTTTAATGAAAGACAAACTATTTGAATTCATAATTTCATGTCTAAATCAACGCTTATCTATTAAGACAGCAGAAAATATGTATTCTAACAAATAGAAATAATATCAAAATAATTAATCAACTTACTAAAATATTTGTTAAAATATAGTTTCTGATTTATGTTAGTAGTGTATAACGGGATTTTTAATTTAAATATTTAATGTAATTAGTATTGTTAAAATTCAATCAAAATAAATTAACTTTATAATGTGAAAAGTATGAATTGACAGACACAATATCATTAAACAGTCTACATTTCAGCTAAAATAAACAGTTATAATTTTCGTCTTTTTAGTTTAAACATAAAATAAATTCTAATTAACAAAGAGTGTTAAATATTTATATAGTACAGTCAATATGTTTATTAAAGGTAATAAAGTTTAAGAGAATTTTTAAATGTTTAAATATTCCAAATTAACAATTCCACTTATACAAATATTTATTGTTTTTTTTCAACCCATTACATGTTAGTCGTTCCTGGTTTGTATCTAATAGACTGGTTTCCCAAATAAACGAGTTCTTACAAAAGCTAACTTCAAATATGTCTGCTATATGAAATAAATTATTACATTTTATTGTTATATTATTTCTTGAATGGGAAGCAAAGTACATAAAAATTGCATTCACATAATACGTTATACATGAAAGAATCAATAGCAGACATTAATATTTCAATAGTAGCACAATAACAAGTAAGAATGTGTGAAAAGATCTCTAATTTGTAAATAAAGCAGCAGGATTAATAAAACAGGTAATGAATGATTAAGAGCATATATTCTTGATATAATTTTAATACCTATGGCTCATGGATTTCAAAACAAAATTAAGGTACCTTCTATCATGTACCCTTCGCAACAATGGTCATCAGATCGACAAGCATCGTGCCAGAAATTACTCATTTTCCATGCAATATGATACTATTTCAGTATTCAGTTACCACAAAGAAAGAGAATGATGCATGCTGAATGATGTGATCCCAGGCGACCATACAATGCGTCTGCCATAAGCAACAACCTAGATTTTTCAGTTTATACTTGCAATTAAGAACAGTCCATAATGTAATTGGCAACTATTTGCTAAATTGAGAAAGGGACTAACTATTACTACTTAATGTATAAAACCATGAAAAACGCTGCTATAAGTGTTTGGTAATAGGCACGTCTCTACATCCATTACAGAGGAGTGTAACATGTAGCCATGAAAGGCAACAACAGCATCATTCAGCATGGATCGATGCATTTCTTTGTGGTTATTTCAGTGCCATTGTGCATGAAAAATGTGTAACTTCTCTCACAAAGCTCGTCAACCTGATGACCTCTGTTAAGAAAGGCAGAAGATAACAGGTAGCTTAAATTTGTTTTGAAATCTATGATCCATGAGGTATCAAAATTATATCCAGACTACATGTTCTTAACCCTCTAAGCTGTTCGCACGTACAATTCCGCCAAACCGATGTCTTCAAAGCGTACAATTTTTGACCTCCAAAAACGTTCCGAAGATGGATTTAATGTACATTTCTGCCAGTGTTTGAGGTAGGAGGGTCAGGTCGCTTGTTTAGAATACACCCCTACTCCCTGAGGCACAAAACCGCTGATAGATTTTCACGGCTTTGTAAATATCTATTTCGAAGTATTTCATTTGCGATAACAGATGTATCTCTAATTGCACCACTTAAATATCTTGGATAACTTTCGTAAAAAAATATAAATAATTCTCTTAAAGAATATTTTTATTTGTACTTTTAGAATCCATTATTTGTTATGGAATGATCTTCGAGATTTGACGAGCTTTATGTGTATTAAAAATTAACATTCTATAATATCAATTTATATATCTATTTATAACCGGAAGTAAAGGGACAATAACGAGGGTGGGTTTCCCGTTTTTTAATCTAGTCGACAAAGGGTGAGGTAAAAAATCATAGAACGATTTAGCCATTGACACAATAAACCTTTAGCTTATTTTTGGAAACTTTTTTTTCATCGGTGTGTTCCACTCGGAGGGTTAATCATTCACTACCTGTTTTATTAATTCTGCTGCTTTATTTACAAATTAAAGATCTTTTCAAACATTTTTACTTGCTCTTGTAATGTATATTTCTAAAATACAGGCTTTTCACCAGTTAATACTGGCAGATACATATATACAAAGATTTCATATTTCGGTATCGGCATAAATGAAAAGTGATACACTTTGGCTGTTAGATGTTATGTGGACTCACTTTACCTATATAAACACATGAATACACAAAATAATCACATATGAACTGTTCACATCTGAATCACATCTGTTTGGTATAGTTTTGCCATAAATTTCATTATGGTCCTTTATCTTTTAAACAGCCTTGCATATAATGCTTAAAATTCCCCACTTTCAATGCACCACGGTATCTTAGGTTTTGAAGTGAACACACGGTTTCCGTATTAAAAGAAATACATGCGTTACTTGTTGTCAGATTTACAAAGCAATATAATTCATTAATAAATTAATAAATTTCATAATTTAGAATAAATTTTAGAATTTATAACGTACAATAAATTAAAGCAAATATAAATGCTTCAAATAGAAAATATAAACAAAAAAGAGGATATTTTTGATAATTCTTACGTTTACAGTTCTGTACAAATATAATTAATATATTTACACAGTTCGTGATCACATTAAACAGGGATACTAGATGGAATGAAAATTTAAACTTCACTTTAAACTCCCTTAAAAATGCCAATTTTTAAAATTTATCATTTGAATAACCCAATTGAAAACTTTTCAATTTAATCTTGAACTTCGTAGTGATTCTTCGCATTAAAGTAGTTTATAGTCTTACTGTGAACATTTAAAAGATTTTCTAGATCTAAGTGAGTTGGATGAAACTTAAACGAGGACTAATCAGGAAGATGGAATCTAATAAACGGCTTTAGCGTAAAAATAAACTATTTTAGTAAGATTATATTATGAAAATTAATAGATTAGAATGATT
Source organism: Pardosa pseudoannulata (assembly GCA_032207245.1). Taxonomy (NCBI): domain Eukaryota; kingdom Metazoa; phylum Arthropoda; class Arachnida; order Araneae; family Lycosidae; genus Pardosa; species Pardosa pseudoannulata. The sequence continues at coordinate 174,956,727 of CM063504.1, read as the reverse complement.
AAAGTACATTTTGTTTTAATACAATCAATAATTACTTGAGAAGTTATTTTTATTTCTAATTTTTAAAACTATAGGACAAAAGAATAACTTAGTTATTTAGTTTTGCAATCGAAAAAGTTTTACAAATTTTGTTTTAGGTATAAATTATTAGGTTGTAGTTTTTAAAATCATTTATTAATACAAACGTGCCAATCACATTTATGGAGAATGATCAAAAGGGGAGGTCTTCTATTATCATGTTTATCTTTTAATCTTAATAATTGCTTTATAATAAAATCTTACTATGATAAGAAAACATAAACTAATGTATCATTCATTTGTTTAAGAAATGTAAGGGAAAATATATAAAAAAAATATATTTACATGCTGCGGAAAACATAACTATAATTACATTGAATAATTTACAAATTGTATTATATTTGTAATAGTGTTCTGTATAAAATAGAATAGGATTCAGACCTTGTACTGAATTTTTATTTTTAGTGATGTTGAAAAATGATGCTATAGTGAACAAAATAATATATGTTGTTTCTAAAATTAAGATTTATAGATTGTTACCTCTATAAATGATATGATAGTGTTCTAGCTTGTAGACCTGCCTTGTGGTCCGCGGTATCCTGGTTGGTAGAGCGTCAGTCTCGTAACCAAAATGGGTCGAGTTCTGTCCTCGTCCCCTCCATATATCACCGTGTTGCTAATGGCAGTTGAGATACGTTAAATATGTCGTGACTGCAAAGTCCTCCAAGTTCCCATACCAAATTATACCTCTGGGAGTACTGAATCAGTTATGAGTCGGTCTCTGGTTTGGATCTAAATTCTGACTTGCGGATGGATAGATGAATGAGAATATGAATGATTTCGACTGGTGCCTAAAATGGATGTGTCGAGTGTGCTTGAGCAAAGCCGTATTTTCAACTTAACGGTGCTCGTTAACAACGAAAGGAACACACTTCTGCCTTAATTAGAAAGAGCAGCGTTCGTTCAGACTTGGTATGACCAAGTGGCATTAGAATCACCACCCAGACCTGCCTTATGTATTATAGTTTGCACATCTAAGATAAACTTTTCCCGGTATTTAAAGCACATGTTTTTGAGATACGAGTTCCTCGTACAAGTCAGAAAGAGAGAAATAAAGGAATAAAGTGTCATAACAAATATTGCTCCTGATTTAAAATAAACTTTATAAAACTATGATGTAGTAAATAATAATAATATCATTTATAACTAACTTTTACAAGGGGGTTTAGTTTACTGAAATATGAATCAAAAATTCAATTTTATAGAGAAAAATCACCACCTGGGGGGCGTTATTTAGATAATTAATTCCTGTATCAACCTAAATAATAGACTTCTAATACAATTATTATAGCAGATATTATAGCAGTTAGAATGAACGTAGTAAATACATTCAAGCTATATTGGTAACGTAAATATTATTAATTTTTCAAATGCAAAATTTAGAAAAAAAAAGTTTTGTCTACGGTTCAACCATTTAAGAAAGCCCAACTTACGGATGAAACGCCAATAAATCTATGTGTAAACTTATAGTAAAAATAATTTAATCTTTATTGGAAAAAATTATAAAACTAAATATCCCAAGCTAGCAGAGTATAACAGTTTAAAAAATAGAAATATTATACTCAAACAGCACAGTAAATTACAGATATCACAAATAATTCTAAATGTGAGGAAATCTGGGATTGCAAAGAGAATTTGTGAAACTAGTTTTTACTGGAAAAAAATTATAAAATTAAATATCCCAAGCTAGCAGAATATAACAGTTAAAAAAATATTATATTCAAACATCCCAGTAAATTACAGATATCATAAATAATTCTAAATTTAAGGAAAACTGGGATTGCGAAGAGAATTTGTGAAACTAATCTTTATTGGAAAAAAATTATAAAATTTAATATCCCAAGCTAGCAGAGTAAAACAGTTTAAAAACAGAAATATTATATTCAAACGTCCCAGTAAATTACAGATGTCATAAATAATTCTAAATGTAAGGAAAACTGGGACTGCAAAGTAAATTTTAATCAAAAATATAACAGACAAATCGTAAGTATTCATGTAGAAAATAATTTTAATAGGTAATTTTGTATATTTCGACATGCTTGTCTGGTAGCTTGAAATAAATTTAATTTTAAACGCTAACATAACATTAACATTATTATAAAGCTTTTAAAACAACAGTATATTTTCTTTCATAAAGTAAAATAAAATAAAATAAAATAACGAATAATATTACAAAATACGAATAACTGTCCCAGAACATTTGAACTTTTTAAGCTTATATTTTACAATTCTCAAATGTTTAAGAATAACTACATTAAATTACGTTAAATGAATAATAACCTAAATAACTCTAAGATTCTAAAGAGGATGTTAATTTACTATATACGCATACTTTGGCATCAGACTTGAGTTTAGATCATATTCTTTTCCACATTTTGTGCGGATAACCAGAAATTAACTCTAGAGGAAATCTGATTAACATGGCTTTTAAAAATTCGATGAAAGTTCATAAAATAATTTTCTGGGAATTCCACTACGTTGCCATTCGCCAATATGAGGTGCATTTTCCTAAATTTATAAGACATTTTAATAATATTTCAGGTATAGTATTATAAAACAAATTATGCAAAACTAAATAATAAAACATTCATTGTAAATAATAAAGAATGCATTAAAGGTTAGTAGGTCATATGCAATATATTTACTTTAAAGTATTTGTTTGAAAAATGTATGTAAAATAATATTGGGAAAATAATTTAAAAAATGTAACAAGCTTTAAACTTATTTCATAAAAGCATTTATAACTGTACAAAAATCTGCAAAAATAAATTATGCAAAACTAAATAATAAAAAATTCATTGTAAATAATAAAATATGTATTAAACGTTAGTAGGTTATGTGCAATATATTTACTTTAAATATTTGTTGGAAAAAAAATCTGTGAAAAATAATACTGGGAAAATAAATTAAAAAATAGTAACAAGCTTTAAACTTATTTCATAAAATTTAACTATTCAGAATTGTAAAACATAAACTTAAAAATTTCAAACATTCTGTGAGTTATTTGTATTGTGTAACATTATTCATTATTTTATTTTACATTATGAAAAAAATATATTGTTGTTTTAAAAGATTTATAACAAATTTAATATTATATTAGTGTTTAAAAATTAAATTTGTTTGAAAATTTTAGACAAGCATGTTGATGTATGCTAAATTACCTTTTTAAATTATTTTCTACATGAATACTTACGATTTGGCTTTTATAATTTTCATTAAAATCTACTTTGCCGTCCCAGTTTTCCTTACATTTAGAATTATTTATGACATCTGTAATTTACTGGGATGTTTGAATATAATATTTCTGTTTTTAAACTGTTATACTCTGCTAGCTTGGGATATTTAATTTTTATAATTTTTTTCCAATAAAAATGAGTTTCAAAAATTATCTTTGCAATCCCAGTTTTCCTTACATTTAGAATTATTTATGACATGTGTAATTTACTGCTATGTTTGAATATATTATTTCTGTTTTTAAACTGTTATACTCTACTAGCTTGGGATACTTAATTTAATAATTTTTTTTTTCCAATAAAGATATAACTCTAAAAAATCTACAAAAATAAATTATGCAAAATTAAATAACAAACAATTCATTGTAAATAATAAAATATGTATTAAAGTTTAGTAGGTTATGTGGAATATATTTACTTTAAAGTATTTGGTTCAAAAATATATATTTAAAATAATACAGGGGAAATAATTTAAAAAATAGTAACAAGCTTTAAATTTATTTCATACAGGCATATATAGCTCTAAACAAATCTGCAAAAATAAATTATGCAAAACTAAATAATAAAAAATTCATTGTAAATAATAAAGTATGTATTAAAGGTTAGTAGGTTATGTGCAATAATATTTGCTTAATAGTATTTGTTGGAAAAAATATATGTAAAATAATACTGGGAAAATAATTTAAAAAATAGTAACAAGCTTTAAACTTATTTCATAAAGGCATATATAACTCTAAACAAATCTGCAAAAATAAATTATGCAAAACTAAATAATAAAAAATTCATTGTAAATAATAAAGTATGTATTAAAGGTTAGTAGGTTATGTGCAATATATTTACTTAATAGTATTTGTTGGGAAAAATATATGTAAAATAATACTGGGAAAATAATTAAAAAAATAGTAACAAGCTTTAAACTTATTTCATAAAGGCATATATAACTCTACAAAAATAAATTATGCAAAACTACATAATAAAAAATGCATTGTAAATAATAAAAAATGTATTAAAGGTTAATAGGTTATGTGCAATATATTTACTTTAAATTATTTTTTGGAAGAAATATATGTAAAATAATGCTGGGAAATGATTTAAAAATAATAACAAGCTTTAAACTTATTTCATAAAGGCATTTATAACTCTACAAAAATCTCAACACTGCAGCAGGTTATTTTCACGTAATTACCTGTGTGACTTGGAGTTTCTATTTTATGCCAGTTGTTTCAGACACAAGTTTCGAGATTTAAGAGAAAAGAATTTGCTATGTCTCAACATCTGGAACCACATGGGATTAACCAGGCAATATAAAAGGAAATATGGTACGATACCTTGATTTTATTTGTCGGTTTATGTTTGTTACATAAAGGGGCAGAAACGTAAAAAAATCATTCTTTAAAGTAAGCTGTTCCTAAGAGCAATCAAGATAAAGCAGTACATTTTTTGTGAAACAATAATTAAATATGGATTTCGATTATTTTCAAATGGATTTCATTTCAATAGACAATTTCAGAAATATATATAGGATTATACATGTTATTTTCTTTCATTAAAAATAAGTCGTTATTTTAAATTTTTTGATGAACCAAGTAAATGATTAAAAATAATTTCCCAATTGAAATATTTATTTACCAAAGAAAATATCTAATGAATATATATATATATATATATATATATATATATATATATGTCAGGATTTAAAATATAGAGTAATTTAAGAGATTTTAATTAGGGATTATTTTAATGGGAGTAACGCGCCTCGCGTTACTAGTCACATAAATACGGTTCACGGGCAGTGATATTGGAAGAGAGCTATAAGCAATTACTATAGTCGGACCTTTTGGCTCTCGAAGTAGTGAATACTGCCTTTGTTTGCAGTTGGGCGCCAGGAAAGAGACGCCATGTTGAGTAACGTGTGAGATGGATTAATAAAGAGAAGAAAATAATGACTTGAGTGTGGACTGATTTATTTATTGACCAGTGTGTTTACTCGGACCGTGTCATATATATATATATATATATATATATATATATATATATATATATATATATATATATATATATATATATATATATATATATATATATATATATATATATATATATATATATATATATATATATATATATATATATATATACTATATATATATATATATATATATATAATACTATAAAAATAGATAAAACCAAAAGAATAGAATCTCTAAGATAGCCAAAACCAACCAGTGAAATGATGTTTCGATATTACTGGGGGGGGGATTTGAAACACCCCACTCTGGTTAAAACTGTTTTATTTTCATAAACATTCTAAACAATTTTTGTTTAATTTAACTGTAACTGAATGCCGGAATATATTTCTTCTGAACTGCTGTGTAGCTAGGTTTCAACTGCTGTTTCAAGCTTTGTTTATTCTTTCGATAATTGCTTAACGTTCGCTTGGTGATTTCTTATGGGGTTCTTCCCCTACTTTATACTCATTTTATATAATTTTATTGGGGTTGTATAATGTTTCGAACGTCTGGAAAAGTTGTTGCAGCATAAAGACCGGTTTTAACAGATTGGGGGTCTCAGCTCCCCCCAGTCATTTTTTACTTGAAACCAGGGATTTTTTTTACTTGAAACTTTTTTTCTTCTAAATGTCACATGCATTTTTTGAATTATTCGTAGTTTTAATTGTATCTCATTTGGACCAGCGGAACGTATTCTAGGAGAACGTATTTCCAGAAGTGGGAAACTTTCTTGCTAACCCAGAATATATATTTTGTGTCTGTATATGTAATTTCCTGTTCTTCATTAGAAATGTATTGAAAATTAGCATATAAATATTAAAATATATTAATCTATTTCAATCAATCTATAAAAGTGCCCATATTGCAAATACATAAAAATGTGTTTTATATATGGAAGTTAAAAATGAATCAAAACATTAATATCCTTAATGAAAATTAAAATTGAGATTTATCATTGAAATATCAATGCCTATGAAATCAGGAGCTACAAAGTAATAATTGCTATTATTAACTGTTCAATTTATAGAACTATTTATAAACTACAGGATTTATTTTGAGGGGGTGCATCATTTATTGCAAATTAAAATAGAAATTTTTTTCTTATTTTAAGCTTTCTAATATTTGTTGAAAAATACTATTTTAAATACATGGGGTATGCAGCATTTTTTCTCTATTTAGTTTTTCTGAAGGCAGTTTTTCTAAAAAAAATAAAAATATATATGCATATATAAAGTGAAAGCAAAATTCAAAAGTTGTTATAGAAATTTTAATTTTTTCTCACTGTATGCCGTTTTACAAAAAAAAGTGGGATTAATTATTAAATTTTGTTTTTTTTTTAAATACTGTTTTTTATTTCTATTTAAATTTTGAAAAAATGTGGAAATATTACACCAGGGGAAGGAGTTTTGTAAAAAGCTACAATAAAATTTAAAAATTCTATGTCAACTACTATAAATATTAAATATCTAAATGCTTTAAATAATAAGATATAACAACTGAAAAAGTATGTAGTGTATCACAGTAGGTATGCAATATAATTTCAGTGAAAATTTTAAATAAGTATGTGAAATAGTTTTTTATTTACAATGCATGTAAGTGGAAAAAACACTATTCTTAGCAAAATGCATTTAATTTTTTAATTCTTTCCTTTAAAGGTATGATATTAAATAAAAGAGACTATAATTTCTCAGGTTGTAATTTAAAATTACGAAAGATTTAAAATATGAAAATATCCAAAAATCATAGCAGTCATATAATTTTATAGATTATAATTACAATAATAAATTTAAAAAAATAATATTTGTGATTTTTTATAAAGTTATGCAACTAAATAAATATGTTATGCAACAGTATTATGTATAATCAATATAACAAAAGAGTTAAAGTTATTTTGAGCTTTAATGTCTTTTTGACAAACACTCAAAATTGATACCTTATTTTAATAAAGATAAAGTAGTTTGAAATGCATCCAGCAATGTAAATCCATTCAAACGCCACCTTCTTTCATATGTAAGACTCTTAGGATTTTGAGTAGAAAAGAAGGCTTTCATATTCACAACAGTCAGACTTTACTCTGTACAAAAGCCTTGTTGAATAGTAACAACACTATGAATCTTCTCAAAAAGTATAGCCTGTGGAAAAATCTATAGGGTGCTTGAAGAAAGTAAGGATGTATGACTTTAAAGTATTTCTCATTTTAAAGATTTCTTACGCATACACTAACACATATAAACACACACACACACACACACACACACATATATATATATATATATATATATATATATATATATATATATATATATATATATATATATATATATATATATATATATATATATATATATATATATATATATATATATATATATATGTATATATATAATATATATATATATATATATATATATATATATATATATATATATATATATATATATATATATTTATATATACGTAAATGTAGCATAGACTTCAGTAATTTACACATAGGATATATTAAAAAAATAATAACTCCAATTAATATCTTAATGTTACTGATGATGCGAAATGCAATGTAATACGTACTAATTCATACATTAGAATAAATGATGAAAGTCAGAAAAACAGGAATAAGGGATATACATGTTCTTGTAGCAAAAATAGAAATTTTCTTTCAAGAACGGTAACAATTAGGAATTGTATTTATATTGCAATATTGTATACCTAAGAAGAGAATGTTAGGATATCTTTAGTGAATAGAAAAAAAATTTTGGTCAATTCAATGGTTATGCACTTACAGCAGCTCTACGTTAATGCACGTTAAATATGTGTCTAAAGGATTTAGTTGAAAATGAACATTATAATATGATAATTCATCGAGCTGATTTTTTTCCTTTGAAATAATATATATATATATATATATATATATATATATATATATATATATATATATATATATATATATATATATATATATATATATATATATATATATATATATATATATATATATATATATATATGTGTGTGTGTGTATATATATATATATATATATATATATATATATATATATATATATGACATGGACGAGTGGTTAAGACCTGGAAGACTCAATTAATTTCATGTATAAAACCTTATTTATTGTTCTTCTGTTCATGGCTATACCATTTAGTTGTCCTTTCTTTTCATAATTTGCCCCGACAAGCGGAGAGGATGTTATCAGTCCGAGTTCTAGCTCAGAACTGACACTTTTGGCGTTGCTAAGTAAGCGAAATTCTTATGTTTACTTCCGTGTTGGCTTCTTCACTTTGTATAGTGAACTCTAGTCATAAAACTCTCGCCAGAATGACTGCGAGTGGAAGTCAGGATTGTAAATTAATGATTTTGCACAGGCAGTAGTAACCTTTCTCTGTTGAGGATATTTATTGTCATTAAAAATCACTTAAATTTTGAAAAGTAATTTATATTTTATTAGCATAAGTTTTATGGCATATCCCCTGTATAATAATAGCCTAAGTTATCTGTCAGTCTGTCCTCGAATTTATGAAAAGATTAGATCTGAAATGGTAGAGACATCCATATTGGATTTGTGATGAGTTAGGGTTAGCAAAATTCAAAGCGAGTTCGAAAACATTAGAAATGTACCACCTTCACCCTTATTCGAACTTTTAAGGACATTATTTCATGCCCTATTTTACCCGGTTAAAAGCAGGCTATTAAGTTTATCACATAATAAATAGGTAAAATAACATTTTTTTAGCATTATGATTTCATTTCTTTAACCATCTCATTTATCATGTCTTATTTTAAATTACTTAAATATCGTCTGCATTATTTTCATACGTTTTATCTCTCAACTTAGATATTACGTGAATAATTTTCTTTTATATTTGGCTTAAATAATACATTAGGTACATATGTGATCGTTTTAAATACATCATCAAATAAAATCATCGATCATTTGTTCGAATGAAAATTTTATCTCCTGTATTAACAACAATTTCTTATCATAAAAGTCGAGGATTCTATTTTACTGACTTATAAATATCTATCTTTTAAGTTATATATCTTTGAAAATGAAGAATTTTGTACGTTTGTGAGTTTGTTTTTTATACATAACCACACAGTTTGCAATCGATTCGCTCAATTTTGGACTTCATTCATACATACCGCCTAATAATCACTGTCAATATTAAAACTTCTGCTGTTCATCCTGCCACTTTATATGACAAAATAAATTAAAGTTGATATCTAACATTCTGTCAAAATAAACAAATTATTGAAAGTGTACCGATTAATACTCAGCTAAAAAACAAACCTTTTTTTACCTACCTTTTAAGGTACTTTACAATTCTGGAAAATTAAAAATTTTACTGATCCCTTCATATGATGGGCTATATGCTAGTGTAATAATAATGATTTATTAATTTATATGTATACACGTCCTGTATTTCACCCCAAAAAAATCTTCTTAAGCACAGTCTAAGACATTAAAATCTAGACATTTACTTTAATTAAGACAACAAACCAATTATTAATTTCAATCCCTGTTACTACTTTAAATATTTAAAACGCTGAATTCATCAGTTTTAATCTCGCTAGTTGAAATTTAAAAAAAAGTTAAAAATTTGATATGTTAAAAAAAAGTTATATTTTCCTTCAGTAATATTTTAAACATAATTTTGTAAATTTAAACATCTCAAGAAACCATAAAAATTGCACTTTAAACCTCTGGTAAATTAATACGTCAAAATAATGATAAGCGTACTTTATTTAAAATGTGAGGTATTCCAGTTACTCGCTAAATAGCTAATTAAAATTCTTGCTTGTGTTTGAATCTCATCATCGCTTTAATAGAAAAGTCGTCACTTTTAATATAATGTGCTAATAGGTTTATCTCACATTTTAATTACACGCAAACATTAATATTAATACAGACGGTATCCTTTTCAAAGGGGAAACTAATTAACAAATTTAAGCATTTTCAACAAAATTATGAGGTCTTTTATTCGGTACTGCACTATATCTGTTTGAAATGGAAATCATAGTCGTGATAAGTGACGCCGTCATGTTTTGCTGTTTTTCAATTAATAGACTTAAAGTTTTGATTTAGATGGAATATAATTTAATGCAAAATTAAGATTTAATGGTTTGTTTGTAATTTCGAATTTTAAACACTTAGTGGTTAAAAAAATGGTTCAATCATATAAAAAATTAAAATGATTTTCTTTAAAGAACTTTATTTTTATATACGTAGGTACATTCTTCGTAATTAACTCTAGATTGCCCGAGATTTCTTGTATACCTATATTGCCCAAAAAAAGTCAAAATGACTGCATTGTGAAAAAATAACAAACATGTAAATAAATTTGTTTTAAACTAATTTTTAATATTATATAATAAAGGAAGGCGGAAGTAATTACATATATTCATAAACCCATTTATATGTTATAGAAAAAGTCACCAAATTCTAGGAAATTGTGTCATAATATTTCATAATTGTTTTTCAAAATGAAATTAAAAAACAGTCAAAATGACTGCCTTGAGCAATTTAGTGTTAAAGCTGATTCATTTTTTTAAGAGATTTATTAGTTTTTAGATGCATAAATATCATTGGTATTTACTATGTAATTATGAGTTTCATTTGTAGTATAGGATGGGGTAGAATACCTCCTAAATCTGACAACAAGTAACGTACGTCTATTTTTTAAAGCAGGGAACATTTAGTTACGCAAAAGCGTAAGATACCCAGCTGCTATTAAACCAGATTTTAAATTAGATACAGAACAAAGCTGTTTAAAATATAAAGGACCATAATGAAATTTGTGGCAAAACTATACCAAACTGTCACATAGTAAAAATGCAGTGCAAACTCATATATTCAATATTTAACCGTTTACTTGCCCATATTACAGTAATGGACCCTGATTTTTAAAATAAAAAAAATCACATGTGAAAAAGTCTTATTAATATCGTTTTTACCTACAATTGAACTTTACATTATAAAGTATGTTTTACAATAAGATTTATTTTGTTTAGATACTTTTTATTAAAATTTTTGAATTTTACTATATTTTGTCAATTTTACTCTCCCTTACAATTAAATTTACAAAAATTCCAGTTTAAATGGGAAAGACGCAATACTTTAAAATATATCATTAGATAATACATTTTAAAGGAATACAACAAAAACAAAATTTTACTTTTAATTTTTAAAGGTAAAATTTACGTTTTTATGCCTCTTATGTCTCATGAATTTCAAACACTTTATACTTTAAAATACATTTTACATTTAATAACGTACTATAATTTAAAGTAAATATAAATGCTTCATATAGAAAATATAAACAGAAAAAGAACATTTTTGATAATTCTTACATTTACAGTTCTGTACAAAATTAACTAATATCTTTATACAGCTCTTCATCACTTCAAACAGGAATACTAGATAGAATGAAATGTTAACTTTAATTTAAACTCCCTTAAAAATGCCAATTTTTTAAATTTCCTATTTGAATAACCTAATTCAAAACTTTTCAATTTAATCTTGAACTTCGTAGTCATTCTTCGCATTAATGTAGTTTATAGGCTTAATGTGAACATTTAAAAGATTTTCCAGATCTAAGTGTGTTGGAAGAAACTTAAACGAGGACTAATCAGGATGATGGAATCTAATAAACGGCTTTAGTGTAAAAATAAACTATTTTTAGTAAGATTATATTATGCAAATTAGTAGATTAGAATCATAAAAGTACTTATTGTTTTAATACAATGAAGAATTGCTTCAAAAGTAATTTTTATTTCTAATTTTTAAAATGATAGGACAAAAGAATAACGTAGTTATTAAGTGTTTCAATCGAAAAAGTTCCACAAATTTATTTTTAGGTATAAACTGTTAGGTTGTAGTTTAAAAAAAACATTTATTAATACTAACGTACTAATCACATTTATGGAGAATGATCAAAAGGGGAGGTTATGTATTATCATCTTTATCTCTTAATCATAATAATTGCTTTAGAATAAAATCTTACTATGATAAACAAAATAAACATGCATTAAACTAGCGTGTATTTCAGTTGTTTAAGAAATGTTAGGAAAATTAAAGAAAAAATTATTCATTTTTTTTCGAGATTTATTAGTTTGTTGATGCAGAAATATGGAAAACTAAATTGATTTCTGATTAAAAATGTATAATAGTATTTTCAAAATGAAATACTTTTTATATATTTGTTTTAATTCAATTATCCAAACTGAAGTTATTAAGTTCACTATATACGTCCAGATTGTTTGAAGGAAAAGACAAGAAAAAATCGTTAAATATATTATTAAACTTAATTTTATTTAAACAAATAAATAAAAATAATCAAATTTTGTGTCTTTTCAATGAATTATATACAGGAGAATCTCGGTATAACGACCCCCTGTGGAACCAAAATCATATGATCGTTGTCGTGCGGAAGGTCGTGCTAACGAATTGAAAATATTATAAAAAAAATTAGCAAAAAAAAGATGCAACAATACATACATAGAGAACATTTCTATTTATTTGTATATCCATTACTGAATTTTTGAAAAAAAGTCTTTGATTAAAGCATGTTTCAAGTTCATTTGGGAAATTTTCACTATCACGGATTCCATATCCGTTAGATTTTGAGGGACATCTTCAGAATTAAATTGTCCTTCAAAATATTCAAACAAGGCATAGATTGCATTGAAGGCTTCCTTTTCATTCACTTTTTAAAAAGCCGGAACGATTTCTTCTCCGTCGTAGAAATCTCAGATTTCTTCATTTCTGGTAATACGGGCAATATAATCGTCCTCATTCAAATTTTCTCTGAAGAACTGTAAAGTTTCATCTACCGCAACAAACTCATCAAAAGATAACTGAAGATTTAGTTCTCCCATTTTCACCACGCCCCTTCCCCTTTCTAATGCAAACACAAAGAGAGGAGTACAGGTTTCTTGAAGTTTCAGTGCAGTACAATACTTTTGTAATAGCCCATGTGCTCATGAGTTCTAAAATTGGCTTCCTTCTAACGAAAATGAATAATTTTGGGGTCGTTGTAATGGTTTACAATTAACATTATTCCTATGGTAATATAATTGGGACTTTTTAAAATGGTCGTTCTAATGAAGGGTACGTTGTATCTTGGGATCTTTAAAAAGAGGTTCTACTGTATTAATATAATATGTATGATGGCGGAAAGGCGGCCACATGAGTTGATCAATGTTAGCGGAGTTTGTGGTTTCAAATTTCGCAAATGGCATGGAAGTTCCCAGCCGTTAAGAGTCGACATTATGCAGTTTGTTATGATTACATTAGTATGCATATAAACTGTTTGCTGATTATTTATTTTAAATATTCAGCGAACAATCAATTTTGAGTATTTATGTATTTATGTATTTTGTTTATTTATACATATTTATACATATTATAAGTTTGTAAATTGATTCCTTAAAAATTGTATTCAATTTTTTAAAAGTGAAAAACAATCAGCAAATTGAGTCAATACATTTTTTTCTCATAACTATGTTATTGTTTTTTAATGTGTTTCATATACTATATAGTGTTATACCATATTATGAACAGTAAACATTGAAATTTGTAAAGAAATCTTATTCATATTTATGGCATACATTATATGCATTTTTAAATCTGTAAGAACAGTCACTAAGAAGATTCAAATCTGTTTTAACTATATTATATACATAATTTGGTAATTCATTACTAAAAGCTTTATTTGGATCCTAACAGAAATTTAAAGAGGATCAATTGCATCTGAGTGTACTACAGACTAAGTGCAATTTTCAGGAGCTATAGATCTAGTCTTTAATTATGGTGCTTTCAGTACTTTTAAATTTGGATATAATTTTATTTGATACAAAATTAAATTATAAAAAATATTGAAAAAGTTTCTTCTCTATTCTAGGAATAAATTTAAGAAATAAATACACAAAGAGAAAGAAATGCTTTCTGTTTTTTTTTTATAAAGTTGTTTAGTATTCGATAGGTTTGAGTAAATACGGAATGTTTTGCTACTTTTTATCCTCTAATACATCATTATGTAAAGACTAGAGTTTTTTATTTCGCTTCCAAATAAAAAATATAAGTACTATTCAAAGTGATAAGTTTGCACTATTTAGACTGTTATCTTTTAGACTGAATTATTTGAGGATGAATTGCAAATGAGAGCTGGAACAGGAAAACAAAACTAGTTGTTTTAAACGTAAAGTTAGCAGTTACACAGTATTGAACAGCAAGGATGAGTACGCATATAAGAAATTCAAGCCGAGTCTTTTTTTATATTACAAAGAGACACTAAGAAAGCGTTAATTATTAAATGTTAAAGTTCAGATTCACAGTTTGTTCCATAAGAGCGTGTCGTCTATTTCTCTGAAAATACAAACTAGTTAAAAATACATATGTACAGTGTAGTATACATATTAAACTGAGATGCATTTCAGCTAATAAGTTGCCTACTCCCTATTATTATCGATTATGCAAAAATTACTTAATCATTTGATTTTGACGTTGAGTGGCATTTACCCCGATTCGGTAGGTCGAAAATATTTTGTACCTCTTTCTACCGTGCTACCCACTTCTTGACGAACATCTACGACTTTCTGACGTACTGTGCTGCAGCTGCACAAGACATTTTGTGTCCGTTTGGATGGCTACACAGAAACACTACATCTCGCTTGTGCGGCACTCATTTAGGAATTGTTGATTTAAAACAACAAAACAAAACCAATAAAGAATATAACAATAAAGCATTCTTCTCTAATGTTTGAAGATCACGTGCAATTAAACCGGTAATTGAGCGCCATCTATTGACGAAGTTATGAGCGACATACTCTTATGGAACAGACACTAATCCATTTTATTATTAACGCTACACATACTATGAAAATCTAAAGTGCTATGTAAATTCTATATTTTTTAATGAAATATAATTAATAAAAATAAGTATTTAAAAGTGTTTTAGTAATATCAAATTATAATAAAAATGCATTCATAATTTTAAAAATATTTAAAAAAATATTTCTTTGAACCTTTCAAAATTGGCGTAAAATTTGTAAAATAAAATGCCATATTTATGTAAGAAGATGATTGGTCAAATCTGAACAATATTTTGATATAGTTATAAACCGTTTTTTATATAGGTATGTATTGAAATAACAAGGCAAAATAGAGGAATTTATTATTTCACATTAAAATAAAAGTTGCAAATTATTTAGACATTCTTAAATATATATGATATATATATATATATATATATATATATATATATATATATATATATATATATATATATATATATATATATATATATATATATATATATATATATATATATATTATATATATATATATATATATATATATATATATATATATATATATATAATATATATATATATATATATATATATATATATATATATATATATATATATATATATATATATATATATATATATATATATATATATATATATATATATATATATATATATATATATATATATATATATATATATATATATATATATATATATATATATATATATATATATATATATATATATGTGTGTGTGTGTGTGTGTGTGTGTGTGTTTGTATATTTGTCTGTTTAAAAACATAAAAACAAACATATATATTTGTTTATATATTTCAATATAAAATACGGAAAGTTGGTTGAAAAATTAAATAATTTTTGACTTATTGAGATTTAAGTGAATAACTTAATTTACGAGCAAAACGCCCGCTCCCGGTACAATTCCGCTGTGAAATGTACCCGCACACACAGTGTTAATTATAAAATATTGCAGAATTTTATTTATTACCTAATAAAAAATATTCTAAAAATATAATACTATTAATATATATGTATTTTAATTTATTGTACACAATTTTATAACTGTATCTTTGTATATATTTGTTTACTTGTATCATTTGTTTATTTTTATTTATTTGTTTATTCTATATATATATTTATTTAATTGTATACATTTGTTTATTTGTCTATTTATATATTTGTTTATATATTTCAATATAAAATACGAATAGTTGGTTAAAAAAAATTAAATAATTTTCGATATATTTGGATTTAACTGAATAAATAAATTTACATGGATAGCGCCTGCTCCCGGTACAATTCCGCTGCTAAATGTACCAGCACACAATGTGTTAATTATAAAATATTCTAGAATTTCATTTATTACCTAACACGATTATGATAAATATATAATACTATTAATATAGATGTATTTTAATTTATTCTACATAATTTTTAACTGTATCTTATTAAGAGAGAAAATAGCTTTGAAACGTTAGTCATACCCTTAAAGATATATATATATATATATATATATATATATATATATATATATATATATATATATATATATATATATATTAAAAATATCTGAGGTATTTGTTATTTCTAAACCTAAATTCCATATGAAACTAAAACGATCCCGCAGACTTTCCTTCCGAATCTCTTCCAAATACCAATTTTATCGTAGATATTTTTAGAGTTGTAGCGCTAAGTTTAATTCCATTCCTCAAAACTTATATATATATATATATATTTTTTTTTCTTCTTCTTCGTGAGCCCTCCTGAAATTGACAGCTCATCTCGCACGATGTGATGGATTGAGAAGCAGAGCGAGAAAATTATGAATACGAAAACAGTCTACTTTTTATGGTAGTTTCCCCGTCGTGTCGATTTTTATTCCCTTCTGACTTAATACAAAATATTGCTTTTCCATTTTTACAAAAATCAAAATTTATATTCTAGCTGGCGATCATGGCGGAGGAAAGGGAAATGTTAATTCAAAATCTGAAAGTTACCTGAAGATATTTTTGGAGTATTGAGGGAAGTGTTGAAACCTTGTGACAGAGAAAATGATTTCACTGTATATACTTATATGTACTCACACATTTGTGTGTGTGTGTGTGTGTGTGTGTGTGTGTGACTGCATATAGATATATGAATGAAAGTACTGAAATATAAGCAGGTACCTACCTATATATTTCTAAAAATGTGTGTTAGAACTAAAGAATATTTTGAAGGGAAAATATGCTTTTATACAAATTCGTGTTAGAAATTTTTCTCACCAGACAAATATGCAGTATTATTTTAATGTTTCGAATGTATATACCTTATATACTTGTATGTGTTTTGGTTAGATTTGGAGTGGTTCGCACTACGTTTTGGCTCCAAGAAGACTAACGAGACTGGGACCTACTGTTTTAATCTGCCCCAGTAGAATTAAAATCTACGAACTCCTTTTCTAAAGATCAACGCCGAATGCTGGCCGATTGGTTAGGGTGCTGATCCTATGTACCTATTTTCGTGTGTTCGAACCCCACTATGGAATGGATGTTCGTAGCTGTTAAGAATCGGCTTTAAGCAGTAGGTCTTTGTCTCATTAGCCCTCGTGTCCAAAACAGAAAACCGTAGCACTCCAAACCACACCAAACCAAAACCAAATATCAACACCCTAATCATTTGGATTTGGAGTGCTACGGACTACTTTTAAGTAATTCGAATGTAAATAGGACCGGTACCTACTGCTTAAAGAGGATTCCGAACGGCTATGGACATCGATGCCACAGTGTACCCAAGAACTCTTGTACCCAAGATGAGCACCCTAAACCATTTAGCCGTCCTTTGGCTGGATATATCTGTAAGTGTGTATATATTTCATTGTTCTTCTTGTAAGGAAATGTCGACCGTAGCTTTAGAAACCGAACTTTGTCAAATCTTTTATACATAAGTTAAAAGGAATGCATCGCTGGATATATCTGTAAGTGTGTATATATTTCATTGTTCTTCTTGTAAGGAAATGTCGACCGTAGCTTTAGAAACCGAACTTTGTCAAATCTTTTATACATAAGTTTAAAGGAATGCATCGCTGGATATATCTGTAAGTGTGTATATATTTCATTGTTCTTCTTGTAAGGAAATGTCGACCGTAGCTTTAGAAACCGAACTTTGTCAAATCTTTTATACATAAGTTAAAAGGAATGCATCGCTGGATATATCTGTAAGTGTGTATATATTTCATTGTTCTTCTTGTAAGGAAATGTCGACCGTAGCTTTAGAAACCGAACTTTGTCAAATCTTTTATACATAAGTTAAAAGGAATGCATCGCTGGATATATCTGTAAGTGTGTATATATTTCATTGTTCTTCTTGTAAGGAAATGTCGACCGTAGCTTTAGAAACCGAACTTTGTCAAATCTTTTATACATAAGTTAAAAGGAATGCATCGCTGGATATATCTGTAAGTGTGTATATATTTCATTGTTCTTCTTGTAAGGAAATGTCGACCGTAGCTTTAGAAACCGAACTTTGTCAAATCTTTTATACATAAGTTAAAAGGAATGCATCGCTGGATATATCTGTAAGTGTGTATATATTTCATTGTTCTTCTTGTAAGGAAATGTCGACCGTAGCTTTAGAAACCGAACTTTGTCAAATCTTTTATACATAAGTTAAAAGGAATGCATCGCTGGATATATCTGTAAGTGTGTATATATTTCATTGTTCTTCTTGTAAGGAAATGTCGACCGTAGCTTTAGAAACCGAACTTTGTCAAATCTTTTATACATAAGTTAAAAGGAATGCATCGCTGGATATATCTGTAAGTGTGTATATATTTCATTGTTCTTCTTGTAAGGAAATGTCGACCGTAGCTTTAGAAACCGAACTTTGTCAAATCTTTTATACATAAGTTAAAAGGAATGCATCGCTGGATATATCTGTAAGTGTGTATATATTTCATTGTTCTTCTTGTAAGGAAATGTCGACCGTAGCTTTAGAAACCGAACTTTGTCAAATCTTTTATACATAAGTTAAAAGGAATGCATCGCTGGATATATCTGTAAGTGTGTATATATTTCATTGTTCTTCTTGTAAGGAAATGTCGACCGTAGCTTTAGAAACCGGACTTTGTCAAATCTTTTATACATAAGTTAAAAGGAATGCATCAAAGAAAAAATTGGATAACTCTCTGGAGTACCGATCATGTCTCTAAACTTTCCAGAACCAGCCTGAAGTCTTGATTAGATCTTATGCAGAGTCGAAGGGTTAATCGTAAATCAGATTCTTTATTTATTCTCATGAAAATAAATCGAGGCATAAGAAAACAGTCGATCGTTGTGCTAAGCTTTATGATCATTTAACTGATTCATTGGGTTTAAATGTGTCGACTATTATGATTTGTGCTCTATTGTGATAGCAAATACGCTTTTGGATATAAGCACAGACAAACTCCAGTCAATCTGGCTATATCTGTTTCAGAAACGTTGGATATTTTTTCTGTTCAAGGCGTTCCGGAAGAAGAGAAGATCCCATGAGTAGCTCAACATGAGTAAAATATTAATAAAGTAGCGTCACTGTGACACTACTTGGACTTCGCAAAAATGATTGGAAGAAACCTGTAGAGGAGTACACATAAGTCTTTTATGGTTGGGGGGTTATCAGATGATAAAAAATATTCTATAATAGGCAGTTAAATTTGGTTATACCTCCTGCTATTTAGCAACATTTTATATGAGTATATATGCGTATTTAGTTTCATATTTGTTAAAAACTTATTACAAGAGCGCAATCTGCATATTAAAAATAGACGTTTAGGGACATTTAGTGTCATTTTGTGAAATGAACAAAGTTACAGAATGTGAGATAAAATATATGCACGAAAACTTACACACACACACACACACACACACACACACACACACACACATATATATATATATATATATATATATATACATATATATATATATATATATATATATATATACACACACCGGATGATCCAAAAGTCAGGGCGAATTTTGAAACTGAATAATTCGAAAAAGAAAGAAGATAAAAAGATACTGTTTACATCAAACGAATGGAAAATAAACCGGATTTAGGTGTCAATGAAAAAATAGTTCTGTTGGAGACTAATAGATGGCGATGTCTAATTTTTGATAAAGGATTAAAGGCAAAGGAACAAGGAGAAAATGTGAAACTGCAGCAGGTAATGGCAGTCGAATCTTGTATGCATCGAAATGCTGTCCATAGTTGAGAAAACACTCTTAGTTAAACTGTATTATTAGAATTCTGAAAGAGACATTGTGGAATTACGAACATATTGCCATATAAAGGGTATTACAGTGTGGGGATTCGTCTCACAGCTGTACTACTGAATGATGGACATAACATTGAACTTTTACTGTAAAACTAATTAACTGTAATTAAGTTAACTTGTAAGTTATCCGCATGTTTTAATTTGTAAATTATCCTTTTATGCATTAAAACAATACAGCGCCATCTGTTGGTCATAAACAGAACAATTTTTTCTTTAATATACAAAATCCGGTTCCTTTGCCATCTGTTTGGTGCAAACCTTACCTTTGTATCTTCATTCGTTTTCGAATTACTAACTTTTAAACTTCTCCTGATCACCCTGTTTATAAACACAAATACAAAATTATATACAAAAGTTATAAGCAAATAAAAAACGGTATTTTCTAATGTCAATTACTTTTTATTAATGACGTACGATTAATAAAAATGATGCTTGATTTTGTGAACACTAAATCTTATTTTACACTAATGAATAATATATTGATATACGAACTTACATAATAATAATTAAGACGCGTAATTAAACCGGAGATTGGTTTTGTCAAGAATAAACTTAAATTAAAAAAATCAAAAATATTCCATGTGCAGTTTCGGAAAATATGTAAATATAATTCTTTTTAAACCTTTTATACATCTCAATTACATAATAGGTATTCAAACTCTTATCCAAATTCTTTTAAATGGAAATTTTCTTCCCAAAAGTTTCGCAAGAGACTAAAAATCTAATTAAAATTCAGTTTGAGGATTTTTTTGAGATGTAAGAGATAAGATAATAAACAATATTTTGATAAACATTTTTTAACAAAGTATTTATTCACCCATAAACTATTTTTATGCTATCCTTTATTTGAAAATTCCTATTATTTACGGCGTTTTAATTATGAATTAAATCCCATTCTTTTGATAATAAACACAATCTGAATTTTGCCATCATAATAAACGAATTTAATTGAAATTAATTATTCCAAAACACATCATCTTTTATTATGATATTTATTTTATATAAAGAGTGATCTATTAAATAATTATGAATTAAATAATTCTGAGCTATATGTTAAATATTGTGAGATATATTGTGGTGTCTTTTGGGGCTTTACATTGTAATAGTTGGTTTTATTATATTTTTATAATATAACTATAATTTAAAGCTTCAGTATTTAATGAAAATTTTTAAGACATTTACAAAAGACATTTTCGCATAATGCTGTGCTTAACTTTGATTTTACACTAGTTTTCCTCAAACCGTTTCATAACTTTTATTATACTGTGTTTTAAAAATGATTTTAAAGTTATTTTACAATTATTAAAACTTATATTGATATTAAAACTTTCGTATAGAAAATTTTCATGTTTTAAACTTCCTTTTAAAGACTTGAGATTATATTCTAAAAGTTGTTATGTTAAAATAATTTTAGTATAAAAATCATTTATGGTCTACTCTTTACCTCTATCTATCTACTTTATCATGTTTTTAATAAGTATGTCTTTTCTTAAGAAAGATGAAACTTAGTTTATATGTTGTGTTTCACTTTGATTTTATGATAGTTTTCCTCAAACCCTTTCATAACCTTTATTATATAGTTATTTAAAATGATTTTAAACTTATTTTACAATTATTAAAACTTATTTTGATATTAAAAGCTTTCTTATCCAAAATTTCATCGTTTAAACTTCCTTTTACAGACTTGAGATTATATTCCAAAAGTTGTTATGTTAAAATAATTTTAGTATAAAAATAATTTGTGGTTTACTCTTTACCTTTGTTTCTCTACTTTATCCTGTTTTTAATAAGTATGCCTTTTCTTAAGAACGATGAATGTTAGTTTAAATGTTGTGTGTCACTTTGATTTTATACTAGTTTTCCTCAAACCCTTTCATAACCTTTATTATATAGTCATTTAAAATGATTTTAAACTTATTTTAGAATCATTAAAACTTATTTTGATATTAAAAGATTTCTTATCAAAAAACTTCATCTTTTAAACTTCCTTTTAAAGACTTGAGAATATATTCCAAAAATTGTTATGTTAAAATAATTTTAGTATAAAAATCATTTGTGGTCTATTCTTTACTTTGGTCTCTCTACTTTATCATGTTTTTAAAAAGTATGCCTTTTCTTAAGAACGATGGAAGTTAGTTTAAATGTTGTGTTTCACTTTGATTTTATACTAGTTTTCCTCAAACCCTTTCATAACCTTTATTATACCATAGTTTAAAAATGATTTAAAACTTATTTTACAATTATTAAAACTTATATTGTTATTAAAACCTTTCGTACAGAAAAATTTCATGTTTTAAACTTCCCTTTAAAGACTTGAGTTTATATTCTAAAAGTTGTTATGTTAAAATAATTTTAGTATAAAAATCATTTATGGTCTACTCTTTACCGTTGTCTCTCTACTTTATAATGTTTTCAATAAGTATGCCTTTTCTTAAGAACGATGAAAGTTAGTTTAAATGTGTTTCAATTTGATTTTATACTAATTTTCCTGAAACTGTTTCAAAACCTTTAGTATACCGTGATTTAAAAAGGAATTAAATTTATTTTACAATTATTAAAAATTTATATTAATACTAAAAGCTTTCGTATCGAAAAATTTCATCTTTCAAACTTCCTTTTAAAGACTTGAGATTATATTCCAAAAGTTGTTATGTTAAAATAATTTTAGTATAAAATAATTTGTGGTTTACTCTTTACCTTTGTCTCTCTACTTTATACTGTTTTCAATAAGTACTCCTTTTCTTAAATTGCTGATATAAATTAGAGTGATTTTGTTCAGTTTCAAGATCTACATCCAACTGGTTTTTGCCTCAAAAGTCATAGTGAGACATATTTCTACTGATTAAAGCAAATTTCGAATGTCTACATACATGTGATCATTGGACTGACATCCTCGAATTCTGCTACCAAAGAACAGAGGAAAATATACTAACCAAACACTACAAAACAACTCTTACGGATTCCGTAGAAAATTGAATGCCTAACAAAAATTTCTAATCCAAGTCCAGTTTTATGAACCAATTTACTTTTCTTCCAATACCTCATATAAAATGCTTCCAACGTTTTGTAGAGATCAATTCTCTGCACTCAGAAAAACATGCTGTAGATAAAATATCTTTTTATAATAGCTGAAATTGATTAACCAAACATTGCAAAACAACTCTTACGGATTCCGTAGAAAATTGAATGCCTAACAAAAATTTCTAATCCAAGTCCAGTTTTATGAATCAATTTGCTTTTCTTCCGATACCTCATATAAAATGCTTCCAACGTTTTGTAGAGATCAATTCTCTGTACTCAGAAAAAACATGCTGTAGATAAAATATCTTTATTTATAATAGCTGGAATATGCAAAGATATATCTACACAGTTTATACAGTAAGCCGTACATATACAAATGTAAGTTTAAGATGAATGCTCGCTCTAATGTTTTCCTGCAATTTACAGGATATTGTAAAATTTTTATAAGATGTTTGGCTTCGTTTGGAGCTCTACGGTCTGCTTTTTCCAACACGAGAGCTAATGAGACCAGGACCTACTGTTAAAGCCTACGGACATCCATCCACAGTGTGAATCGAACTCTCGAAATCCAGAACCGAAGATCAGTGGCTAAATCAGTGGATCAGTGGCTTGGCCTTCATTCTTCAACTCTATAACGATTAATCAATCTTTTAAAATTGTGGGATTCGAACCCACGAACTCCTCTTCCAAATGCCAGCAACCTAGCCATTCGGCCATCGTTCGGCATTTATAAGATTTTTAATCTCTTTTATAAATACATTGTGTTGAATTGCAGTCATATAATTATAAAATTAAAGAATATAAACTAATATATAATTTGAAATTAGAATATCTTTAGGCAAAAATTAGAATAAAATTTCATTAAATTATTTATTTCTAGTTATGAATAAAATACTGATAATTTTTCTATCGAATTCTATTACTTAAATCTAATATTAAATCTACTTTTCTAATCCTATTACATTAAACATTATTCATTAAATATTTGCCGCAAACATAAAAGACTTTATTTAAGTGAACTTATAGTTTTTAATACCTCAATAAAACTATTTATGCACGAAAAAATAGGGTAAGTGTAAATATATTATTATACTCAATATGATTATAAAACTCACCTTTTACTTTAAAAATGATACATAACTATGAATGTTTATTAGCCTTAATAATATTTTACACATAAAAATGGAGTTGCATAATAAAGGTTTTATTAATACATTTCACTAGAGTTGAGTGAGTGTTTAGAACATTTCAAAGGTTGCTTTGTACGAGAAAAACCTCTATCTAAACTGGTGCTCATAACCAAAGCCTTGAGCTTAATAAAGATTTCTGAAGCGGAAGGATTGCATCTTTTTCATTCCGTATCATAACTTTTTAGGGTTCCTTATCAGAAATTCTTACCAGCTGAGTAAGCTTAAAAGTTAATATATCTTTATTTAAATGCCGGTTTCACACGGTATTGATTATTTTACATGAGGGTAAATCTCTTTTTAGATGAAACGATATAATATGGGATATCTTTCCAGATGAAGGTGATTCAGCTTATCATAAATGGCTTTTGATTGTATTTTGGAAATAGGAGCAACATTGAAAAATATCGCAGTCCTTAAAAACTAAAAATTATATTAAAAACGTCATTTTTTAATCTGTGTATTTAAGGTATATATCCAGGCTTAAGGTGATACATCACTTTAAGGAAGTTTAAATGGAAGTTGTTTTCTTATTTTTCACTTTATCATATCTTTTATAATATTTATTTTATATACATGGGATTTTCAGCAATTGGGTTAGACTTTTATTGAATTAATTTTACAGCATTTGCTTGTCTATGAGAAGAGTAAGAACTTTTTGAGAAGAGTAAGAAAGTGAAAAGTGACCAAGAAGCAGAGTGACGCAGGGGGTAGCGCTTCGTTCTCCACGACACAGGTCCAAAGATCGACCCCCGGGCTGGGAAAGGTTGGCTCAGCCTTTTATCCCTTCGGTGAGTGGATAAACTGGAGACCAAGCATGATTTGAAACTAAACACTGTTAGTTCCGAGTAAGGTTGACCACAAAACCGAAACATTTGCTTGGAACCCCAGGTACCTTGGTCTCAAAAACGGAGATAGGCACCTTAGTCCTAGCCCGCTAGGGGTTATTTCTCCGGGGATTTAGAGAGCTTAGAATTCAGTTTAAAAGCGAGAGCTTGTTTCAAAAATTAAAAAAAAATGATCTGATCCATTGTACAAAAGGGGATTATTATTCATAATTTTTGCTTTTTTTTGTAAACAAAAATCTTTAAGTATAATTCTTCACTTATTTAAGTTTTTTTAAAGTATCAGAAATATGGTACCAAAAGATTGAATTAAAAAAAAATATATAATGTTTAAAGAATCCTTTTTAAATACTGTATATAATCCGCTGTATCTCATTCGATAAAGACACCAATCCATTAACTTAGAATTTGCGGGTTCGGAACTCGAGTCGGCTTAAGATCCGCCGTGTTCGTTAAAGGTGACTGGGGCAAGTAAAATATGTTCGTGGTCACAATGTCCTCAAAGTTCTAAATTAATGCCTCTTGGGGTGACAGGCCCAGTCTATGGGTCATCTGCTTGCACCTTGCTTCAAAATTACGAGGACGTACTTAAGCGAAGTCGTTGTTTCACCTTAATAGTGCTCAATAAAACGAAAGGCGCATCATGGCCTTAATACGAGAGACTGCAGTTTTATGTTTACTGTTGGATTCTCTCATACTGGGATACCTCTATTAAGGAAATTATATAAATATGTCAGAATTAGCTCAGGCAACTATGGAAATATGTTTTAATGAGTATTTTCTAAGAAATTGTCTCCATTTCCAAGAACAATTACTGCGTTAAGTTCCATCCGTGAAACACTACGAATCATACTTCTAAATCCACTGCTATACCTTTTGAGTATCTAGAAAATGAAATTAGAAATAATCTACTTCCTTTAAATAACACTTCATGGAAGTTCTTTTAAACGTCTGCTGTCCATGCACCCAAATTTTGCTCATAGCATTCCCAGACAATATGAGAATAGCTTACAGTTATATATATATATATATATATATAAATAATATATATATATATATATACTATAATATATATATATATATATATTATATATATATATATATATATTATATATAATAATCTACATTCTAGAATATTAATATTGCAGTCACAGCTCCATTGAACTTACATCGAAGTCCGTGGTGGAACATTAACTTTATTACTTAGAAAAGATATCTTTCTTCGACAAAAGCAGAGCAAATAATGATACACGAAAACACCTCTTAATTAAAAAGTTGACCCCACAAGAAGTTATTAAGACGAATTCTTTCCCAAGAGACAGCAGCTTTGTGAGCGCTATTAACAGTTAGACAGGAACTTAGCTAATTGTAAAACTGAACAATTTTATTATATATATATATATATATATATATATATATATATATATATATATATATATATATATATATATATATATAATATATATATATATATATATATATATATATATGTATATATATATATATATATGTATATATATATATATATATATATATATATATATATATATATATATGTATATATATATATATATATATATAATATATATATATATATATATATATATATATATATATATATATATATATATATATATATATATATATATATATATATATATATATATATATATATATATATATATATATATATATATATATATATATATATATATATATATATTTATATGTATATATATATATATATATATATATATATATATATATATATATATATATATATATATATATATATATATATATATATATATATATATATATATATATATATATATATATATATATATATATATATATTATATATATATATATAATATATATATATATATATATATATATATATATATATATATATATATATATATATATATATATATATATATATATATATATATATGTATATATATATATATATATGTATATATATATATATATATATATATATATATTTATATATATATGTATATATATGTATATATATAAATATATATATATATATATATATATATATATATATATATATATATATATATATATATATATATATATATATATATATATATATATATATATATATATATATTATATATATATATATATATATATATATATATATATATGTATATATATATATATATATATATGTATATATATATATATATATATATATATATATATATATATTATATATATATATATATATATATATATATATATATATATATATATATATATATATATATATATATATATATATAATATATATATATATATATAAATATATATATATATATATATATATATATATATATATATATATATGTATATATATATATATATGTATATATATATATATATATATATATATATATATATATATATATATATATATATATATATAATATATATATATATATATATATATATATATATATATATATATATATATATATATATGTTTATATGTGAATACATATGTTTTAAGTGAATTTATTCGTGATCCGAATAATTTTTATCAGTCTGTCAGACATTAATTTTCAATATATTGTACTTGCAACCGTGGCATGAATTCTATATGAGAGAGACTTTTATGAAATTAAAACTTTCTTTAGCGTACGTTAGTTTTTAAACTATACTGTCCAGTATCTGACATTTTGAAACTAAAGGCTATATATAACGCACTTTGATTTGTAAAACACAGAAAATAGGTAAGGTATATTTTCTAAATTTATTTAGATATTTTAAATTAAATTTTTTATTATACTACTTAACATGCATTTGTTATTGAGTTTAGTAATACGTTTATTCCTTCACTCAAAAAATTGTCAAAGTAAAACCATTATTTTTATTTATCATTGTTATAACCACCATTTTCAGTGTAATGAAATATGTAATATTCCCTAATTAAAATATAATACTCTGTATCAGTTGTGCAATCTTTTAATATATCGTCTTTGAAATTATCTATTAAAAAACAGTTAAAGTTTTCTGAATTATATTAAAAGGAAATCAGAAATTCTAAAAATAAAGATATTGTAAATTTTCGTAATTTCTGTAAGACAAATAATTTACAAAACTAGTTTAGAACTATTTTTCCGTTACAATAGTATAGTAATAATCTATGCTAAAGTCATAATTTTGAAGGCATAAAATATTTTATTTTATATGTGAGAGAAATTATTTTCGAAATTTTACATATATACAGTGCTTTGTTGTTAATTGTGGAATTAAATATCATTTCACACAACGAAAAATCCTACAAAGGTCATGAAATACTCTCAATTTTTAAAATAAACTATAACATATTTCATTATTGTAGTTTTAAGTGGAAAACATTATCATTTAAAAATAATCTGTAAAATGATCAACATCAAAACTAGATTTGATACTATGGTTTGTGTTAGATATAAAAAAAACGTGTAATACTGATTGCAAAATATTAGTGCTTCAGTAATGTAACTTACCTCTTTTCCCTGAAATATTTGCACATTCAATAATCTAAAGAAAGCTTTAATTATAAGCCCTTAAGCTCCTTAAAATCATTTACTTGTTGAAGCCTAAAGAAACATATGCAACAAATTACCTCTACTACGTAATGCAGTTCTTTGGAATATTACGAGTAGTATATTTTCAGCATTGTTTATGCAAGCCTTATTGCATATTGTTACTCAGTTGACATACCATTGGGATAAAGTTGTACTAAATAAAAATACTAATAATACTGTACTAATAATAAAATAAATGTTCCTCATTACAGAGCATTTCTGCTAAAAGTTTGTTCAGTTTTCCTTTATATTACGCTGTTCTCGGAAATTTTAATTTAGAGCAAAAATTTGGAAAATATTTTGCAGGAACAGTTATTGTTAAAAAGGCTTTTCAGTAGAAAAAGTTTTAAAAATCTTTCATCAGATCTTTTTCCAAAATCATTAGTAATTCTTTATATTTTTCTTGAATGAGTAATAAGGACTTTGAAAGGAATGATTATTCTAAAAAATAAACAAATGGATGGGTGAATGGGAAATAAAATAAATGCATTTAAATATTTTAATGTGGCAACAACCTCAGTTTTAAATTTAGCTTTTTGCATACGAAATAAAAATAACATAATTTTTATATAGTAGCATGAAATAAAACCCAAAATACTTTGATTGTTTTCATACTAAATTTCATTTATTCATTTTTGGGTACAATAGTTCTCTAATCTTTGTGATATGCTCTTGGGGGAATAACCAGGAACTGTTCTAAATGTGATATCATTCATTCATTATTTTCCTATGATCAGTAAGCATGATATAAATGTACTCCGATACTACTTACCTTTAATACAATATTACTTAAGGAATAATTTTTCTAAAAAATATAAGCAAATGGGGGCGTGCATGGGAAATAAAATAAATGTGTATAAATATTTTAATGTTTCAACAACCTCAGTTTTAAATTTAGATTTGTGCATCCGAAAAAAAATACCATCATTTTTATATGTAACATGAAATAAAACCCCAATAAATTTGAGTGATTTCATACTAAATTTCATTTCTTTCATTTTTGGGTACAATAGTCCTCTAATCGCAGTGATTTGCTCTCGTGGATCAACCAGGAACTGTTCTAAAAATGATATCATTCATTTATAATTTTCCTATGATTAGTAAGCATGATTTAAATGCACTCCAACACTACTACTTAGGGAATAACTATTCAAAAAAAAAAGGGGGGGGAGGTGCATGCGAAATAAAATAAATGATTTTAAATATTTTAATGTGGCAACGGCCTCACTTTTAAATTTAGCTTTGTGCACCTGAAATAAAATGACCATTTTTTATAGTAGCATGAAATTAAAGTAAAATATTTTTAATAGATATCATACTATATTTCGTTTCTCTTCATATTTGGGTACCATAGTCCTCTAATAGCTGTGATTTGTTCTTGGGAAAAACCAGAAACAGTTCTAAAGGTGATATCATTTATTTATACATTTCCCTAAGATCAGTAAGCATGATCTAAATGTACTCCAATACTATTTACCTTTAAAACAAAACTACTTAGGGAATAATTATTCTAAAAAAAATAAACAAATGGGGGTGCATGGGAAATAAAAAACATGCATTTAAATATTTTAATGTGGCAACAACCTCAGTTTTAAATTTAGTTTTGTTTATATGAAATAAAAAGTACCATTATTTTTATATAGTAGCATGAAATAAAATAAAAAAAAGATTGATTTTATACTAAATTACATTTATTTCCTTTTTGGGTACAATAGTCCTCTTGGGGAACAACCAGGAACTGTTCTAAAGATGATATCATTCATTCATACTTTTCCTATGATCAGTAAGCATAATATAAATGTACTCCAATACTGCTTACCTTTAAAACAATACTACTTAAAGAATAATTATTCTAAAAAGTAAACAAATGGGGTGGGTGCATGGGAGATAAAATAGCTGGATTTAATTAGTTTAATGTGGCAACAACCTCAGTTTTAAATTTAGATTTGTGCATTCGAAATAAAAAAATACTATCATATTTATATAGTAGCATGAAATAAATCCAAAATACTTTGATCGATTTCATACTAAATTACAAGTCTTTTATTTATGGGTACAATAGTCCTTTAATCACCGTGATTTGCTCTTGGAGAACAACCAGGAAGTTTTCTAAATTGGATATCATTCATTCATACTTTTCCTATGATTAGTAAGCATGATCTAAATGTACTCCAAAACTACTTACCTTTAAAACAATACTACTTAGGGAATAATTATTCTAAAAAATAAACAAATGAAGAGGTGCATGGGAGATAATATAAATGCATTTAAATAGTTTAATGTCGCAACAACCTCAGTTTTAAATTTAGCTTTGTGCATTCGAAATAAAAAGTACTATCATATTTATATAGTAGCATTAAATAAATCCAAAATACTTTGATTGATTTCATACTAAATTACAAGTCTTTTATTTATGGGTACAATAGTCCTCTAATCACTGTGAATTCCTCTTGGGGAACAACCAGGAACTTTTCTAAATTGGATATCATTCATTCATACTTTTCCTATGATTAGTAAGCATGATCTAAATGAACCCCAATACTACTTACCTTTAAAACAATACTACTTAGGGAATGATTATTCTAAAAAAATAAACAAATGGAGGGGTGCATGGGAGATAATATAAATGCATTTAAATAGTTTAATGTCGCAACAACCTCAGTTTTAAATTTAGATTTGGGCATGTGAAATAAAAAACACCATCATTTTTTTTATAGTAGCAGGAAATAAAAGTCAAAATATTTTAATTGATATCATACTAAATTTCATTTCTTTCATTTTTGGGTACAATAGTCCTCTAAGAGCTGTGATCTGCTCTTGGGGAACAAATATGAACTGTTCTAAAGGTGATATAATTTATTCCTACTTTCCCTATGGTCAGTAAACATTATCTAAATGTGCTCTAATACTACTTACCTTTAAACAATACTACTAATGGAATAATTATTTAAAAAAATAAACAAATAGGGGGGTGCATTGAAAATGAAATAAAATCATTTAAATATTTAAATGTGGCAACAACCTCAGTTTTAAATTTAGCTTTGTGCATCTGAAATAAAAAATACTGTCATTTTTATACAGTAGCATGAAATAAAAGCCAAAATACTTTGAATTCATACTAAATTGCATTTCTTTCATTTTGGGGTACATTAGTCTTCTAATAGCTGGGATCTGCTCTTGAGGAACAACCAGGAACTGTTCTAAATGTTATATCATTTATTCATACTTTTCCTGTGACCAATAAAAATGATCTAAATATCCTCCAATACTACTTACTTTAAAACAATACTATTTACCTTTAGGTAAATCAAGATTATCCTATAAAAAGCTTTAAAATTTTAATAACAATTCATGTATGCATTATTTCATGTCATACTGATTCGCAGTCTATGTTATTAGAAAAAAGAGGATTTCTTTTTCTTAAAAGAAATATCCTAGAATATTTTAAAGAATAAACTTATACATTGCCGATATTTTTTATTAAAAAGAAAGAATCATGTTCATCTTGTATTGCTTAATTTAAAATTTCTTCTGAGATCTGACATCGTCTGAAAAGATTTTATGTATCCAAACGTAAAATATAACCCGTTGACATGAAATATTATGTATGCTCCAATTTTATTTTTGTTGTCTCTGTGGAGAAGGAAAATGCCAGTTCTGTAAGCAGAACGGATGTTATTTTATTTTTGCCTTTAAGTTCAGGAAAACTTACACCTGAATATATCTTACACTTTTTCACTCCTCCATTTTTCCAAATATAGAATTGTTTTTCTAAAGAATTTCCTTTTCCGCAATCTAACGAAATTCTTTACCAGATAAAATAGCCAACTATAGTAAGATTTTTTTTTTACAGTGCAAAATATTTTTACCGAATTTTGTTTCACCATATGGAAACATATATATTAATTTAACCTTCAAATACAAAATACATTTAAAACGTCAAAACTGCATTTGATGAACTTAAGGAGACAATTATAACGTAGTTGAAAATGT
Source organism: Pardosa pseudoannulata (assembly GCA_032207245.1). Taxonomy (NCBI): domain Eukaryota; kingdom Metazoa; phylum Arthropoda; class Arachnida; order Araneae; family Lycosidae; genus Pardosa; species Pardosa pseudoannulata. Next base: position 174,923,618 of record CM063504.1, on the reverse strand, counting down.
CTTACAAATACTTATTTATTTCTTATAACATACTAAACAACAAGATGAATTTTCTTAAAATTAAAACGTAAAAATCAATAGATTTTTGTTGCCATACTTTATAAAAATGGATCGAAAAACCACAAAACTCTATTTTATTTTCTAAGTTAAATTAACCAGTGGTATATACCATATCAAAACTCAATACTACATTCTCTAAATATAGAATGTAATAACTTCTAATAATCTGCTAAAGAACTGTAAAGGATGGCTGACAATATTAAGAACAAACTTATCGCTCTGTTAATTTTGTTTCTAAATTTAATTTTGAATGCTTGCAATTTCATAGAAAAGAGTTTCGATAAAATTTAATAGAATTCCGACTTACATTTTTGTTCTAAAAAGAGAGGTCATTTCTCTGATAACGTAAGATTACAAATATATAATATATATATATACTTTTTTCAGTTTAAGATTAAAACGCCTACCATTTCAACTTAAGATACTTGAGACTCAGTACTTTTAATAATTTTCAAAATTTCTCGAATCGTAGTAAGGTATTAACAATATTATGTATTTTTTATTTTATCTTTAATAAAACATCTAGGTTACAAATCCTATGGCCAAATTCTATGTATTTTTTCACTTTGATACAAGTCTATGAAAATCACAATGTTTTCTTAATTTTATTAATAGTTCAAAATTGGGTTTAATCAGAATTTATTCATCTAATCATCCCAAGGGAACTAAATAATTTTTGTACTTTCCCTAGACTCAGCAAAGTTTAAAAAATGTAGAACTTTCAATATTTTTATTCTTTATCATACACTCAAGATCCAAAACATTATGACCACCTGTCAATAACGAGTTGGTCCACTTTTGGTGCGCAACACAGCTTTAGTTGGTCAGGATGCTACAAGTCCTTGATAGCTGGCCGTAGACAGATTGTACCAGATGTTTTAGCAACGTTTACGCAAATTGCGAATTGAGATATTGCGAATTGGTGGTCTGTGAACTCTGAGCTGCAGTCCTATGACATCCCAAATGTGTTCTATCGGATTGATATCCGGTGAGTTGGGTGACCAGGACATTAACTGGAATTCAGCATCATCTTCCTGGAAATACTCCAACTCAAACTTAGCCTTGTGACACGGGACTTTGTCCTGTTGGAAATTTCCATTTCCATCTGGAAAAACAGAGAACATGTAAGGGTGCAAATGGTCCGCAATCATGTTCAGATACCCTATAGCATTCATGGTCTGCTCTACAACAAACAAGGGTCCCAGAGACACTCAAGAGAACATCTTCCAAAGCATAATTCAGCCAACACCGACCTACTCTACATTGAGGGAGCAACTGTTAGCCTGGAATACGGCATATCCTGGAAGTACCATCGGCGGGATGAATGACAAACCGTGATTCATCTGCCCAGGTAACTCTCTCCCACTGATCCATGGACCAGTCGCGATGTTCCGGGGCCCAGCATTGACGCAGTTGGTGATGACGCTTGGCCCAAGCTTCTGGATTTAATTCATATCACATACGTATAGTTTATATCCATCCTTTTTAATGTGTTATTTTGTACTTAACAGACAAACCATCTAACTAATCAGTATATTTGAAGAGTAAAACATGAACCTTCTCTTAAATTTATTTATTTTATTACATACAGTTAATTCTGTGATAAATTTACCCATCTTATACGTACTATAAATTAAAATCATCTATACAAGATTCATCCCATTTGAGTGTATCTGCTTGGACATACAATATAGCTAATTTTCATTTTTAACTCCACTAACTGAAAATCAACCTGAAATCGTATCATGATGTTTCGACGAAAAGGAGCTAACAGTACTGATATTTATTGTGACTGGTATATAAATCCTCAAATATTTATTTTCTGCAGTAAAGACCATTCTCTCAATTTCCAACCAGATAATTAACTTTGCATATTTGAGATGAGTTAACTTTGTTAGACTGTATAATTTTCATGGAAAATGTATATACTATATTTAAATTTAATTTCAGGAATTTCTGAAAATTTTGTAACATTATACAATTGTAATACAATTTAGTATGCTCTTAAATTTTAATTGAGTTGATACATTTTACCTGTTTATGGAATAAATAAACTTTTTATCAAGAAATGATTAAACTGTTTCTGAATGGTTTATATGGAATCCTTATAAAAATACATAATTGAAATCCATATCTGCAGATTCGTATAAAATCTACATTAACCAACATAAAAATTAATCAATGTAAGAATGAAAACAATGGCTTAATTTAACGTAAGATTGCAAAATGAAATAAAAAATAATTTTATAACGGTTTTATAAATAGACATTTTCATGTTCAAATTTTAATTTTTTTTTTACAGTTCAAATGTTGCATCAATTCGTTGATGCAAACTTTTCATAATTATTACTAATACAAGAATCAGCTAGAAGTTTAAGTGTGCAAATGGGCATGTTGTGGATGCAATTTTTACACTCTTTAATGGGTATGGTACCTAAAAACTTAAATGATCCTTCCAAAATTAATTTTATAATATTTCATACTATAATGTATTTAGAAGTTTAGTTTTAATAAATTGAGTGTGGATTTATAATGATAATATTCTTTAATTTATCTTGTAATGTCTTCAATAATGGACATTATAGTTTATAAATTATAATAGATGTATCAGTCAAAGGTTATTCATAAGTGTTATTCATATTTTTTTATAATAAAACAATGCACAAACTGCTTATATCACACTCTAAATGGGTACTGTGATTAAAAACTTAAATATTCCTCCCAGAATTAATTTTAGAATATTTAATACTTTAATGTGTTTAGAAGTTGAGTTTCAATAAATTCACTGTGAATTTATAATGATAATATTCTCTAATTTATCTTGTAACGTCTTCTAGAATGGCCATCATAGTTTTTAATTATAATAGATGTATCAGTCAAATTTGTTATTGATTATTTTTTTTTACAATAAAACATTACACAAACTGTTTATATTATTTTCTTAACATATTTTGTTTTACTGTATATGGTGCATGCAAAGCAATTTTAAATATTTCCGTTATAATATAATATATTAATCTTCCGTAAGAATCCAATAAGTTTTTAATCAAATTAAACATATTTTCAGATTAAAAGACTTCGAGATAATAAATTCGCAACGATAACACTACTTTCGTGGAACAAATGAGATACACAAAATTCTATAGAGAAATGGCAGAACCTTTCAGTAATTAACATCCACAAAAATAAAAGAAATATAAAAATAATTTTGTAATAAATAAAACTACAATAACTACATAAATTTCGCTTTTGAAAGATTCTCTGTTCTGTAAACTGACTAGCATGTTTATTTTCTTCTATATTGCATTACGCTAGTTGTGAGTAATTATATCCGCATTGCCATTTTTTTAATATATTGCTTGCTAATTAAATTTAAATTAGGTGACAGAAATATCTGGAAGTGAAAACATATGAGAGATATGAATAAATCTAAGTTAATATATATTAAAAATATAATGACTAATACTCAGCACTTGTAATTATGTTATTTATAATACATCAGACTTAAAAATACATTTGTCTTATATTTTCAGGTTTCTTATTTTGTGACAGTTTTCCCAACAAAATTGTTTTTGATAAAAATGAACGAAATATAGCGTTGAAATACTTCAGAATGTACTTTAAGTTTCAAAATTCACAAACAGGTGATACACAAATATATCTTAAAATGGAAAAGATATGCTAAATCTCACATGATTGAGTGTTGTGTATTTATTGCAATACGAAGAATTAATTTTTGCAATTGTCCTTTTTTCCATTTTGTTTGAGTTGATCCTCTTATTTCGCCTAGATTATATATGTCTAATGCTAGTTTTGTTTATTTTACGATTTTGTACATCAATCTACAAAAGTTTACACTTACAACCAACATTCAAAAAGCAAGTGTTTTGTATGTTTACTTAAGTATAGTTCATTTTATTGTATGTAAAAGAAAGTATATTATAACTTATCAGCATATTTAGCAACGGCAAGGTAGTACAAATGAAAAATATATTGATAACTTCCTGTAAATAATTTTAAACATCAACTTATAAAACCTGAAATGTTATATTAATCTAAAATTTTTAGAAGTATATTTCAAGCTGTTTTAATCCGTATTTCAATTTTTTAGTTATTTTATTTCACCATCAAGTCAAATAATGATAAGTATGATAATGTAGGTTTATAAAGATATAATTGGATAAAAATATAGTAAAAAGCATACTTCCATTTTAAAATTGATAAATAAAATTCAGATATAATTCCATTTTATTTTAAGTACAAAGCCACACATTGATTTGATCACTGCTAAGTGTTACAAGTTCATTTCGTCCATATACTTATTTTAAATAATTCAGTTTGAAATTGAATCATAAATTGTTTCAAAATTAATTAGAGAAACTTTCGGTGTCATGAAATAAATTTTACATGTTGAATAAGTTCAGTTTCATGTTCTATAAGATAAAATGGAGTTATGATTTTAAATACAGTGTTTTCATATTAAGCTTAGAAAAAAAAGAAATATTTCATAACGAAATATAGCATAATTATGTATTGACTGAAAAAAATGCCTCAGTGAAATTCCTAGAGCTTTTAAATATTATAAAAAAATTCACAATACGATGAATCAAATTAAAAAATTATGATAAAATATTTTGACATATTATTAGTATGGTATGCATGGAAGCAATAAATGTATGATAACTATATAGCACGAGCAAGCTTTTTATTTATGCTTAAAATTCAAAATATTAATCACATAACGTAATATATCGTTCAATAAAGTCATCATTATATAATTCATTTTTAAAAATTCTATATTTCCTAACAAAAAAAAAATGGGAAGATAAAATGAGCTGAAATATATCTAGAGAGAGAGATTAAGTAAAAGGTATATATAATCTACGAAAATTTCAGATAGAGAATAAAATTTTAGAATTTAATTTTTTATTAGCCATTTTATTGCAGAAAATAAACTGACATTAGCTGTTTAAGAAATAGCTAGATAAGTAGAAAAAGAACACACAAAGTTTAAGTCACAAAGTAAATGTGAAATGAGATATAAATGATTTAAAATTTAAACAAAAGCCCACATTTTTGATGTAGAAAATTTATTGGGAAAACCAAACACTTTTGGTTAAGTACTTTTGCTGCTTCATCCAGTTACTTTGTTGCACAGTTGCACTGAGAATATATTAGAGCTCTCAAATAGTTTTCTATTTTATAAATCTTATTTTATTTATTTAATTAGCATCATGTTTTGCATAAGACTATACCAAGTCTGGTGCAAGCTAATAGTGTATTTGTTTCGGTAAGACAAGTAATAGGTTTATATAGTTAATAAATATATATTATATTTAAGAAATTTTTCAGTTTTTAAAAAGTAAAGATTTAATACATCGCAATTCAGTAAAACATAAATTTATGTAGACAAAATTTGGAAAAATATGTTATTGTTATAACTTAATTTGGAATATAGATACTGACATAGAAGGCCAGAGGCATTGATGTAGCTCTCCTAAGACACAGGTCTAGGGTTCGATACACGGGCTGGATAAGTTTGTCTCAGCCTTTCATATCTTCAGCGGCTAGATGAACTGAGGACCAAGTGTGCTTGAGAAATAAACAGTGGGGGTTCCGCATAAGATTGACCAACTAACCGGGACATATGCTTCGCACCCCAGGGCCCTTGGTCACATAAACGGAGATTGGCACCGTAGTTCCTGGTCCTCTAGGGACTGTTGAACCTAGGAGAGAGATACTGATATATAAAATTGTAAATTAGTGTGATTTAAAAAATACCAAACTACATAGAAATTTTAATGAAATAGAAACAGAAACAGAAATAAATAACTATTTATTCACTGAAAATACCATGATTAATTTTATAAGGGATTAATTTCTCTTCAAAAATAATACAACTATATACGTAGAGTAAAAATTGATATTTTCGAGTAGCAATTTTAAAAATTTCGGTTCGTGATATAAATATAATTTTAAATTCCTTTATATCAGATCTTCTATATTATACAAATATCAGTTACGAAAATTACTTCGATAATTTTAATAACAGTTGAAACAGGTCTTAAGTATCTTAAATATGTTTTCATTTTTTACGATTTATTTACTTATGATCTGTGCAAAACTATCAGTCTTCAAGCCTGAAAATTATTTAAGTCCGTTTGAAATCCTTCATTAACTGCCTGTGTATTTGCCTTCATTTATTTCATCCAATATTTGATACCATAGAAACTTTCGTGTACTTTTTTGATCTTCAATACTCTTTGATCTGAGAGAACTTAAAAAATATTTTTTTATTAAAAAAATCAAAAATGTCTCCCTTTACAAGAATTATGAATAACCATTAGCATATGCTACAATCTCATAAAATACATTTGACCTATATATTATAACTGTTACACTTCTCAAATGTTAAATAGTCACTACTAAAAGTTTATAAAGTAGTAAAAATAAAATTGTCAAATCCTTACATAAAAGGGCAGACTTAAATATTAATGTACCTTAGTACCCTTTTAATATTTGTCACTTGTAAATAAAAACATGTTTTGACCATGTTATTTAGGTAGGAAAAATATATATTTTCAATATTGACATTAGCTATAGTTATATGTAGGTGTAAACATAAATAAAATCTCAAAAACCAGAATAGCTTTCAAACTGACATATTTCTCTTTATACCAGCAGCTAAGAATTTATTCAATATTTTGAAAATTCAACACTTGATGTTGACATGCATTTTGCATTACTACTCTAAATATTTAATAACTATGTGGAACATTACACTTTGGAAGCAATACAGAATACACATTTTTAAGAAAATATAATTTTGTTTTATGCATCAGCCTTTACCTTATGGATTATCTTCACTTAATATTTATGCTTTCGGAAAAGAATTTTGAAAACTACAATGAAGGTGAAAGCATTTTTCACCATGGAACGCTTATTTTTTATTCATAGAAAATGAAAAATTTCCAAAATTTTTCGATGGTATGTTTTAAATAAGAACGGGATAGACCAAGACAGCATACAGGAATTATTCATGTCATATTTTTCAAAAAAAAATGCTATTAATAATTTTATATTAAGTTTTTAAATATTTTTATACATATTCTACCCAATTTATTTCTATAATAATGAAATTCAATAGCAAAAGTAAACAGATTCCCATTTATTAATAAATGTTGTAGGAAATATCCAATTTATGCAAAGTATTCCTTTTAAATTTAATTAGAGAAGGATTCTATGATCCTGTTTCTGCTCCTGTTGTACTGATTTTGGAATTAATTTGTAAAATAACCATAATTAAATCTTTTATAAAGAGCAATAGATAGATAGATAGTTTTTTATTTACGAAAAATTCAATATAATTTCTTAATGTCTATTAAAAGTATAAATGGAATAAAACTATAAGAACAACTTAAGAAATAACTGCAAAGTTAAATAAAACAAACAACTATTTTCAATTAAAACTATCTGTCTTGGAAACATTATTTATTTATAAGCTCATCCCACAGGGAAATATCCAGTTTATGTAAACTTTTGCTTTAAAATTTAATTAGAGAAGGATTCTATGATCATGTTTCTGCTCATATTGTATTGTTTTGGGAATTAATCTGTAAAATAACCATAATTAATTCTTTTATAAATAGCAATTGATAGATAGATAGGTTATTATTTACGAAAAATTTCATATAATTGCTTAATGAAAAATAAAATATAAATTAAATAAAACTAGAAGAACAGCTTAAGAAGTAACTGCAGAGATAAATGAAAACAATCTGTCTTGGAAACAGTATTTATTTATAAGGTTATCCCACAGTGTAAATCTAATACATTAAAAATTTGCTGTTTTAATACTTTAGTTTTCCATTTTTCAATTGTGTAAGTTATTGCTAAAAATAAACAATTTATGTTCTTTCACTCACATATAGGAAAAAAAAAGTTTTATGTGCATTATATAAACTGTTTTCAAAGAATGCACATTTCAACCACCTGTAAATTATTAACAGTTATATTTTAAACTCTGAGTTATTCAGGTTTATAGGGTACGGTATTCTCGCGCCACTTCGAGCTTCATGTTTTGAAGGTTCAGTGCTTCGCAGGTTTCTCCAAAATATTCTTAAAAAATTAAATTGAAAAAATACAACCCTGACCGCAGCCACATTGCGGAAAGGAGCGTTGTTTCATGTTGATGCGTGAGTGAGAAAGATCCCTGCTTGTGAAATAAAGAGATGGGTTAACTCAGAGTTCATACCACCGGTTGTCATAAATGAGCGTGATTGGTTTCCGGTGCAACATAGACCAATGTGAGTATAAGTATCCCTGGAAGTTGATTGTCTGTGCATCATCGCAACCAGTATCTCGCCAGTCTTGCTCATGATTTATGCAGGACATTGGCGACAATATGGTTCGAGCTATTGAATTCAGCAATCGCGTTGACGGGCTTATGTTCTTGTACAGGGTAATTTTGAAGGAAAAGAAAAAAAACAAAGACAACTACCCATCACCTTGTTTCTCTCCAAGGTAAAGTCCTCTAACCCTATAGTCATCGTCTCCAGCAAGAGTCTCCGAGGGATCCTAAAACTTCTACTAGTCAAATGAGAGCCTCTCCTCCTCTACCAACACAAGACTCTTCGCCTCTCTCAGAAAACAATGTTGATTGTTTATTATGCTATAATGTTTTGTAATTAACTTTATTAATTAGCATTGACATGTTTAAGTAAATACATATACTTTTGTACTTTTTGTCTTAAATGTGTAAAGTATAAATACTGTTTACATATTTAAAACATTCGTGTACCCTCATACACGAAAATTCCTAGGCGCAAATCCTACTTTGCGGTTTTTCAGCTTTCGCCGAAGGTTCTGGTTCCCCATTAACAGCAAAAAACGAGGGATTACTGTATATTATATTTTCTATTAGCTATAAGTTCAAACGAAAGAACATATTTTATTCACTTGATCCTTCACTAAAATTTCTCATATATATTAAGCATCAATTAATGCTACTCTATACTCTAGATATGCATTTTACTGCAAGAACATTGATTATAAAATAGCTCATAATATTTTTAAGGGGATTATATTATATTAACTATAAGCATCTTTAAATATTTTTCGACATACACATTACAGATAACCATTGCTTTGTCTAATTTTAAATTTCAGAGAAGTACTTAACCTATTAAAAATGGTTTGATCATACTGAGTAAAAACGTTCCACTCAATCTTTATGAAACACAGAGTGATAGAAGTTTTCTGCAGGGCTTCATTAGTATATTTAATCTGGAAGAAACTGTCCAATTTGGAATTGAAGCACCCTCAAAATTTCAAACATTTAAATAAGAGGGATTTTTTTCAAACATGTATGGCTTTCACAGTTAAATAGACTAAACGTATTTAACGTTTACATATAAATGTTTGGATATCTGAGATCCTAACCCTCATTATGCCTTCAATCGCTAGGAAAATGATGGAAAGCCTTGTTTAGGAGTGGATTTAAATCTTATTCATTATTTATTTTATATTAGCTAGAGGGTCTTTAGGTCACAGGCACCACATGAAAAGGGAAGGTGAGGTTACAAAATGCCAAACTTTTCTTTATAAAAATCTGACAATTGATTCTCTTTTTGATTCTCCTTTTTCAAAATAGAATGAAACGTTTATCCTTCGTTTTAGTTTTACAGCTTCAAAGAAAGGAGAAAATTCAACATTATATTTAAAAATTGTATATTACTGGGAAATAAGTATAACCACAATAAACAAAACCATACCCTACAATGACAATGAGTATTTCTATAAACAAGGAAAAAAGGAAGGCATCTACATATGAAATTTTCTGAACTAATGATCTTGGCTACAGAACTGTGTATGCAGTATTTCTTCGCCACTTCTCGCTTCAGGTTTTGCGGCTTCAATTCTTCTCGGGGTTTTCTAAAATATTCATTAAAAAAATGAAAAAAATCACATTGTGGAAAAGACCGTTGTTTCATGTTGATGCAAGAGAAAGAAGGATCTCTGCAGGTCAAACAAAGAGAAGAGTTGTCTCAGAGTACATACATTGAACCCTCATAAAGGCGCGAGATTGGTTTCCTGGGCGACATCGACCAAAGAATATGAGTGGTTATAAACCTGTGAGTTGATTGTCTGCGCGTCATCGCAGCCTCTTCTCTTGTTGTATATCGCCAGTCTTTTCCATGATGTTGACAAGATATTGACGACAAATATGGCTTGAGCTGTCGAATTCAATAATAGCGTTGACGGGGTTATGTCCCCATACAGTGGAATTTTGGAGGAAAAGAAAAAATAAAGACAGCAACTATCCATCACCATGTTTCTCTACAAGGTAAAGCCCTCTTCTCTATCGTCAGCACCTCCAGCAGAAATAATGTTCTGCTGGAGATGCTGATTCTGAAACAGTTACGAGTCAAGTGAGAGCCTCTCCTCCGACACCAACATCACCTCTCTCAAAAAGCAATAATGATTAATGTTTATTACTGTATAATGTTTAGTAATTAACCTTGTTAAGTAGCACTGACACGTTTAAGTAAATACGTATACTGTTATAATTTTTTTTCTTAAATGTGTTATGTATAAATAGTGTTTACATATTTAAAACATTCGCGTACCCACATACACGAAAACTCTTATGTGCAAATCCTACTTCGCGGTTTTGTAGCTTTCGTGGAAGGTACTGGTCCACATTTACTACGAAAAACGAGGGATCACTGTATATAATTATGTTGCGTTATGAGATATGCATATGTGTAGTGATACGATAGACAATGAGTTAGTACATTCTGTTTAAACACTTGCCTGTGGAATATATTTGAGAAAATCATGCCCCAAAGGGGAATTTTTTCAATATAATTTAGTTTGTTATTATAATGAAGATATTAGAAATAGATTATTTAAAAATTAACTACTATTTCCAAAATTTTCACATATACGGGATATGTTAATGGAATGCAGTAATTTTTTCACAAAATTACATGAAAATAAATCAAATGATATAATTTTTTGTAAAAATATTATCAACTAATACAACTATATTCAGCCTTTCATCCCTTCAGTGTTTAGAGAAATCGAGGACCAAGCATGCTTGGGAACTAAACACTAGGGGTTCCGCGTAAGATTGACCACCTAACCGGAACTTCGCATCAATAGGGCCTTTGGTCACGCAAACGGAGATTGGCAATAAATCAAATAATATAATTTGCTGTAAAAATATTATCAACTTATACAACAATATTAGTATTTCTATCAACTTTCATAAATTCCATGTCTTTCAGATTCTTCTGAATTTCACAAATCATTTACAGTATTCTGAAAATAGCGACAAATGACAAGTAACTTCCGAGCTATTTCCGGGAAGGTATATCTCTCTATTGAGAAAAAGGCA
>CM063504.1:174899657-174909657 GCA_032207245.1 Pardosa pseudoannulata | reverse complement strand
AATATATTTACATGTGTACATGATATTAATCAATATTCTTATAAAAGTTTGATTACTTATTTGTGTACATGTTTGACATTCAGAATATACTAGTCCAATGTGAATAATAATTAGGAAACATTCTTGCATTCCATTACCTATGAAACATAAAATATATTAAGTAGTTTTTCCTACACCCTGAGATTTTATATCACTAAGAATTATAAAAAATAAATAGATATATTTGAAAGCAGGATATTAATAATCTTGATTGACTTAATTACTTACTGACTGGCTTATCATTTTTACTCACTACACATCGCTAAAAATGTAATTAAGAATACTTATATTCATACATACCTGGTTTTATATTTTCTTTAATGTCTGTCAGTAATTAGCAAACATTATTTATTCCTTACAATTTTTAAGATATACTTATTGTTAAGAGATATTCGTGAAATCATTCTGGTATGAAAATAACACACATTACTCCCCGAAATATATCTTGAATCACATGTTATAACCCACATTTTCATGTGACTAGCAGTGATTTGTGATTTCACGATAGTTTGGTGATTTACGATTTCCTAAAAATTTTGATGAACACAGTTCAATAAGTTTTGTGATGATTTTTTAAATTTCTAATTTCTCTTCACTAATCAGATATTTTATTCAAAGTCCAACAATTCTTACGTAGGGTATGACATATAAATCGCATAATTGCATAACCCGGCTCTATATTTTTTTTGTATAGTAATCGTATAATTCTGTGTAGATGACTCAAAAGTCATAACGTTGCTAGACAATGGTCTGTTGTTAATTTGTTTGAATAAATATTTAAGAAGAGCCACAGAGTGTTATCTATTTGCCGATACGTTCTTATTATGCCGTAAGTAAGGAAATTTGTATTTTAGACAAAAATGATAATATTCTGAAATGGAAAAAAAGTATTTATTATCTGATGTGATGGTTAAATTAAAAATATCTTTATTAAACTAATAGGAATTTCAAGTGTTTCTAAGAGAGTTATATCTCGATTGGTAACATGAAAACTTCCAATATATCCTGAAAGGATAGAGAATTCAGAATAATGGAGAGTTTCTTTAATGACTTAGATTCTTTGGGAAGTTTTTAAAGTAAAATTTAATAAACATTTTACCAAAGTATATTAATAAAAGCATATCAAAGTGGGTAAAGGACAGATTGATAAAATACAAAATTAATTAATAGTCCAATGTTTAGTTTAATTTACCTTTTAATATAATATGAATTAGGATTGTGTTTCTTTGGTAATTTTGCCTTATATATTTAAGTAATTATTTATAACTTAAAATAATTTTAAAAACATTTTCGAAAGTTATATTTGTATAAAATGCATAAACTTTTACAAAGATTGAATAAATAAAATAAAATAATAATTATGAAATGTCCAGTTATAGTTTTTCATTTATAGTATAACGTAGAATTAAGGAGGCGTTTCTTTAAAGTTATGTTTTTGCTTAGTTCTTTGGGAAGTTTTAACTTAAAATTTAATAACATTTACCAAAGTATATTAATAAAATCATCAAAGTTTGCAAACAGATTAACCCCCTAAGTGCTGCACGTTAAATAAGTTATCAAATTAATTAATAGTACCGAAAATGGATTTACTTGTAAATTTACCATTTAATTGTACAAGGATTAGGTCGATTGTCTGGAACTGCCCCTCTTTGGACTGACATTTTGTTGGGTGATGCACCCCTATTAAGTAATGTTTATAACTTCTCATGGCTTTGTCAATCTCTATTTCGAAGTATTTCGTTTGCTGTAAAGACGTATCTCTAATTGCACACTTTTTCTTGGATGACTTTCGTAATAAATAATATAAATTATTCTTTTAAAAATCTTTTTATTCGCACTTTTAGAATCCATTATTTCTTATGGATTGATTTTCGAGACTTGATGATTTTATGTGTATTAAAAATTAACAATCTGTAATGGCTATTTATATATCTTTTTAAAACAGGAAGTATAAAGGGACAATAACGAGGGTGGGTTTACGTATTCCAATCTAGTCGACAAAGGGTGAAGTAAAAAATCACAGAACACTTTGGTCACTGACACAAAAAATTTTAGTTTAATTTTTTGGAGACTTTATTCCTCTGTGTGTTCACTTGGAGGGTTAATTAAAACAAAATTAATTAATTAGTCCAATGTTTACTTAAATTCTAAACTTTGAATTGGTACAAGTACTAGGATTGTGTTTCTTTGTAATTTTTGTCTTAAATATATTAAGTAATATTTATAACTTAATAATTAAAAAAAACGTTTCTAAATATTTACTTGTAAAAACATAAACTTCTACAAAGATTTAATAAATAATATAAATTAATAATTATGACTGTCCGCTTTAGTTTTTCATTCATAGTACAACAGAATAATGGTTGCGTTTCTTTAGTTGTGTTTTGCTTAGATTCTTTGGGAAGTTTTTAAAGTAAAATTTAATAACATTTACCAAAGTATATTAATAAAACCATATCAAAGTTTCAGACAGATTGATTAAAACAAAATTAATTAATAGTCCAATGTTTACTTAATTTACCCTTTAATTGTACAATGAATTAGGATTCTGTTTCTTTGGTAATTTTGTTATATTAATTAAGTAATGTTTATAACTTAAAGATTTTAAAAACATTTCGAAAGATATGTTTGTAAAAACATAAACTTTTACAAAGATTGAATAAATAAAATAAAATAATAATTATATAATGTCCACTTTAGTTTTTCATTTATAGTATAATAGAATTAAGGAGGCGTTTCTTTAGTTATGTTTTGCTTAGATTCTTTGGGAAGTTTTGACTTAAAATTTTAATAACATTTACCAACGTATACTAATAAAATCATATCAAAGTTGCAAACAGATTAATTAAACAAAATTAATTAATAATCCAATTTTTACTTAAAATAGCCTTGAATTGTACAAGCTATTAGGAATATGTTTCTTTTGTAATTTTTGTTTATTTTTATTAAGTAATGTTTATAAATTAATAATTCAAAAAACATTTCGAAATACATCTTTGCAAAAGCATAAACTTTTACAAAGACTGAATAAATAAAATAAATTAATAATTATGAACTGTCCACATTACTTTTTCATTTATAGTGTAATAGAATATGTGTATAGTGTAAGTTTTTAACTTAAAATTTTAATACCATTTACCAAAGTATATTAATAAAATCATATCAAAATTTCAAACAGATTGATTAATACAAAATAAATTAATAGTCCAATGTTTACTTAATTTAACTATTAAATATACAAATAATTGGATTCTGTTTATTTGGCATAAAGTTCCATTTTATTCCTTTTAAACTGCATTGTCAACATATCCTGAAACAGAAGTAAACTGTATATTCTAGTGCGTGTAAGATTTTAATATAAGGATACTCAACACATAAAACTAAAAATCTTCCTTAGCTAGAATTAAACCAGATGCTAGAAATGCATTGTTATGATTTGTGAGACTAATACATTTTTATGGGATACTACTCGTTTGATATGGTAGGTATTGAATTATTCATGTGCTGTTAGCAAAATTAGTTTTTTTTCCAAGAGTCAGAGTAATGTGCATAAATGCTGATGTTGCATTTAATACAGCAGAAAAGAAATCTGTTACATTATATCTGATTGAACATCTAGTAGTAAACGAGATATACGCGAGAGTTTTATTTGAAACAGTACTGATTTTATGTTCATGTTTTAAAAATATTACAATTTTTTTTTCTATTTCTTTTGACAAAAAAGAGGCAAAAAAGCGGTACGTGTAATAGTAATGATATAAATAATTCAAAATCTTTCATACCAAGCATTAGATCCTTTAGTCCTGATGTTTTATTCTCTTAAATTTCTAACAACTTTAAAACTTGTTTATGTGCATAAACAAACAAGGATGTAAAAAAATCCCACAGAGTAAAATCTAGAGTTAGATTATGAGAAATAATTTCCTTTACATATAAAATATTTATGAAAATATTATATTTGAAGCCCAGCGGCGTTGGGGTGCGCTTCACGACACAGGTCCGACGACACAGGACCGAGATTCGATCCCCGGGCTGGGCAAGTTTGACTCAGCCTTTCATCCTTCAGTGGGTAGAGAAATTGAGGACCAATGCTTAGAATAAACACTGGGGTTCACGTACTACAACCGCACCCCAGGGCCTTTGGTCACGCAAACGAAGATTGACATTTAGACTGGCCCCCTAGGGGCTGTTGTGCAATTTTATACAAATATTATATTTAAACAGGATATCAAATTTTAGCAAACTATTTGTTAATAAATTATCAGCTTGTGGACAGGGTTTATTAGTGTAATGATGAATGATTAGATATGTGCATATTTTGAACAACTACGTCAGTTTAAAACAAACACACACACACACACACACAACACACATATATATATATATATATTATATATATATATATATATAATATATATATATATATATATATATATTATATATATATTATATTATATATATATATATATATATATATATATATATATATATATATATATATATATTATATATATATATATTTATATTATAGTTTTGATGCTTATGCAATATAGTGGATTAAAATTTGATAATTTCTGTAATTTTAATTCTATAAATGTTTAATAAAAGACATAATATTAGCTATGAATTAATTTATAAGCTAATAAAATATATTTTAATTATTTTCTAAGAATTTTTTTTCATCCTTCATAATGATACTTTTAATCAGTAGTAATAATTTCAGATAATATTTGAAGAGGAAGTAAATATATTTTATTAAATGTTTGAGCAAGATTTAACTATCAAAAACTGTAAGTAAATAATTATAAGAAGAATAAATTATTAATATTATAGACCACAAAAGTATTTTTTTCACTTTAGAATAAAAAAGTAAACATTTTTAGTAGAATAAATATTCGTTACAAAATATTCTGATAAATTAATTCCTATCAGGGCACGGAAAACGAAAAACTTGTGCTCCAAGAATGAAATCCAAGAATGAAAATAATTATGCACTAACCATCTACAAGTTTGACATTAATTTTGGACCAACCATTGGCCGAATTGGCGCTCTGCTCCTCGGTACCAGAGTTTGCGGTGTTGAAATCCTCCAAGGGCATAGATATATGTAGAGGTCAGGAATAATCCCTTTAAGCAGTACGTCCCGATGTCATTAAGAGTCGTGGACAAAACTCTAGACAATATTGCTCCAAACCAAAAACAACGAAACCAAAACTTTCCTCTGGGTCAAAAACACTATAAATAAAAAGTGTCATAATTCCGGAACACAATCTTTTTTCAATTAAAATGGTATGTTAACTTTATTTGTCAGGTGTATTACAAATCATCTGATGCCATTGTAGCCCACTAAATACTTAAAAAAATATGTACTGAAAACTACTTCAGGACATTTTTATTGCATTTTTCATTAATCAACTTCCCTGAAATTACTTTCTTCTATAAAACACATGTCCTTTAGATTCTTGGAAGTAATAACAATTATTCCAGAAAAATTCTCAGTGCATGTAATATTTCTGGGAATTTCCAAAACATCAGGACTCTAGTCAAAGACTTATAAGTTACCACTTACATAAGCACATTCCATTCCCCCAAAAAATATTTCAACCACCTAGTGGTTTATGTAATACTGCTAAATTAATGAAAATAAACGATAATCCGCTGAGGTATAAAATGCCTGTTGAGTATACGTTGGATTCTTATATGTATTTCTTTATTATTGCACCTTTCATTTTCCTATATTCTGAAATTAATACGTCATTAATTTTCATAAACATTTATCATTGGAAAACTAACATTTCTGTGGTTATGTTTGTAATTCATAATTATCAATATCTGTAGTATTTATCTATATATATTTATGTAGATAAATATATTAAAATTAAATTATTAGAAATATTTTTATCCTGTAAGTAGCTAAATTAATTTCCTCGCTTTTAATTCGTCTTTATAAATACAGTACAGCCTGAATCCTAAGGGCAAAATTATATATTGTACACCCCCCACACACATAAAAAAACGTGTCTATTACATGATTTTTCTGTTCTCTTACTATATTACAGTTCGTTTTGTATGATTCGAAAATAGAAATATTATTCGTATATTGTGTTCGACATTCGGAAAGGTTTCGTCCCTTAACCTCTTAAAGCATGAATTTTTTTCGGAAAAACTGATAAAAAATGATACATTTTATGACTGAAAAAATATATAGGTATATAATAAATTATTTTTTGCAATTTTAGATCTTTGGGAGGTGGTGACTACAGTGGAAAAATAGTTAAAAGTTATAAAAAAATTGTTACTCAAACAAAGTGTAAATAATGTGATTGCATGTTTATTTTGAATTTTGCCCGTGTCACACACGGGCAAATGCTTTAAGGGGTTAAGGCAAACGTGTTGAAAGTAAAAAAAAAGAAAAAAAGTGTCCGCTACATGACTTATTTGTAAGCTTATTATATCATATATATACTTATGTATTTTTTAAGGGATATCAGAATTCGCACATTGTCTTCGACACACTGATTTGATATCCGGTATATATATGTATATGTATATTATATATATATATATATATATATATATATATATATATATATATATATATATATATATATATATATATATATTTATATATATTATATATATATATATATATATATATATATATATATATATATATATATATATATATATATATATGTTTGTATATTGAATCAAAATCAAAACAGAAACTGATTTCTCTTCTCATGTTTTTGTAAATATGATGTATAAATAAAGATAAAATGTAATTTTAGAAGTATTTATGCAAATGCATGTCACATTTTAGAAAGCCGTTTTATTCCTATGATGAAAAAAATGGAATATCTATCATCGTGGAAAAAGATATTTATAGAATTGCCTTAAAATTTTATTTTATTTCAAAATAAGTAAATAACTATTTAGAGAAATTTATTTTAAAAGTGAAACAATTTCTTAAAATATTTTTTTTTAAATGAAAGCGTTAAGTTTTGTTAACAATTCTATTTGAATTTAAATTCAATGTTCTCAGATTATATATTTTCTTTTTAAAAAGATTTCAAAATAGGTTTACGTCAGCATTTCTTAAGATATTTTTAAAGAATATTATGATCACTTTACAGGATTAAAAAATCTGTATTTTTAAGACTTATTTTTTTTCACTTGTTTTGAATTATTTTTAGAATTTTATCTTGATATCTTAAAGTTATGGAAAGAAAAATTATGAAAGTCCTTTGTGTACATATTTCGGAAATCTTACGGATGTAATTATGCTTGTCTGAATATGGCAAATAATGAAAATAAAATCCTTTCAAGAAAAGGGAATTTATTTTGGAGATAAAAGTTTTATAAGTTCCGGTAATGACTATTTCAGATAATATATTTTTAGAGCGGAATATCTATAAATAATATTCAATTTTTAACATTTATAAGAAGTGTTTTACATCTTATGGAATTATTATCTATTCCAAATTTCGTTTAATTTTAACTAACGTTTATAGATTTAGTATAGTTTATTGGAATAGTATTAGTCAATTTGTGTACAATAATTGATTAACCCCTTGCCTGTTTTACACGTACACTGTACGGTTGCGGTTACCGTGGCTTTAACTTTTAGGTTTTGGCTGGTACAGCAGTTGTACCATAAATATTTAGAAACCCAGAAGTCGGCTAGGGTACAACAGTTGTACCGTAGATATTTCAATCTTTTGCAGGGGCGGGATCATTATTCACTTGTCATTTGGCCAGTCCCTCCCTATTGTTGAAGTTTTGCTGAGTTCATCAGTACCGGGAAGAAAGAATGGGATTTTAATTTTAGACAAGTGGAACAACTTGCTCTTTTTTGTCCATGTCCAGCAGTTGTCTGTAAACTATTCATTCCATCTTGTGAACCAAATCCGTATGGAAGCCAGTTAAAGTTTCTTTCCTTCGTCGTTTATTTTTTTATTTAATCTGATCATGGCTCTAAAAATTTAACTGTCTTTCTCAAAGTGAGATGTCAAATAAGAACTTTCAGACTGGTTTTAGAGCAACCCTGCATTGTAACGTCCTCCACTCCTAGAGAGTGACAATAGGACAAAACAATTTTTCCTCTTGAGAAAGTAGAAGGAGGGTTGGAGGAATTTTCGAAAATGCTGCCGATTTGTAATCCAAACGCAAGCCAGCTGTCAGCCGAAGCTTAAAATTTAATAATTTGCTCGTACGGTGTAGGGGGGAAAAGATTACTCTGTCATTCTCACCATTTTAAACATATATTTTGTATCTGTCCAATTAGTCATGTCAAATTAGATGTCCACAATATGTTAGTTTTAGAAGTTTTTTCTGCTTGGTTTTAAAGCACGAACTTTCTGATAGGTTTTGCAATACTTCGTGAGTTTTTATCTCGGACTGTTTGGCTTGAAGTTTTTGGAGACTGACCGAGAGAGACTTTTAGACGTTGTTGTTTCTGATTCCATTTTGTCAAACAATTTGATTGGGGCAGAGGCTGGTCGTATTAAAGCAAAGGGGTGGGCCTTTCTTTTTCCCAAGAATATCAAGGGTAAATGTGCGACTTATGCTCAAGTGGTAATTGTAAGTTTGAATCAGGGATGAAGCAGAAGATCCATGTCCTTGGCCTGTCACTCCCAGATCTATTGATTGAGAACTTCGAGGATAATGTGAAGAAAAACATGTTTAACGCTCCCCAATCGCCTTAAATGAACAAGGTCTCCGAACAGGCAAACCTCCAGTTACGAGAGAGCTACCTCTACCAACTGAACTACCCAGGCTCTCTTTTTTTTTTTTTTTTTTTTTTTTTTTTTTTAGAGTTGATTATTCCGCCTATATCGAAAAAACAAACACCTGCGAACCATTGATATGTATGCCCATTGAAGAAAAATGACAAAGCCATAAAAATTAGAAAATTGACTAGGTATTATTGACAAGACTGTGACGTTGGTCTATGCCTCTTGAGCTTTATAAAGAAATATCGCTCTAAATTTGATCATTGAAAATATGGATTAAGTGAATATTGTTACCAATTTATGAAGCGTAGCGTTCGTGGATTGAGTAGACTTTGAATTAAAACAGCAAAAATAACAGCACTTTATTCGTAATGCAGGGAAAACACGAATACAGCAGCCAACACCGCGAGAACTGGCTAGCACAGGCGATAGTTCACTAAAACTCTTAGCGCCAAACAACGTAGGTCTTTACCTCTACAAATTTCGCAGCTAACTGAACCTCGATCAGGATCGGCCCCCGATATTTATATCCTCGGGAGAAACTGGAATATTCTAGAAAGTACTAGGTACAAATAATCGCCAAAAAAAGTCACCAAGTCGCCAAATTTGGCGATAAATCACCAAACTTGGCGCCAAAAATTAATCGCCAAAAACATCGCCTACGAGCCAATATCTCGCCAAATACATGATTTACCCATTATAATACACAGTATACGGCAAAAATACATGCCAACTTGCGAAATTCGTAACATTATATTTGAAGTATTGGAATTCGAAAATAATTGTGTTGTAATTCTAATCGAAAATAATTGTATTTTTACAAGTACCACTGTAAACAAAATTTCCCTATCTGGAGTACGTGATATAGAAAAGTCTTTTTATGAAACTGCTGAACTCTTTTAACTGTTTTTATAAAACAAGAATTTTCGCTAAAGCATTTTTTTTCTTGATTGACAAACAATGTAATTTTTAAAATTGTTGTGGTGAGTTAAATGAATGCAGACTTTTTAGTTACAATCTGTAAATATATGTAGTTCCTCATGAACAAAAGAAATGTTATTTTGTATTACATATAGTTTAAAAATAGATAGATGTTTGCATAATAATTTTCTTATGCCTGCCAGTTAACTCCGAGAAAAATAAATATTATGTAAAAGTAATAGACTAAAATTAATTAAGTAACATATTTATTCGTTAAAAAGAGTATACCTCGATAAACATTCTTC
>CM063504.1:174874657-174894657 GCA_032207245.1 Pardosa pseudoannulata | reverse complement strand
ATATAATGAATTAAAATTCAATGGGATAAAACTTTATAAGAAAGTACATTTGGATGAACTTATATCATAACGTATATTTTTATGATACCGAAATTATAACAAGCATAAGTTTTAGATAACGAATTAAAATTCATAATGATAAAACTTTATTAGAAAGTGCATTTGGATGAAATTATTATATCATACCGTATTAATGAAAACTATTTTTATGATACCGAAATTATAACAAACTTACGTTTTATATAATGGGTTAAAATTCATCGGGATAAGACTTTATAAGAAAATGCATGTGGATTAAATTATATCAAATCGTATTAATGCAAACTATTTCTATGATACAAAAATTATAAGACGCATACGTTTTATATAACAAAATAAAATTCATAGGGATAAAACTTTATGAGAAAGTGCATTTGGATGACCTTATTATATCATAACGTATTAATGCAAACTATTTTTATGATAGAGAAATTATAACAAACCTACGTTTTCTAAACGAATTAAAATTCATTGGAATAAAACTTTATGAGAAAGTGCATTTTTATGAACTTATTATATCATAACATATTAATGCAAACTATTTTTATGATACCGAAATTATAACAAGCATACGTTTTATATAAAGAAATACTTTTGAGTTCCTAATATGCGATTTATACACCTCCAGTTAATTTTCAATCATATAATAAGCAATAAAAAATAAACTCTGAAATATAATCTCAAGTTAAATCAATTTTAATTTTTTATTTTGATGTAGTATGCATATGACATGTATATGACATTTTGATGTATTGTGCAGCTGCATTTCATTTGCAAATGATCTTATGAAAATACATTGAGCTTCATATGTAATTGAGTAGTCCGTTTTATTAAAAATGCAATTTGTAGCGAAATGAGCACAATTATGCATCATATCAATCCCTCATCAGACTATTCAGACCAATCATCGTCCCGAGAGTTTTATTTCTTCTTGAAGCACTTACTGCTTGATGTTTTCTGCTACTTAAATAGACTCATTTAAATACATAATTACCGCATTGGGATACTTACGAACAATCCTTAATTACGCTGCCTGATCATATGTAGTAAGTGACAAAATAGAATCAAAATATCCAAATTTACATAAGTAATTAACGAAACATCATTTTAAATGACATGGCGACTATTAAATTAAAAAAGCGATACTATTTATTTGAAAGATTTATTTACTTAATTTACATTTCGTATTGCTGTAAATTGACAGTGTGCAGGAGAAATAGTCAATAGATATACTATTAATTTCAAAATGAAACCTAGAAATGTCTTACTTTACTTTGGGAATACACATATCCATTTGATGTCTCAAAGACATTACTTGTCCGGTTTCAAAAGAATTAATTTATTTAAAGATATATAATTTAAATTCATATAACAAAATATCTGACGTATTTCAATACATTTTGATCATTAAGATAAAATTCATTTTTCTAGGAATTACTTTGGCATAGTTAAAGATTTTTTTGCATAAACAAAAATTTCCAAATAATAGACTCAAGGCTTATTTATTTTCTTGAAATACTAATTAGTAAAGAAGTGGATGAAATCACTTTAACAAAAGCACTGAATCAAGCCATCAATTGCAGCTGGCATTAACAAATAAAAGCTCACTTTGTTCTAAAATGTCTAAATATTCACAGTAACAGATAATTTTTAGTTCTTTATTTTTTGCTTAATGGTGAATTTTCATTATTTGTAATATTTAAAATCCTCCAATTCTAAACACATACTCAAACTCTGTTTCAAGTTTGTTTGTATATTTACTATGTTTGATTGCATTTATACAATATTTGTCTCAAACGCAGTAGAGTTTTTCTGTTTTCATTTTGAATATAACGTACAATGTTGGGTGTTGTGCTGCAATAATAATGCATCGTTGGGAAATTTTTACCTCTTTTTAATAGATAAACTGAAATTAATTTAAAACTAATTCGGATTTATAGCTCAATTTTCAGTTTTTACACTTAAAAGGTTAATAGAAAGATGTTGCATACTTTAAAGAGGAATCAGATTAATTTACCGATAGAAGTTACATATTCTGACTTTGAGTAGTTAAATCTTTATAGACATTAAAATTTTAATGGAATGAAATGTGATAAGATCCTACTGGTAATATTTACATTTATGGAATTTTTAGCCTAATAGACATCATATTGTTAATATTGTATGAAATACATAGAAATATCGCTTAGAATAATATAAATTAAAAAAAATCATATAATAAGCTAAGTAGCATTAACTAAGTAGTTAAAAACTTTTTAGTATAAATAAAAATTTCCAAATAATAGACTCAACGCTTAATTATTTTCTGGAAATACTGAATAGTGAAGAAGTGGATGAAATCATTTAAAAAAAAGCTCTGAATAAAGCCATCAATTGTAGCTGGCATTAATAAATAAAAGCTCACTTTATTCTAAAATGTCTAAATATTCACTGTAACACATAATTGTTTAGTTCTTTATTTTTTACTTTAGTGGTAGATTTTCATTCTTTGTAATATTCAAAACCCAACCATTCTAAACACATACTCAAACTCTGTTTCAGAGTTATTTATATATTTACTAATTTGATCCCATTTATACAAATTTTGTTTCAAACGCAGTAGAGTTTTTCTGTTATTTTTTTATTATAACATGCAATACTGGGTGTTGTGCTGCATGGTCTTAAAATATTGTTCTATTCACCGTCTGTTGCCATTCTGTTAGCAGAAATCCGAGTCGAAACACATGTCGCTTTGCATCGTCAATCTGTAGATAATTCTCACTTGGCCTACAAATACTTTTATGTGCACTCTGTGAATGGAATTGAAGCAGAGCTTGATGTATTGTTCTACGTGTTCTATTCTTATCCAGAATGTTCTACACTGCTCTCTGTGGGATGAGCTGTAAACGTTTTGCTAATAAATAAATGTTTCTTATGTCGTCTAATCCAATGATCCCATCGACATACAATACTTTTATGTGCACTCTGTGAATTGAATTGAAAAAAAGCTTGATATATTGTTCTACGTGTTCTATTCTTATCCAGATTGTTCTACACTGCTCTATGTGGGCTGAGCTGTAAACCTTTTGCTAATAAATAAATGTTTCTTATGTTGTCTAATCCAATGATCCCCTAGACGTACAATACTTTTATGTGCACTCTGTGAATTGAATTGAAGCAGAACTGGATGTATTGTTCTACGTGTTCTATTCTTATCCAGATTGTTCTACACTGCTCTCTGTGGGCTGAGCTGTAAACCTCTTCCTAATAAATAAATATTTCTTATGTCATCTAATCCAATGATCCCCTCGACGTACAATACTTTTATGTGCACTCTGTGAATTGAATTAAAGCAGAGCTTGATGTATTGTTCTACGTGTTCTATTCTTATCCAGATTGTTCTACACTACTCTCTGTGGTCTGAGCTGTAAACCTTTTGCTAATAAATACATGTTTTTTACGTCGTATAATCCAATGATCCCCTCGACGTACAATACTTTTTTGTGCACTCTGTGAATTGAATTGAAGCAGAGCTTGATGTATTCTTCTACGTGTTCTATTCTTACCAGATTGTTCTACACTGCTCTCTGTGGGCTGAGCTGTAAACCTTTTTTCTAATAAATAAATGTTTCTTATATCATCTAATCCAATGATCCCCTCGACGTACAATACTTTTATGTGCACTCTGTGAATCATGAAAGAAGTACTCATCAATATGCTATAAAAGTAGAAATAGTTAAAAACTTTTATTCTTTAACATACTACGATATTTTTAACCTTGTAATTATACAGGAATTTTCCATTGTCCTGAATGATCAAGTTATTATCAGTTGATCTTTCAGACGTTTAATAGTTATTACAGTAAAGTTGAATCTTTATTATCTACCATATAAGATTATGTAAATGAAAGAATAAAAAAAAATCAATGTCTTAATTTTGGCTTAACTTTGTATTATGTTTAATATTACAAACCTAGTTAATTAATGCGTAAATCAATACAAATGAAGTCAAGACTTTTATACGTGGAAATTCACTGCAAGGTTAAAATAGTTTGAATTTAAAAAAAATACTAAATTAAATTCCTAAGATTTGCATGAACAACAATTTGTTATAAATTATTTTTCTTATAATTCAGCGAAAAAGAAATAAATGTTCTTCTCGTTGGTTTCGAAATACGATATAAATTAGAAGTATTCCGGAAAGAAAGGGGAGAAGTAATTTATTAAAGTCTATGTCTCTCGCCCATTTGTCATTTTAATAATTTTTGAAAGGAGATATAAATTAAAAATATGCATTATAAGTTCCGTTTCATTACAAAATATTGATTGAAACGTCATTTATATTCAATAAGACGCTCAAGAAAAATATTTTAAATTTTCAGCTAGTTCGAGGTTTTTATTTTCGTAGAAACATTACATTTCACAATAAACAGTATTTTTTTATTGAAAATTAAAAATATACATGTTATCATTAGCATATAAAGCTATAAAATGGGGAGAGTAGGTTTTGGGAATTTCAGGAAATTTAAATCCAAGTTCATTGAAAATGTTTACTGATATATCTATATACTTGCATTTGTTGAGATATTCAATGCTTTGAGCAAGAATGTTAAAAAAAATCACACACACACAGATACATACATACATACATATATATAAATATAATATATATATATATATATATATATATATATATATATATATATATATATTATATATATATATATATATATATATATATATATATATATATAATATATATATATATATATATATATATATATATATATATATATATATATATATATATATATATATATATATATATATATATATATATATATTATATATAAATATATATATATAATATATATATATATATATATATATATATATATATATATATATATATATATATATATATATATATATATATATATATATATATATATATATATATATATATATATATATATATATATATATATATATATATATATATATATATATATTTATAAAGTATTTATTTAAAAAATTTATATTATATATAAAAATAAAAAATAAAAATATAAATATGTAAAAAAAAATAATATAAAACTATAAATTTAAAAAATATTATACTAAATATCATAAAACTACCACAAACATCCAATACCATTATCATGCATAGATATCCAACCACAAAAAGTAGAATATCTTCTTTACTTATTTGAAGTTATAACTGTAAAAAAAAATGTAAAGGAGAAAAGATCGAGGGAAACCAAGAATTAAAATTTTTTAATATATATATATATATATATATATATATATATATATATATATATATATATATATATATATATATATATATATATATATATATATATATATATATATATATATATATATATATATATATATATATATATATATATATATATATATATATATATATATATATATATATATATATATATATATATATATATATATATATATATATGTGTTTGTATGTGTGTATAGTGTATAAAATTTTGTAATATATTAAAATTCCGCACACTTCGTAATATAATAATATAAATATTTAAAGAATTCAAATATTTTAGGATCGGCTCGTTTGAACTCTTTAAATTTCCAGCTCATAGTTTTAACTTTTAACACTTTGAAACTCCTTCTTAAATTCCAAAGTAAAAGTGTTCAATCTTCATGAATGATTTATGCATTTTCCGCGTGTAAAGGAAGAATTACGTAGATTTGTGGAAACCTTTTAATATTCCATCATTTGCCTCTAATGGTAACCAAAATTAATAGTGGTATGAAATTCATCTTTAACAAAAATTGATTTTTTACTCAAACTCTTACTGTGATACCCTTTAAAGTTAATAGGTATAAAAGTAAAAGTGGAAATCTACTAATAGATATTTCTGCTATCCACTTGTCTATAACGAATGGAAAACCAATTTCGTTGAGCGAATTTTTTTTCAACATTGCGTTGCTATTAAACGTTGAAATTTTATTTCATTTGTAGAAATATAGAATGAAATAATATTTCATGAATTGTCCCAATGAATTTTGTCTGTTTAAAGAGAAGTAATTGCAACGTAAAAAGTAATTATGAAAAAAGATGAACAAATAGTTGTTTTCAGTATGGAATTCCACGAAATATAGTGAAAGTAAAAAAAGCAAAATAATGACAATATTAATAAAACAACATACGTTTCGTTTTCTTGCCGAAATAGTTATATAAAAAGAATGTAAGAAACAGAAATATTTTTAAGGATATTTTTGTGAATTTTATTAATATGTATTGTAATAAAGTATTTAATGTATTATATTTTGTTGTAAATATTAATAAAAGTTTATAGTTTTTTAAATTGGACTATCTAGATAGATTTCAACTGAGCTATTGATATTACTTGAGGTAATACAGTGCATAATAAGTAATTTGAGAAATCCACTATATAAGAATAACTTAAGTTATCTGTCCGTCTGTCTTTTAAATTTATGAAGGGTTTACTTGATAGAGTGGTTTTCATGGGAATGGTTGTTTTCTGAAAGGAAAATAGGATTTATTTTCGCATATCCTTTCCTTAACCTTCTTTTTAAATGTTTCATTTTTTCAATTTAATTTAAATTTTAAATAAAAAAAACACATAGCATTAAAATAAAAGGAAAGAATTAATTAATATTTATTATATTTTTTATATATGAACTTTGATAAATTATGGCAAAAATGATAAAAACAATTTATTTAAATAAAATTAATTTTTTTTTTTAATTTTATCCATATTAAATTGTACAAAAGATAAAACATTCAACATATTTTTAATAAATATAAAAAAATTTTGATTTTATCTAAAAAAGAATTATCTTTACTAAATGAAAAATTTTTATGTCAATGATAATTCTCAGCTAAAAAAAAATCATTTTTGAGAGTAATTAACAGTTCTAGAAAATTAAAAAAATTTTTAAAGGTTATAGGTTAAATAATATAAAATAAAAAATTAATTATTATAATCTTCCTCGAATATATGTTGTAATAGATATATAAATATATATTATATGAGTTCTTATGATAGAATTTTATCTTCTTTCATATAAATATTGTAAAATATTTTCATTTTAACAGCAGGTGATTTAATTTTCAATTTCACATAATAAAAAATAAAAATAACAATTTTTTCTAGCATTATGTGTCATTCTACTCATTTAATCATTTCTTATTTTAAATTATTTAAATTGTCTGCATTCTTTTCATACTATTCACTGAAATTAATATATGGTAAATAATTTTTTTATATTTGGCTTAAATAATAGATTATACATGTGGATATTTCTAAATAATAATGTTAATTTTTTTTTTGGCAATGAAAATTTTATCACCGATATTAACAACAAATACTGTCTACCTCCAGGGTGTAGTGGAAAAGAGAGTTTCATTCTTTTACATCCATTAATTACTATGTAAACCCTTAACGATAATTTTGGCGTAGCTAAGAAAACTTTGAATTATCTTTCTAAATGAATTCAACGTGATTTTAAACTGCATTAACAGTATCCGAAGACTTTAGAAGATTATGAAGGAAAACAAGTTATTTAGCGTGTGCCAGATAATTCTCAGCCAAAAAACAAATCATTTTTATCTGCATTTTAGAGTACTTAACAGTTCTAGAAAATTAAAAATTTTACTGTTCCCATCATATAATGGGTTATAGGTTAGATAGATAATATTAAAATAATGCAATTGTTTAATCTTAGAGATATATGATCTCTAGATATGATATCTCTAGATATGAATATGATAAGATCTATGAAGATATATATCTTAAGATGTATTTTTTTTTAATTTCTCATTTCAAAATTTTTACATAGTACATAAATAAAAGGATTATCATGTGGTGTGTAATAACATTTCAAATCATACTCGAAATATTCTAGAAATTTCACACTATTCCATAAATGTACTGACAGAATATTTTTTTATTTTAGAAATAAATCTATAAACCGGAGAAAATTTTGTCTAGTTTCCTTATTAATTTTACTTGGAATGGACTTGAAATAGCCTAAAGTGAGAAATTTAATAAAATGAAATATTACCAAAAATGAAAAAAAAATGAAATTGTAGAAAATACTTTTTCTATGCTATTAAATACTGCAGGTTTTTAAATACTGCAAGTTTTTCGAAAAGAAAAAGTTTAAAACACTTCATAAACAAGAGTTATATAAGTGAAAAAATACCTCAAGTAAATAAGCAATATCGCTTTGAGAATTTCATTTTAGAGTTGAATTTTCAGATTGAATATGTTGCTATATCTTAGTAAAGGCAATGAAAGATTACATCTCTTTTTACACATTCGAAACAATTTTTTATCTTGAATTTGATAATACCTCCAGATTATAAAAAAGTTTAGAGGAAAATATCTGTTTTTCCTTTTTAACACAGTAATATATATTTATATTTTATACTTAAATTTAAAACAATGTTATATATTCACTGAGTCAAAATAATTAAGCTGACTGCACAAAATATACTTTGCATATTGTATTTTCAGTTTTGATATTTTTTCCACTATTTAATATGCATTAATATCTTTAGACATATCTGTGTATTTTTTACAATAGTATATTTTACTATAAATATAAATTTTTTTAATAATTATATACTCAATAAAAATATCACAGATATAAAAGAAGCTACATTTAATATTCTTAATGTCAGGCAGATTATTAAATTTTCTATGTTTATGGATATTATTGACATTTTTCAATTGAAAGAAGTACATTTTAGATACCATGAATTTAAAATGTATCTATGTTTCAGAAAAAGTTATATTTACATGAATAATATTTTACTTCTAAAATTAATAATTTTCCTTTATAATTATGTAATTTTTACATTCACATTAAAATTTTTGATTTTAAGCATTGCGCAGCATAATTTAAAGGATACAATTTAAAAAAAGGCAGTCAATTCTATACTTTTTTTAGTAAGTTAATCTCGTTGTATTAAGTAATTTTCCATACAAAAAAATAATAAAACCAACAAACTTTACTCCTTGAACTTATAACAATACTTTTTTTTACTAAGTATAAAAACCTCATCTTTTGTGAAATCCCAAAAAAGGATTTATACATTTACATTAAGATTATTATTTTAACACATTTCTTTCCATGCATCACTAATCTTATTATATAAGCCATTATATAATATTATTATAATAGTATTATTATGTTAGGCAAGACACCAAATCTTTGAGTATACAATTCCCAAAAATTTAAACAGAGCACATTGAAGGCAAGACTATGCATGCTAATTTCGAAATTTAAAATTTGATTTTATTTTCTTTCTTATTCGTATTTTATAAAACTCTTCTAGGTAAATCTTCATGAACTATACCATAAATAAGCATATAACACCACAGTTTCTTTAGATAAAAAATGTCTGAATTTTAAAATACAGGAATAATTTTAAAGGAATGTTTCGGTACACACACTTTAATGTATGTAACACGTGTTAAAACATATGGAGTGACACAACACAACGGTTAACACAAATGACCACATTTAAATTAAAGACGGATCATAAGTTTTGGGTGTGAGCGGTTTGCAACAAGGAACAAAAAAAAATGGCTACTTCTCCTTTATTCAACACTCACACTCGGACACACTGACAGGTGACACACTAAGAGAAACACTGACCAAACATTACACATTCCAACTATCCTCTCCCCACTAGGGGTGAGGGACGGTGGCCTTTGTGACCTCCAACCGGAAACACAAAATAAGACCGAAGAAGACACTAAAAGGAGGAAAGCGTCAATAACATATGTAACAGTGTCATAGTCTTGACGCTAGAGCAGGGGTAGGCAATGCGGCTCCCCCGATCGATTTTTAATGCGCCCTCGCTGGACTAATGTAAATCTGTGATAGCCAGAGGGATTTACTTACTCTTGTCAAACGGCGATATACAGCAAGTAGTCAGTTGAGTTTAAGATTGTGCATAGATGAGCAGTTTGCTTACCTTGAGCGTATCTGATAACACACACGTATTTTTTGTTAGTGTGTGATCGTATTTCGAATAGACCACGCATTTAAAACTACCAAGTAATCCGAAATGATTCTTTTCTTTCAAAACCCTTCATGGATAAACGTAAAAGAAAAAGAACATATTATTTTAACGATGAATGGGAACATCTATATTGTTTCTTTGATTACAAAGGGAAATGTATTTGTTGTGTAATAATAGTGTTGCGATTCCCAAGAAAAGTAATATTGAACGAAATTTTAAGACCATTCATACCAATTTTGCTAGTGACTATCCAAAGAACTCTGAAATTAGAAGGAAAAAAAATTATTTCTTTAAAATCTTCAATAACTAACCAGCAAGGTTTTTTTACTAAACCACTGCAGCAACATAAATCAGCAACGATCGCGTCATATAAAATATCGCATTTGCTAGCTAAGAATAAAAAAACCATTTACAGATGGAGAAATAGTGAAAGAAGCTATGTTAGAAGCTGCTCATTCACTTTTTGAAGAATTTAAAAATAAAAAAGAAATAGTTTCAGCTATAAACATGTTGCAATCTCCAATTATAAGAAATTAGCTGAAAATATGGACACCCAATTTTCACACTGAATCATATGTATCATTATGTATACCACCAACAAAATAAAGTTATAAAAAATCTGTTTTTTTATGCCTATTTATACCTGTTGACTATCTGTAAAATATGCGCCCACAGTGATTTTCAAATTTAGTATTGCGCCCTTAAGGACAAACAGGTTGCCGACCCCTGCGCTTACAAACAATTTACCTGCATCTATTGGTCGAGATATCGTAGTTATCATGTCTTAGCCTTGGTTTTATTGGAATATTAGAAAGGACATATTGTCCATTATGTTGTATACAGAGGCCGTAGGTATATTGCCATTTGCAGATAAAATGCACACTGACGGATTAAAAAAAATAAAACTTTCTCTTCATCCGTATTAATAATCATAGATGTTCGACAAGATATTTATATCAATGTAGTGGATGTTTTATACCTAGAGCAAACTTAAAACCTGTATTTATATTAAATAAAGAGCATATGTAAAGAAAAAAATTAAAAGGGTTAAACATAAAAATGTTGACTAGTTGAGTATATTCAGACTACACATGTATACGTTAATATCCCGCCATAACTTTGTACATATGCTTATATAGTGCCATAATAAATAAAGGAAGACAACCAAATATATGTGTTAAAAGTATACTACATGGGAATCATAAAAGCCGAAAGCAAGCTATATAAAGTAGTTGTGTCACATTGGTTGAGCTAAGATGAAATTAAGTTCGTTTTCTCTTAATCACCTAAAATTGCCAGCAATGAGAGAGAAACAACAGATATTTTACCAAAAAGTTTCCATTTCAGGCATAGATTAGCGAGAAATTTATTTTACCAATCAACATGGGTAGTTTGATTAAAATATCCCTACACACACGCTTGTGTGTGTATGTAATGGTTATTTTAACTCAATACAAGGGTAAAAAGGGAATTCACAATGGCTCCGGTTTAGTCGTAAGTACATAATAATGTGGACAATATAATGTGGTTAAACTAGTCAATTAGGGTTTTGAATGGTCAGTCCAGTTGAAGCGTCACCATATTATATAAGAAGAGCTGTAGTCTGCAACAATTAATTTTTGAGTGCATGAAAAGCCATTAATATTCCAGAAGGAAAAACAGGTATTTCCCAAAAATGTAAGGGTAGAAACTTCTAAAATCGATTTTAATATCCAATTATCACTGATTATGATTACATGCTCGTAGTTTTTGAATTAAGTATTATGACACACAGACACTCACACACACATGTATATACATATATATATATATATATATATATATATATATATATATATATATATATATATATATATATATATATATATATATATATATATATATATATATATATATATATATATATATATATATATATATATATATATATATATATATATATATATATATATATATATATATATATATATATATATATATATATATATATATATATATATATATATATATATATATATATATATATATGTATATATATATATATATATATATATATATATATATATATATATATATATATATATATATATATATATATATATATATATATATATATATATATATATATATATATATATATATATATATATATATATATATATATATATATATATATATATATATATATATATATATATATATATATATATATATATATATATATATATATACATATATATATATATATATATATATATATATATATATATATATATATATATATATATATATATATATATATATATATATATATATATATATATATATATATACATATATATATATATATATATATATATATATATATATATATATATATATATATATATATATATATATATATATATATATATATATATATATATATATATATATATATATATATATATATATATATATATATATATATATATATATATATATATATATATATATATATATATATATATATATATATATATATATATATATATACATATATTTATATATGTATGTGTGTGTGTATTTGATTTGTGAAAATTTTACTTTTCATGTATATCATATGATAAAACACAGCTTAAAACTATAAAAAATATCCGTTCTATAAAATGTAAATGAATTTTTCAAATTTTGTAGAGTGACAAAGTAGAAATTTTTGTAAAAAGTGAAAATTGGTCTAAAATTAGGCATTAGAGAAACCAAAATAAATCCTACTATTACTATTTTGTAAAATTTGGTGATGTTTATAATTATATATTTCAAAAAATAGACTATTACAAAGGGGATAACAAATATACTTGTGAATTTATACTAACTTTTGTACAAAGAAATTGGAAATTACTCAAAAGTTTTATGCAGTTCCTGAATTTAAAGGTTGCAAATCCTAAAACAAATAACCATAATTTTAGTTTATTCTATGGATATATAGCTATATAATACATATTTAAAATATATAAGCATTTAAATTTAAATTCTTTGAGTTATCATGCTTTGTACTAAGCAAAGCAGGCAAAAATGAATTTTGAGAAAACTGAAAATACATCTTTATGTACTTAAATATATAGTAACACTAATAAAACATTAAAATCAAACTGTCTGTTTTAATTCATCTTATTTTCTGTGAGACACAGTGATAATTTTCTTTCTCTAAGTGCTTTTAATGCTTTCATGTGAATTAATACTTAATGAGTAGACTGTTGCTTATTGTTGAAGTCTTTCGAGACTTAAAGAAGTAATACAGATTTTAGTCCAAAAGTTTTCGTGATTACAATATTTTCTTTCTTTTGTACAAAGAAGAGAAAATTTATTCTGAATCAAGGAAAACTTTTACTTTATATTTAATTGATACTGGACTATCACAATGAAGACATTTAATTTATAAATTATTATATAACTTTAAGTCTACAGTTATTTAGACTATAGACTTACGAGTAAATATTTTTGTATGTCACCATATCTCCGTCTACACAAATGTAAAGTTGTATATTCTTTCGGGATGTGTTCAGTGAATTAATAACGTGTCGCACTTAAAATATAAAACATCTTGCTGCGTGACAGCTGATTTATTGTTGAAGAAAAGTCCGAAGTCGTAAATCACAGATGGTTTCAAAGAGAAAGAAAAATTTCTTGAACCATACGGAACAAGATGCATATCGAAAAACATGGAATAGTAAAAAAGTAACATATAACAGTTACATATTTTAGATAAATTCTATTTTTTATATAAAAACTTTAGAGTATTTACTCTGAAGCATATACTTAGAAGCCTTTGTAAATAATTTCCTAATAATTATAAATGATTAATTTTTAGTAGAAAAGCAATATATAAAAGTTGTATATGTTAGATAAATTCTGATTTTTATAATATTGTACTTATTTAAATAATTTTTTTAAATAAATAAATTAATTACTCATTGAATCATAGGTTTACGTGTTGTAAGATGAAAAACGACCAGAAGCAAAATGGGTAATATAATGTATAACTACTTGCAATTTCAGATGGAAGTGTATGCTACATTGTAGGGAAAGATTTATTTTAAGGGAACCTTATTCACACCACTAAATAGTTTGATCATCAAATGAGTAAATAATTAGATAACAAAAAGATGATGCGAATTCCAGTCAATGATACAATGAATGATCAAATTATTTAAATTTGTCAAAAATTTGAATTTTTTGGTGCATTAAATTATGAAATATCACTATAAATAAGAACCAAAGTGGAGTGTCCAAACTGGAACCCATTTTCTAATCATTACATTTTAATAAGTTATTAGCTCAGCAGATAATTCCGTCATAAATGATGTAAATTTTCATAGGATCATATGTTACAAGCTCTTTTGAATTCTATAATTATTAAAAAAATTAAGATGTATTTGTAAACTTCAATGATACAGTGGACGTTCAGCTTGTCTAAATGTGTCAGAAAATTCGAGTTTTTTTATTACATTAAAATGTGAAATATTATTATAAATAAAAACCAAAGTGTATGCTTTCCAAAGTGAAAGCCATTTTCTAATCATCATATTTAATTAGTTTAATTATTATCTCACCAGGTAAATCCTTAATAAAAGCTGTAAATTTTCATAGCATCATTTGTTACAAGATCTTTTGAATTTTATAATTATTTAAAACAGTTAAGATATATTTGTAAACTTCAACGATACAGTGGATGTTCAACTTGTCTAAATGTGTGAGAAAATTAGAATTTTTTATTACATTAAATTCTGAAATATAAATATAAATAAAAACCAAAGTGGAAGTCAACAAAGTGGAAGCTATTTATTAATCATCATATTTTAATTAGTTTAATTATTAACTCAGCACATAATTCCGTCATAAAAGCTGTAAATTTTCATAGCATCATTTGTTAATAGCTCCTTTGAATTTTATATTTATTTTAATTTAATAAGAAGTATTTGTAAACGTCAATGATACAGTGGATGTTCAGCTTGTCTAAATGTGTCAGAAAATTCAAATTTTTTATTACATTATATTGTGAAATATCAATATAATAAAAACCAAAGCTTTCCAAAGGGAAAGCCATTTTTTAATCATCACATTTAATTACTTTCATTATTAACTCAGGTAATTCTTTCATAAAAGCTGTAAATTTTCATAGCATCATTTGTTAATAGCTCTTTGGAATTTTATAGTTATTTTAAATAAATAAGAAGTGTTTGTAAACGTCTATGATACAGTGGATGTTCAACTTGTCTAAATGTGTTAGAAATTTCGAATTTTTTATTACATTAAATTGTGAAATATCGCTATAAATAAAAACCAAAGTTGCAGCCTTTAAAGTTGCAGCCTCTAAAAATGGAACCATATTTTAATTATCACATATTAATTATTTTAAGTATTAAATCAGCAGACAATTCCGTCATAAAAGCATTAAATTTTCACAGGATCATTTGTTATAAGCTTTTTTGAAATTTATAATTATTTAAAACGACTAAGAAGTATTTGTAAACGTCAATGATACAGTGAATGTTCAACTTGTCTAAATGTGTCAGAAATTTCGAAATTTTTATTACATTAAATTGTGAAATATTAATATAAATAAAAACCAAAGTGGTTGCTTTCCAAAGTGAAAGCCAGTTTTTAATCATTACATTTAATTAGTTTAATTATTAACTCAGGTAATTAATCCCACTATGGCATGGTTGTTCGTAGCCGTTCGTAATCGGCTTTAAGCTGTAGGTCCCGGTCTCATTAGCCCTCGTGTGCAAAACAGTAGACCGTAGCGCTCCAAACCAAACCAAAGCAAACCAGGTAATTAAATCATAAAAGCTTTACATTTTCATAGGATCATATGTTACAAGCTCTTTTGAATTTTATAATTATTTAAAAAAATTAAGATGTATTTGTAAACTTCAATGATACAGTTGATATTCAACTTGTCTAAATGTGTCAGAAAATTTTAATTTTTCATTATGATAATTTGTGAAATATCACGATAAATAAAAGCAAAAGTGAAAGCAATTTTCTAATTATCGCATTTTAATTAGTTTAATTATTATCTCAGCAGATAATTCCGTCATAAAAGCTTTAAATTTTCATAGGATCATTTGTTACAAGTTCTTTTGAATTTTATAATTATTTAAAACAATTAAGATGTATTTGTCATCATCAAAGATACAGTGAATGTTCAACTTCTCTAAATGTCTTAGAAAATTCGAATTTTTTATTATATTAAATTATGAAATATCATTATAAATAAAAACCAAAGTTTAATTCTCCAAATTGGAAGCCGTTTTTTAATAATACCATTTTAATTAGTTTAATTATTAACTCAGCAGATAATTCCGTAATAAAAGCTGTAAATTTTCTTAGGATCATTTGTTAAATCTGTTTTGAATTTTATAATTATTTAAAACATATAAGATGTATTTCTAAACAACTTTTGTCTTTGATATTTATCCACAATCAATCTTGTAAAGTATAAAATGGCATTTTGTTAAAATGAATATATTTTGAGTAGCAAAAATCTGTGTCTCTTCAAATTAAACAATTATTATTCATTCTCTATTGTAAAAATAAAATTTTAACTAGTGTAAAACTATATGTACAGCAAATTCTTATGATAAGAGGTACATTGAATTATTCTAAGTTTTAAAAGATATCCTATGAATATAATTGGGCATATTTTATGTAAAAGAAATGCCTATTGAGATTTTTAATAAATGGATCATTTGAAATAATTGATAAGAGAAAACTAGCCTTTTAAATATTTGATAATTTATAAGTTATTAAGAGTTTACCTCGATATTGTACACACCTACTTATAATGATATTAATCTATGAAATTGTCAGTTAGATTAGTCTAAAGCATTATATGTTATTTCTGATTGTCCACTGTTACCTTAAAGTTTATTGCATCAGTTCTCTATTTTGCATGTAATAATCACCTAATTCCCTGTTTCGTACTGGCAAAAGGTTGAGATACAGCAATTTGTTGTCAATAGGAAGAGGTATTAATCGGTAACTCTCAGTTTAATAAGACTCGAGGGGAAAATATTAAACCAGGTGCTCTGCAATAGGCAATTAATCTTTTGTGAATAAAATCAAAATCAGATTTTAATTATAATGATATTAATCTATGAAATTGTCAGTCAGATTAGTCAAAAGCATTATAAGTTATTTTTGATTGTCCACTGTTACCTTAAAGTTTATTGCGTCAGTTCTCTATTTTGCATGTAATAATCACCAAATTCCCTGTTTCGTACTGGCAAAAGGTTGAGATATAGCAATTTGTTGTCAATAGGAAGAGGTATTAATAGGTAATTCTCAGTTTAATAAGACTCGAGGGGAAAATATTAATCCCGGTGCTCTGCAATAGACAATTAATCTTTTGTGAATAAAATCAAAATCAGATTTTACTTATAATGGTATTAACAGATGAAATTGTCAGTCAGATTAGTCAAAAGCATTATAAGTTATTTTTGATTGTCCACTGTTACCTTAAAGTTTATTGCGTCAGTTCTCTATTTTGCATGTAATAATCACCTAATTCCCTGTTTCGTACTGGCAAAAGGTTGAGATACAGCAATTTGTTGTCAATAGGAAGAGGTATTAATCGGTAACTCTCAGTTTAATAAGACTCGAGGGGAAAATATTAAACCAGGTGCTCTGCAATAGACAATTAATCTTTTGTGAATAAAACCGAAATCAGATTTTAAAGTTAATAATTAACATTAGAATATTAATAAAGTGCCTGATTAGAGAAATTTAATGATGAGAAAGTAAAGCTCAAATCAGGCAAAATTCGAATTTATTGTTTAGCGTCTGGGATGATAGATATAACTGGATAATATGAAAATTATTTATTAAGTCCTTTTAGAAACACTTGAATTTATATTTACTTAAACATTATTCCCCTACATAATAATAGCCTAAGTTATCTGTCATTCTGTCTGGGAATTTATGAAGCAGTTGGACCTCGAATAGATAGAGGCACCCATATTGAATTTTTGATGAGTTAGGGTTAGGAAAATTCAAAACGAGTCCGAAAACGTTCGAATCCACCCTTTCCCCTTTATGTCCCTGGTTAAGAGCAGAAGATTAAGTTTACCAACTTATCACACAATAAATAGGTAAAAATAATATTTTTTCTACAATTATGACGTCATTACTTTAAATATTTCATTTGATCCTTTCTTATTTTAAATTATTTAAATATCGTCTGCATTATTTTTTGTACGTTTTATCACTGAGCTTAGATGTTACGTAAATAATTTCCTTTTATAATTGTCTTAAGTAATAATAGATTAGGTACATATGTGATACTTTTAAATTTAATCATTGGTTATTTTTTGTTGCATTGGAAATTTTATCACCGGTATTAACAACAAAGTCTAGTAGTCTGTTCGAGGGACTAATATATATCTAGCGTTTAAATTATATATCTTTGAAAATTAAGAAGTTTGTTCATTTGTGTGTTTGTTTTTTATAAATAACCAAACGGTTTGCGATCTACTCACTGCATTTTGGACAGCATTCATAGATACCGCCAAATAATCACTGTCAATATTAAAACCTCTACTGTACATCCTATCATGTAATAGGACAAGATAAATTAAGGTTACCAACTAACATGCGGTCAGTGAACATAAACAAATTATTGAGTGCGGACCAGATAATTCTCAGCCAAAGACCAAACCATTATTTATCTGCTTATAAGGTACTGATCCCTGCATATGAAGGGCTATATGCTAGTTTTATATAATAAAGTGAAACATTTTGGTATTCAATCCAGACAGAAGAGTTTGTACCCTGTATAAATAATTTCAATTTTACTGATCCCTGAATATGACGGGCTATGTGCTAGTTTTATGTAATAAAATAAAAGAGTTTCGTAATCAAGCGAAACAGAAGAGTTTGTACAATGTATAAATAATTAGAATTTTACTGATCCCTGTATATGACGGGCTATAAGCTAGTTTTATGTAATAAAGTAAAACATTTTGGTATTCAAGAGAGACAGAGGATTTTGTACCCTGAATAAATAATTTCAATTCTACTGATTTCTACATATGACGGGCTATGTGCCAGTTTTATGTAATAAAGTAAAACATTTTGGTATTCAAGAGAGACAGAAGAGTTTGTACCCTGTATAAATAATTTCAATTTTACTGATCCCTGAATATGACGGGCTATGTGCTAGTTTTATGTAATAAAGTAAAACATTTTGGTATTCAAGCGAGACAGAAGAGTTTGTACCCTGTATAAATAATTTCAATTTTTCTGATACCTGCATATGACGGGCTATGTGCTAGTTTTATGTAATAAAATAAAACATTTTGGTATTCAAGCGAGACAGAAGAGTTTGTACCCTGGATAAATAATTTGAATTTTAGTGATCCCTGCATATGACGGGCTATGTGCTAGTTTTATCTAATAAAGTAAACCATTTTTGCATTCAAGCAAGACAGAATAGTTTGTACCCTGTATAAAGAATTTCAATTTGTCTGATCCTTGCATATGACGGGCTATGTGCTAGTTTTTTCTGTAATAAAATAAAACAGCGTGGTATTAAAACGAGACTGAAGGGTTTGTTCCCTGGATAAATAATTTCGATTTGACTGATCCCTGAATAATATGGGCTAGATGATAGTTTTATGTAATAAAATAAAATATTTTGTTATTCAAGCGAGTCAAAAGAGTTTGTACCCTTTATAAATAATTTCAATGCAGTAATTTAGCTAATATTTTATCTTCATGAAAAATATTAAATATGCCAGTTAGAGTAAAATCTTCTGCAAGAGTTTTTACCTTGTATAAATAATTTCAATTTTACTGATACCTGCATATGACGGGCTATGTGCTAGTTTTATGTAATAAAGTAAAACATTTCGGTATTCAAGTGAGACAAAATAGTTTGTACCCTGCACAAA
>CM063504.1:174802157-174869657 GCA_032207245.1 Pardosa pseudoannulata | reverse complement strand
TTTAGAAAAAATAAATAATAAAATTGGGTCATTAATAAATGATAGTAAAATTTATTATATATATTTATTATATAGCTCACAAACTAATGTGCTAACTAATGTTTATTATAATGCTCACAAAACACGTGTGACGTATTATTTATTTTATTAAAATACTTATTTATTCGAAAGTAAAAATAAATGTTTGGCTTTTTGGTTAAAAAATACATGACAGTAACTGAAAGTATCTTTAAACTTAAATCGCAGAAAAAATATTAAAATTGAAATAAATTAAATAATCAAATATGAATAAATAAAAATGAAATAAAATAAATATAAAATATTTCATTTATAGAAATTAATTTACAGGAGAATTATATAATTTTAGCCCCTTCCCTGTCTTGCCCGTACACCGTACGGGAGCAGCTTTCGGTCCTTTACTGATTTGCCCGTACCTCGTACGGTCAACCTGATTTTTATTTCACTTGCTCTGTTTCGGTCGTATTTTTCCCAATTTTAGTAACAAATTATTCGTATAGATAGCAATAGTTGACCAGTAAATGATAGTTTGCAATTTATTGTATTTTCTACTCTGATTGGTTCAAAAGCGCGGGTTTTTTAGCAGTTTTTGTATCAGAAGACGAATTGTTATCTTTCAGTGTATAGCTTTCTGGTTATATTTTACTAAACGCCTGATTATTTTATTGATGTAAGAGTTAAATAATATATTTTTACTGTTAAGTAATGGATAATTCAGAGCGTATGGAGCTAATTTCTTGTGATTTTAACTGTGACTCGGAATCAGAAACTGGATTATCTGTAAATGATAGTAGCGAAAATTTACTAGATGTTCTGGATAGTAGTCACTCTGGTAGTAGTACAGATGGAATCAGTCAAGCAAGACACTTTTTTTAAAATTAATCGTGATAATCCTTCGGATTCGCCTCCTAGATTTGCTTTCACTGGAATTCCAAAAATTAACTTGGATGTCGATGAGGCTAAAGGTAAACTTCAGTTCTATGATGCTCTCATAGAAAAAAATTGCAATAAATGCTTAAAATTATTAGAAATATTAATTTTAATAACATATCTTTACTTAAAAATGCAAAATGAACAAAAAAATGCAATAAAAAATTGTGACATTTTTTTGAGAGAATTCTGGAAAAAAATGAAACTGTCAAAGAGTTAAATAGCATCTTAAATCTGAATCCTTTTAATAGTTAATTTGTACAAAATCAAAAAGTTATTTCAAGATCAAGGTCCAAAATCTTTCATAAATTATTTAAAATTTGTGAACTCATAAAATTTTACTTTATTTTCTAGTAGATTCTATTTGAGTTTTTAATTATTATTATGTCCTATGGATACATTCGTAATTTATAAAAGTTTAAATTTATTCGCATTCCAGATGTACCATTTTTTAAATTGAAAATATCTTCAGACATTTTACATCCAAATAAGATAATTATATTTCGTAAAAAATAAATAATGAAATTGGGTCATTAATAAATGGTATTGAAATTTATTATATAACGTCTGAATTCACAAACTAATGTAGAAGCTAAACACCTGTGCCGTATTATTTATTGTATTGAAAATACTCATTTATTCGAAAGTAAAAATAAATGTTAGACTTTTTGGTTAAAAAATGTATGACAGTAACTGAAAGTATCCATGAATTTAAATCACAGAAAAGTAGTAGGAATGAAATAAATTAAATAATCAAATATTCTTAAATAAAAATAAAGTAAAATAAAATAAATATAAACTATTTCATCTATAGAAATTCATTTACACGAGAATCATATAGTTTTAAATAGCAGCTTAATTCTGAATCCATTTAATAGTTAATATGAACAAAATAAAAAAGTTATTTTAAGATCAAGGTGGAAAATTTTTCCTAAATTATTTAAAATTTGTGAACTCATAAAATTTTACTTTATTTTCTAGTAGATTCTATTTGAACTTTTCCTGATTATTATGTCCTATGGACACATTCGTAATTTATGAAAGTTTCAATTTATTCACATTCCAGATGTACCATTTATTAAATTTAAAATATCTTCCGACATTTTACATCGAAATAAGATAATTATATTTCGTAAAAAATAAATAATAAAATTGGGTCATTAATAAATGGTATTGAAGTTTATTATATAACGTCTGAATTCACAAACTACTGTAGAAGCTAAAAACCTGTGCCGTATTATTTATTGTATTGAAAATACTCATTTATTCGAAAGTAAAAATAAATGTTAGACTTTTTGGTTAAAAAAATACATGAGAGTAACTGAAAGTATCCATCAACTTAAATCACAGAAATGTAGTAGAAATGAAATAAACTAAATAATTAAATGTTGGTAAATAAAAATAAAGTAAAATAAAATAATTATAAAATATTTCATCTATAGAAATTCATTTACACGAGAATCATATAATTTTAAATAGCAACTTAATTCTGAATCATTTTAATAGTTATTTTGAACAAAATTAAAAAGTTATTTTAAGATCAAGGTCCAAAATCTTTCGTAAGTTAGTTAAAATTTGTGAACTCATAAAATTTCCTTTATTTTCTAGTAGATTCTATTTGAGTTTTGTCCTATGGGCACATTCGTAATTTATGAAAGTTTTAATTTATTCACATTTCAGATGTACCATTTATTAAATTTAAAATATCTTCCGACATTTTACATCAGAATAAGATAATTATAGTTCGTAAAAATAAATAATAAAATTAGGTCATTAATAAGTGGTATTGAAGTTTATTATATAACGTCTGAATTCACAAACTATTGTAGAAGCTAAACACCTGTGCAGTATATGTATTTATTTCTAATACTCATTTATTCGAGAGTAAAAATAAATGTTAGGCTCTGTGCTTAAACAAATAAATGACAGTAACTGAAAGTATCCATACACTTAAATGACAGAAATGTAGTACAAACGAAATAAACTAAATAATTAAATATTGATAAATAAAAATAAAGTGAAATAAAATAAATGTAAAATATTTCCTGGATAGAAATTCATTTACATATGAATTATATGGGTTTAGGCAGAATTTTAACACTGAATCCTTTTAGCATTTAATTTAAACAAAATTAAAAAGTTATTTTATTGTAACAGCAAAACACCTGTTCCATATTATTGATTGTATTGAGATACCCATTTACTCGAACGTAAAAATAAATTCTAGGG
Source organism: Pardosa pseudoannulata (assembly GCA_032207245.1). Classification (NCBI taxonomy): domain Eukaryota; kingdom Metazoa; phylum Arthropoda; class Arachnida; order Araneae; family Lycosidae; genus Pardosa; species Pardosa pseudoannulata. The sequence continues at coordinate 174,866,480 of CM063504.1, read as the reverse complement.
TTTTGGTTAAAAAAATACATGACAGTAACTGAAAGTATCCGTAAACTTAAATCACACAAATGTAGTAGACATGAAATAAAATAAATATAAAATATTTCATGGATAGAAATTCATTTACGTGAGAATTATATAGTTTTAAATAGAATCTGAATACTTATAGTTTTAGTAACTAATTTTTAAAAAATTAAAAGTTATTTTAAGATCAAATTCCAAAATTTTTCATAAATTATTTAAAATTTGTGAACTCATAAAAGAATTAAAAATTTTTAATACATAATATATTATGCAACTTTTAGAAATTTTTAAAACATTTTATGAACAATATTAGTCTTTTCGAAAAATGAATTTTTTATACAGCATATAGAAAATAAAATACTGATAATAAATTTCTGGAGGACATTTTGAAACATTTACCCCAGTTGTAACGTTTTCATCCTAAAAAGCAAGATATTTCAAGTAAATTATTTAATGCTTAAGGATTTAAGACAAAATGACTGTCATTAGGCATGCTGCTTATTAATGATTTGGCTGAAAAATTCTGAGTTATATTAATGATGCTGCATGAAAAGAGACACTGATTGATGCATATTCTTTTTACGCTGTTTTGACTTAATAACTGGGTAAGGCATTAAAATGAAAATTATTAAAAGTGGATCTAGCCATTGTAGGATTCTGTAAAAAAGAATTCTTAATATGTAATAATTGGAGCAACTACACATATTTACTTTAATTTGAGTTGAAAATATTTAGAATGACACTCTTTTATCTGATTGCAATTCAAATATGATTATCTAGATTAAGTACAATGAAAAACACACTGGAGTAAATAACTTTACTTTTATAAAGAAAAAAACATCACAATTATAGGCCTTAACATGTAATAATTGGAGAAACTCCACATTTTTACTTTAATTTAAGATTAAAAGTTTTTATAAAGACACTCTTTTATTTGAATTTAATTCAAATATGATTGTCTAGATTTAGTACTATGAAAAACACACTGGAGTAAATAACTTTATTCTTAAAAAGAAAATACATCATAATTATAGGCATAAGCATGTAATAATTGGATTAACTCCACAGACACCGTTTTATTTTAATTCAATTCAAATATGATTGCCTAGATTTAGTACTATGAAAAACACACTGGAGTAAATAACTTTATTCTTATAAAAAAAGACATCATAATTATAGGCATAAGCATGTAATAATTGGATTAACTCCACATACACCGTTTTATTTGAATTCAATTCAAATATGATTGTCTAGATTTAGTACAATGAACCACACACTAGAGTAAAAAACTTTATTTTTTTAAACAAAAGACATCATAATTATAGGCATAAATATGTAATATTTGCAGCAACTCCACATTTTTACTTTAATTTAAGATAAGAATTTTTTAGAATGACACTCTTTTATTTGAATTCATTTCAAATACGATTGTCTAGATTTAGTACAACGAAAAACACACTGGAGTAAATAACTTTATTTTTATAAACAAAAGACATCATAATTATAGGCATAAGCATGTAATAATTGGAGCAACCCCACGTTTTTACTTTAATTTAAGCTAAATTTTTTTGAATTACACTCTTTTATTTGAATGCAATTCAAATATGATTGTCTTGATTCAGTAAAATGAAAAACATATTGGAGTAAATAACTTTATTTTTATAAAAATAGACACCAAAATTATAGGCATAATAATGTAAAGCTTCAAAACCTCTAAATTTAATAAAGATTTCAAAATGCATTTTATTTGTATTGAAATATATTCCAAATAAATAAAAGTAATATATTTTAATTAAAAAAGCTATGCGAAAAGCATGAATGTTTTGATACATTTTAAATAAGAAAAAAATTATTTAAAAAATATGAAGAAATATAAATGCATAGCAATTGTGACTGTACTGTAAATTTTTATTATGATCAGAATGAGAACACTCTGTATTATCAGATAAGACAAAAACATTCGTTATGAAGTAGTATTGTGCATAATTTGAATTTATAAGAAACTGAATGAAAAACAAATACAGAAAACAATGGAAGTGCTAAAAATAATCACACAGTTATTATTATATATATATATATATATATATATATATATATATATATATATATATATATATATATATATATATATATATATATATATATATATATATATATATATATATATATATATATATATATATAATATATATATATATATATATATATATATATATATATATGTATATATATATATATATGTATATATATATATATATATATATATATATATATATATATATATATATATAAATATATATATATATGTATATATATAAATATATATATATATATATATATATATATATATATATATATATATATATATATATATATATATAATATATATATATATATATATATATATATATATATATATATATATATATATATATATATATATATATAATATATATATATATATATATATATATATATATATATATATATATATATATAGATATATATATATATATATATATATATATATATATATATATATATATATATATATATATATATATATATATATATATATATATATATATATATATATATTTAATATATATATATATATATATATATATATATATATATAATATATATATATATATATATATATATATAATTAAATACAAAATTTCACTATTCTAAGGCTAATCATTTTTGCCTTATGCAATAAATATGTACAGAAGTACAGAAGTCAAGGGGATACTAAATAAAATATATTCATAGTTAGACAAAGGATTTTCATAGTTCAAATTTCATTGTGCTTACATACAGACGTGACTCTTAAAGGAACCACAATTGATTCAGAAAGCCAGGATGGTTATTTCCTGCACATATAATGTTTTCGTTATTACAATATTTATATTTCGTTCACACAAAGAAATAAAAAGAATGTTTAGCCAAAAAAGTTTGGGTTTATTTCATTCGGAGTTCTATAGTCAATGTTCTGCTACAAGAGTAATAAGTAGTTAGCAAAATAATAATAAACCTATAGCAATACTTGAAATACCCATGTTGAATAAAAGACTCTGAAATATTAGAATATATCATATAAAGCATGTAAAATATAATTAAATAATTTAATCATAAAAAATAGCAAAATGGAATTTTGTCTCCAAAAAATTATATTTTATGACACGTATTGTAAATTTCTTATATTTATCTTAGTGAGTAATTTATTTCTGATGTCTCTAGAGTTTGTTTCAAAAGACAAAGAAAAAGTTTCAGTCAGTAATAATCATTTCTAGCTGATGAAAATATGTATGAAGTAAAAACAAAGAAAGAAAAAAGAACGTTTAGACAAAAAAAAAATTAATTATACTTTGGATTGGTTTTATTCTGAGTTCTAAAATCTATTTTTGCTGTTTAAGAATTACTTACAGTAGAGTCTTCTAGTAATACATTAAACTTCATATACCCTATTAAAACTAGTTACTGAAATTTTAGAATATAACATATCAAACATCTATTTGATAATGAAAATAATTTACATCGTAAAATTTTAAAAAACAAAGCAAAATGTAAATTTTATGACCGATAAACACACATTTAATTACAGATATTATAAAATACTCTTTCAAACTATATTTACGGAATTAATTCAGAACTGCCAATAGATCCCAATCTCATTGTTTTTTACTTAGCAAAAATGTAGACCATAGTGTCCCAAACCAAACTATATGCTTTTATATAAGGCAAAGCAAAAACGTATAATTTTATTTCTGTAATAACCATACACATTTGATAAAACAAATATACACGTATAGTCCACAGGCGCGATTTTGTATTTAAAAAATTTCATAAATCATCAGATAGTTCGGACCACTAGATAATTCGTGGACTATAAGTGCAAAAATATGTATTTTAATATGACAATAGTAAATCATGTTAAGAATAAAAACCTAAGTACAGTAGAGTGCCGAAAAGTCTATATTAGACTCAATTAATTCCACTTTTAAAATGTGAAAACAATTTCTTCTTCCATATCCACGGCGACGAATTTTAATTGAAGAAACACCCTAATTTCTCTGAACCCAGGTATGTAAATCGTTTTCTAATTCAGACTATTGTATTTTTCCATGACGATTGGACCGCTTTCATGCCTTATTTCAATGTTTCCTTTAGCTTGCACAAATTTCTTACTGCGTTTTCGTCGACCTTCTGAATTACTTTCAGGTTGAAATCAGCAGTAAAACTGCGACGAGGTTTTAAAGATATAATGAATGATCGATATAATCGCAAATCAAAATTCTGAAAACAAAATACTGTGTTACGAGTGATCCTCGTGGTGAAATGACCTTAGACCATCAACCTTCGATCTAGAACCCATCCACTCGGTGTTGTCATTCGGAGCTGTAAATAGTGACTACCGATATTTTCCCGGACTTTAAGGCTGCACTGCTGGCTACTACTAATTCTTTCTGCTTTATGATTTGTATATTTTCCATCGTTTATTAAAGATACGATACGACAAGATACGATAGTGAAACTTGATACGAAAAGAAAGCTTAATATCGCCAATTGATACTGTCTCTAAAAGCAAACTGCTTTAATTGCAGTGTTGAAAGAAGGCAGCAATCAATAAATCCCTTTAATATGTATAAAGACTTGTTGTTTTTACAAGCACTTTATGTTTGAGTCAATGGCACAAAGGGTTATTTGAACATCTACCAATATTTGTGTTAACAGTCAGATATGAACTTAAGAAATCTACTACCGAATGAAGAAGCTTTAACTATCCCTTAATCTAATTTAATTAATCAAATATTAAAATAATGGAAGTTAATAATTTAATCATCTCTTACACACATATTCACGAGCATTAACATTAATTATGCCATGACATTAAATTGGAAACTTCTAAAGAAAACTGCCTTTGAAGACAAAATAATTTGCATTTTACCACAATAAATTCTAGGTATAAATGCTGTTCCGATAAACTCTGAAATTGGTTTTCTGGGAAAACGGTACGCATATTTTAGTAAATTTATGTAGCAACATTCCATACACTAATCCATTTCCGAACTACGTTAGGAAAAATAAGGACAGAATGTGTTTTACTAAATTTCACCAGCACAGATATAGATATCCTCGTTTCTAAACTGAATGAAGATTTTTTTTTTTACATTTCAGTGAAAATTGAATTTCAAATTTCATTTCAAAGAGAAAACTGGTGGAAAAAATTTGAATGAAATGCTTCTTAGAAACCGATATCATAGTTTTTCGTCTTCCACTGAAGAGATCGTTTATTCCTTTGAAGTCCAAGCTGCTCTTTATTGCCTGTAACTATCATGAATTTTCTTTTTGTTATCATTTCATTTTAAATTTGGAATTTGGAATGAATATTGAGACGATTCCCCGTACTTTAAGAAAATATAATTATTAATGTTATACAAGCTTTTTTTTATTTTCAAAAATTTTAATAGGAAATTTTTAATCTATGTTTTTATAGACAATTTCACAAAAGGTAATATATATATATTTTGTAATTTAAATTCTTTTTTTGATTACATTACATCCTACATCAAGCAATTTTGGATGCAAAGTAATTCATATTCATATAATGATTAATATTCATTATATATGTATATATATATATATATATATATATATATATATATATATATATATATATATATATATATATATATATATATATATATATATATATATATATATATATATATATATATATATATATATATATATATATATATATATATATATATATATATATATATATATGTGTGTGTGTGTGTGTGTGTGTGTGTATAGAAATACATAATATAATATAAGAGTAAAAATTAAGAGATTAATAAGAGAACTTTTTTAGGAAACTTGATGCGGCATACTACTATCAATAAAACTAAATTTTATATTACTTAAAAGGAAATAAATATATAACACAAAATAATTGGACCTAATTGGAATAGGAATTGGTATACTTGAAGCGAGGGGGGGAATTGCGACCCCCACACTCCGTTTAATTTACCATTTTTTTCAGCTGAAATGCTCCCCGTCACCATAAGTAAACCAATAAAAGCAGACATAGTCTAATAAAAATCCATACAAATATAAGACTATAAACTAAAGTATAATTAAATAAACAACAACTAACATAGGTATACATTAAAAACTATTACAAGTACATTTAATATCATTATAAAATCCATTAAAAATACTTATACTATGTACACATATACTTATGCCCAGCCCACAAGACGTAGAACATCTTTATTTGGTTTAAGATTGCAATATGCGAAGGATGACAAATTCTGGGTAACCTGCAATTAAAATATGGTTAACATATATCTTAATTAGATTATCACTAAGCGTAGTTGATTTATTGTAATAAATCTACTGCTATTTGGAGTAGTACATATATTTTTGTATTTGATAGGACAAAAAGAACTTAAATGTGAAATTTCAAATTGTATATACTTTAAATATTGTTTTATATCACTGTAAGAAATGTTGCTGAAAAGAAAAAGGCTTAAAATTTAGCACATTTAGTCATATTTATTATCATACGTTTCATTAAAATACAAAAACTGACAAATAAGAATATAAATGAAATCTTAAATATTACAAAATTGTTTTCAATTTTGGAATTTATTAAACATAAATACAGAAAGAAATATGTGTATTAAATTTGTCTTACGAAATCATCTTTTCAAAAAATATTTAAACCTATGAAATGTTTCAGAATTTTTTCTTTTTTTATTCTGTTGCATATTTTATAAATGAACAACAAATTTTAAATACCATACTAGCTCTTATTTAAGCTCATAAATATAGAATGCCTAAAACGAATAGCGAATAAGAAAAAAAGTAATATAGACTAGAAACTTCTGAGAGGTATAAAAAATCGATTTGCATATTTTGTTAAAGTTTAAAAAATATATGTACAACAAAAGCAGGATTTAAATAAAATAATCCTTAAATTGCAAAAATCAAACTCAAATATTGACATTTTCTGTAGAAAAAAAAACCTTTTTTGTATATTTGGACGAATTCTGTTTTTTTCTTTTGTACATTTTTTTTCTTTTTAATGTTCTCAAACGGATTATAATATTTTCTGCCAAAGTGCTATTTATTTTACAGGGGGTTATGCGATGGATTAAAAAAAAAAAATTCTTAAATATAATTTTTAAGGCTTTTCATTAAAAAAATACCATGTTAGTTGCGAAATTTATTTTCGATTAATTATTTTTATACCATAAATCGATTTTGACATTTTCTTTTTTTAATACAAATATCAGAGCTATTTACAGGTAAGGCGAGCGTAACTTAAAGTCCAATGCCTTCCGAAGTCTAAAAAGTGTACAAAGAGGGAAAATATACAATTATTTTAAAACGGTATTATATCAATCCAGTAAATTATTTAATTTTGAACTTATTTCTTTTTTACATTTTTACACAAACTGCAGTTTTCCCAACTTGCATCATGATTGTACTACAACAAAAAATGTCCTAATTGTATAATTCAGTTTCATATAAAATGCTGTTTTTACTGATCTAAAGCAATTTGACTTAGTTTAGATTCTTAACACATTATGTGCGGGACACGTACTAGTACGTTTTCTGACGATTGATACATTAATGCGGGTCACGTACTAATACGGGTTAGTATAACAGCATGGTTTGTTAGTGGGTACAAAAATAACGGTATATACAGGATATTGAAGCCGAATGTTCTTGTATACTACATAGTTTCTGGAAAAACTTACAAATAAAACCTAGTTTTTACATCAGTCGATGCGGAAACACAGAACGGGAAAAAATTAAAACTGTATACTACTACTTCTATTTGACTTTTCATATTTACGATACTATTATAAATTTATCAACTAAAAAATATATTTTTTGTTTACACAAATTTTATGTTGGTTATTTATATATTTCGGTATAAAATACGAAAAGTTGGTTAAAAAAATTAAATAAATTTCGATCTATTGAGATTTAACTGAATAACTAAATTTATGCGCAAAACGCCCTCTCCCGGTACAATTCCGTTGCGAAATCTACCCTCACACAATGTACTAAAAAATAGTTTTACCGTAACAGAGCTTATAAATTATTTTTAAAACATTTCATTACTGCGTACAAACATGTAAAAAAATAATAAATTGTATATAAAATTGGTATATTATTTGTTTCTGATTGAATTTCATTTTGCTTTTTAATTATGTCAAACCAAAGGAAAGTATTACACCATGCAACTGAATTATAGGAAAATAAAGTTAAGATCCATTTTGACCTGTCCTTTTTAACGATTTTTCCTTTCAACTTACCTTATTTATGTCCATATTTTATGTAACTCTGACTGTTATTATTTACCAAGAGCATTAACTCTGTATACAAAAGAATGATTAAATGTTGCTGAAAAGAAACGTCACCCTTAAATCAAATAACATATATGTTTGAAGTGTACCAATAATGCTAATAAAAGGGAATTTCGAAAATAAATGCTGCGTATATTGCTTTAATAATATAACAATAGTATTGCCATATTAATATAAAATATTTAGGTTTTAAGATTTGTGTAAATAAATACAGTAAATAAAGAAACTATTTAAACACAATAAATAAACACACAATTTATTTAAAAAATTCGGCTTATGATGTTACACTATAAATTGTACAAAAATATACTGTTGTATTCTCCTAAATGAATTATGTCTAGAATAAAAATTTTAAAATTGGATGCTTTTAATTATAACTGTATATTAATGCTTATGAAGACTCATAACTTATTATAAGCAATATTTATATTTAAAATATCTTCTATGATAAAAATTTTTAATGCCTTTTTATAACAAAATTTATAAAATTTATTATTTACAATATAAAATTTTGTAACTTTTCCCTGTTGATCAAGAAAGTTACAAATTATCTTAAGATAATCATACTTGTTGTTTTATTTAATTATTAATGCTTGCCTGCAAAATTTATTAAAATATTTCGAAAATAACTTTCTTCCCTTAGAATTCAGTCTCTAAATTTTTTTCTGTTTGCTCCAGAACAAACAAATGAGTAATTAATAATTACTTAGCTATCTAACCACAAGGAGTAATAATATTCGACAATATGGATATTTCATTTGTTTTGTTTTGAATTGGATTTTAATATTATATCAATTTATTTTAGCATGGGGTTTTTTTCGACAGAGATTTTTAAATTGTTTTTCCTTGTAAAAGTTGATTCGCTTTTATTACGAAATGAACTATGATAGATACTTTTGTATGCTTTATGAACCGTACTTCATGAGTACTTAATACAAACCATAGTTACTTGTTTATGAAAGCTATGCCATAATCCCTTGAAATTCACAAGTCTTAAAATGTTATCAACTCATTTTACTAAGAATGCATTTTTGTCCCAATTTTCCCACTACCTCATGTTTTATGTTGTCTTTAAAATAAAAAGGGAGAGGTACATAATGTGAGATTGGTTATATATTGGGTAGATCTAAAATATTCTGCAACCGAAAATCTTGGTCCTTTGTACTGATTTTCATTATAAAATTTTCAATCCAACAGCGGTTTGTAATGGCATTCACGTTTTAAGTCACCCGTCAGTCATTGGAACATGCGTGTACAGGGCAACTACTTACAAACAGAACACACAAAAATGTAGTTCATCTAGAAAAACTACGAGAACATTTTGTCTCTGCTAATGTTAAAGCCTATTTTGTCATTTATATGTTTCTTACAAAGTGTTATAGTAAAAATAAGTGGCGAAAAATTGCTATCGATTTCTACCAACCTTATTTACCTCATTAAGCTTTTTGTAATTTGCACAATCCCAAAGCTATAAATGGCACCACAAAGATGACGTTTTCTAAGAGTGACTAATATTCAACCAATATCTTAAAGTTCTTTATAGCTTTCGGATGAATGGCTTCATTAGTGTTATCGAGAAAAGGAAACAAGAAATGGTAATGGAGTATAAGTTCACAACGGAATATACGAGTATGTTAAGAATTTGAAGCGACAACAGTCAAAATTAGGGAAGTATGATCGAATCCTAATTTTCCGTTATGCCCGAGAACGTTCCGAAGGCACCTACCTATGTTGGTCAGAATATCAGTTCACTGATAGATGGTTGCTAAATCAGGAGCAAAAAAATACCTCTTCCAAAGACAATAAATGTTAGGAGACATTATCTTTGCATCATGTGCGCCTTAGAAAAATCAGGATAGATATCCTTTTATTAGAGATAAAATTAAATTAATTAAGCTATCTGGTAAATGTACTGTGTATCAATGGCATCATTTTACACATATTGATCTTAAATCTTTCTATTTATAGAAGATTAATAATTAATACAGGCATATTTTAACAATCCTTAAAATAAGTTACTGTCAAATATCAAAATTTTGGATTGATATATTGCATCATGGTGTACAAATATATAGGGCTTGGATTATTTTTTAAATTTAATTACATAAAACTGAAGGTGAGTGGAAAAAAAAGAACACATGAGTGATAACGACTACAAAGCACGACTACAGGTACCAATTCCAAGGTTTAAAAATAATGTAAATTTTGTTGAGGGAATGATATGAAGTTTATGAAGGTATTGTGAAAAGGGTAACTTACAAAATTCACCTTTTGAAAGTAATAAGCATGATTAAAATTCTTTTAAAAATATATTTTTATGAAAAATCAAATCAAATTATAATAACACGTATTCAATAAGAGCAAAATAGTGCTCCATACTTTGATTTTCCAAAGAAATACGGCAAACGAAAAAAATATTCATTTACTTATTTTGTTTTATACTTGCCCTACAAAAGTTACTTTTTAAAAATAATAAAAGTGATTAAAAGCCCTTAAAGATGATAATTTTCTTACTAAAAATCAGAATAAAATATAATATCATGTATTTAATAAAAGCAGAATCTGTTTATATATTTTGAAGTTCCTGAGAAATCCAAAAAACATATTACTTTACTTATGTTGTTTTATAACGTAAAATATAAAAATACGTAACCTACAAAAGTTACTTTTTCAAAATATTAAATTGATTAAAATCCCTTAAAGATGACTATTATTTTTTTAAATCAAATGAAAATATAAAAACACTTAAGTATTAAATACAAAATATGATTCTATGTTTCGATGTTTCGAAGAATTAGAGCAAACAAAATAAAACATTGCTTTACCTATTTCATTTTATGCTTAAACTATTAAAAAAAATGTTTTAAAAATTAATCTCCGTACCGGAATCCTAGCTCTCAGATATCATTCTTCGATACCACTTCTTATTTGTTTTACTATTCCAAAAAAATTCCAGTCATTGTTTCTGAATCGGCCATCAACAACCCGCAAAAACAAAATAATAATAATAATAATATTTATCGGAAAAAACTTTTCTGGCGATGTTTCAAAAGCCACATGATTCATAGCCGCAATTTTCCCTTTTCAGAAGGGTGAGTCCAAGTAAATTATTTAATGCTTCAGGATTACAGCGAAATTACAGTCACTTGGAAATCTGCCGATTTAAATCGCTTGATGAAAATTATGGAACAAATGTCCAGATACATTTCGTTTTCCATTACTGGAAAAAGATTATATATGTCATTTCGTAACCTTTTTTTGTCCGCATTTTTCATTGTCTTTTTTATTTCGATGGCTGATATCTTTCTGGAGAGAATGATAAAATGTAACAAAGAGATAGGAACGTGTAGGATCAACAATGATGCCTTAAATGCTAGTTTACAAAATTTTTATTCTTAACATTGTTAAAACCTAAAAAAAAAATAATAGAAAGAAGGGGAAAAGAGTGAATCGCGTTATTCTCTACTGAATATGTAAACGATAATTTTATCGTTTTCTGAGTTTCAGAATTAGTGTACGGAATCCACGGTTGACATTAGAAAATTATGGTAGATTAATAGAAAATTACTTTAGAATCAACTAACTTTTTATTAGGTTTGTTTAATAGTGACTTTGGTTTTCGTGTTCCCATTTGAAATATACATATTATGTAGCTAGGCGTAATATTTTTCTGTAAAATTAAAACACCCTTCAGTCAATTTTGAAAATTATATAATAAGGTAATTTATTTTAATATATATACATACATATATATATATATATATATATATATATATATATATATATATATATATATATATATATATATATACATACATATATATATATATATCAGGATTTAAAATATAGAGTAATTTAAGAGATTTAATTAGGGATTCTTTTAATGGGAGTAACGCGCCTCGCGTTATTGGTCACATAAATACGGCTCACGCGCAATGATCAGAGAGAGAGAGAGAGAGAATGAGAGAGGGAGAATGATAAGAAAGTCGAACCTGTTTCTCCCTCGAAGCAGTGAAAACTGCCTTTATTAGCAGTTTTGCGCCAATATGCGACGCCATTAAATATGTTCGATGAGTAGTTTGCTCTGAGATTTCAATAAAGCTATGAAAATGTATTCAGGTCTCTAGTGTCGTTTACTGAACCCTGTCCTATATATATATATATATATATATATATATATATATATATATATATATATATATATATATATATATATATATATATATATATATATATATATATATATATATATATATATATATATATATATATATATATATATATATATATATATATATATATATATATATATATATATATATTATATATATATATATATATATAATATATATATATATATATATATATATATTATATATATGTATATATATATATATATATATCAAGATTTAAAATATAGAGTAATTTAAGAGATTTAATTAGGGATTCTTTTAATGGGAGTAACGCGCCTCGCGTTATTGGTCACATAAATACGGCTCACGCGCAATGATCAGAGAGAGAGAGAGAGAGAATGAGAGAGGGAGAATGATAAGAAAGTCGAACCTGTTTCTCCCTCGAAGCAGTGAAAACTGCCTTTATTAGCAGTTGGGCGCCAATATGCGACGCCATTAAATATGTTCGATGAGTAGTTTGCTCTGAGATTTCAATAAAGCTATGAAAATGTATTCAGGTCTCTAGTGTCGTTTACTGAACCCTGTCCTATATATATATATATATATATATATATATATATATATATATATATTCACTCAAACAAAATTAAAACAAAATGCCAGATTTCACAGAAAATAATTAAACTTGTTGGAAGTAAATATAAATGTGTGACATTAATATAGACAGTGTTTTTCTGGAGATCCAAATCTATCTTTATATTGAGAGATCTTACATATTATTGATTAAACTGAGTCTAGAATAAGTAATATTACACAGTATTATACATATCAATAAATATTATTCTCATGAAAAGCATTATTTTTAGATAAAAATATTGCTCCTGATTTTCTTATGCTTAATCCTAAAAATATTACACTGCTTAACAACATATCTGTATAATATGTTCAAAAACCAACTGGCCACTTGAAACTTTATTAAAGGAAAATTCACATGGAATCTATTGGAATTTTGTTTGAAAATTTTAGTAATCATTTTTATTACGGTTACGTTCATCTTTACGTCTAAAATCTGAAATAAAGCCTTTAACTGAATATTATATACATTTTTATCAATACTCGCATTTCGTTATTGTCCAGAAATGTCGTAATTATATATTTATTCATAAGATTTTCAGCGTATTATTGTTTTTATTGCTTTAAAATTATAGAATAATAAATAAAAATTAGAAAAGGTGCATCATTGTGTATAAATTGAAAGACAGATAATGAAATGTTGTTTCAAAAATAGTTCTCTTAACTTTTACACTTCTGAAAATTAACAAGGTAAAGGTCAATGAAGTATTTTTATTGGTTACAAGGCAAGAAAAATGTTCTTTGTCATCCTTTCTGTTAGACTAATGTTTTTCAAATTATATAATCAGTTCGTTGTAGCTCCAACATAGTCAAATATATTATAACTATAGTATTTCATATATACATATGTTTGTAAGTTCAAAAAATTTAATAGACTATGCTTTATATAGTTTAATTTATATATACGTGTAATACATTAATTAGCGTGTCGTCTATTTCTCTGAAAATACAAACAATTAGTTAAAAGTATATTGTAGTATACATATTAAACTGAATGCATTTCACTAATAAGTAGATCCATAACAAATTTTCACATTATAAGCAAAGTTCATAGTACCTAGTGTCTATATTATATTCTAAAAAAAATTACCTTAATCTCATAAAAGCGTTTCGTATTAAACGTTACTAAAAGTTATTTATGGGTATATTTAATAGGAGATATGTAATATAGCAGACATTTATTTATATATATATATAACTAAAAACTGTCTTTATTTTATAAACAGCACGAAATTAGTTAAAAACATCATTCCTTAAAAAACATCATTCCTTAGAAATAGTATATTTCTGAAACTGATTCTCACTATAAAAATAGTAACCAATACTAATATCGATTATGCAAGAATCACTTATCATTTGATTTTGAGGCGTTTACCGTTTCCGGAAGTCGTCAACATTTTGTACCGCTTTATAAAGTGCTACCCATTTCTTGACGAACTACTCTGACTTTTTAATGTACCGGGCTGTAGTTTCACAGGACATTTTTCGTCCTTTTGGATGATTGCACAGTAACACTACCTGAACACGGCAAGCACAAGCGGCACTCATTTTGGAATTGTTGATTTAAACACAGAAAACAAATATAATAAAGATTATAACTATAAAGAGTTCTTCTCTAATGTTTGAAGAACACGTGCAATTAAGCCGGTATCTGCGCGCTATCAATTGACGAAGATATGATCGACACGCTCTTATGGAACAGACCGAATAATATTTTATAAAAGTATATAAATATTCCAATTTTCCAGAAAACAATGCGATAAATGTCAGACGTTATTTACAAATATTTTGTGCAATACGATTAAATTCAATTTTATGTACCAGAATTTGTTCATTGACAGTAGATATCTAACATTAGAGTATCGTCATAATCTAGCGTGTTATTTAACTGGTGCATAGCCAATTGTTGTATTTCAAGATTCACCATCAAAGCGCATTGGAAGGAGTATACCAGTCTTTATCTAACAACACTTCAAATTCGATAATGTCTGAATATGTAGTACAGTTCATTTCATTAAAAGTGTTCGTCAGTTTGATTCCCATTCTTAGTAGTGTACTATCACTTCCGTTCAAAATTAACCTTTAGCAGTTCAGGATGGTCTAATGAAACCATATATATCAAGGGCCGGTCTGCTGCTGTAATAAAAGTTTGAAGAAATCTACCAGAATGTGGGCAATATAATTTCTTAAACATTTTTAGCATGGTTTTATTCTGTCCAATTAAGTAAAACTACGTAAAGCGGACGACAAAAGATTCCATCTATCATTTCTCAGACACACACACACATACACACACACACACACACACACACACACACACACACACATATATATATATATATATATATATATATAATATATATATATATATATATATATATATACACACATATATATATATATATATATATATATATATATATATATATATATATATATATATATATATATATATATATATATATATATATATATATATATACACATATATCACAACTTTATAAAGTTATCTGTAGCGCTTTTTAGTTGTCGTATTGTACATACTTGATAAAATGAAACAAAAAATTATTTTTAAGCAAATTCTCCTGAAGGAACATTTTGCTTCCAGACATGGCCGATAGTCTCCTTCGCCTTCCCTTCGGATCCAAACTAATGTAACTAAAATATGAATGACTCTTGGTAGTTCAAGAAGCAGGGAAAAAATAAGGTTTGCACGTTTCAGCGTTTAAAGACAAGCCGTGTTCATAAATGGCGACTAGTACACGTAATATAGTATCTTAGTTACAATATCCTTAATTTTAAAAGATGCTTCTGGAGGTTGCAAAACAAATCCTTGGTTTTTTTTCTGTTTATTACTTGCTTCTAAATTACGAGGACCCACCTTGAGTTATGTCGTTCTTTCACACTAGATGTGCTCTACAAACGAATTAAAATTCGCTTGGTTTGGAGCGCTACGGTCTACTGTTTTACACACGAGGGCTAATGAGACCGCAGCCTACTGCTTAAAGTCGATTCCGAACATATATGCCATTGTGGGGTTACGAACCCACGAACTACGGTACCGACGATCAGCGCCCTAACCAGTTGGCCAGCGTTGTGCTCAAACCAATTAAGAAAACCATCTACTAAATTTGTATAGATCCTGGATCGCATAAGTATTGAAATAAGGAGGATGAATTCTTCACCCTTGAATTTCAAGTGACCCATAGTGGGGAACGAAACTGATATCCCTCTCAAACCGCTGGACCTATACGCGGATAGTTAACACATTTTTCTGGAGACAGCAGTTCAGAGATATATCATAAAATCAATCAAAAGAAAGCCCTTAACCTATATTATCCACTTCCACGAAATTTTAGGAAACGCCAGCTAATGGAAAAACTAGTCACCACGAGGTTTAAATGTTTTTCCCCAAAACTCTTGTGAGAACTATAGCCAAAAGGTGTGGCTACAGTTTGTGTGGAACGCCTGAATCAGTGTCGCGTGATTCAATACAGTACATATAGAACATTTGTAAAATTTACAGAAAAAAAGATGGTTAATATATCTTTTTACTTACTTTATGTCTAATGTGTTTGAATGCATACCTTCTTGAATATAAAGAGATCTTTTACAATTGTTCTTTACCCCCTTTAATTCGTATTAAGTAGAACAAGAGAAAACAGTTTTTTCAGGAGAAGTATCAGGGAGACGTTTATTCCATGACATTGCTCGAAATATATCAGTTTATTCAGGGCCCGATCAAGGCAAAGTTGGGCCCAGGGCCTGGTAACCTTTGCCCCTTCTCTACCCTACTTTCAAGGCAAAAATATAGTTTATGAAAGAGGATACAAACGAATATTTTTGGAGGAATGTTTATATTTTTTTTTTGTTTTCATACCTTTGTAGTATAGTCGAATGCCAAAAATATGTATATCCTGAAGGATGTGATTTGTAACACTTGCAAGTTTTTATATAAAAAAATAAAATAGCATAAGATTAACAAATAATAGCTATTCGTAGATTTTAAGACAAAATTCATAAGAGATAAAAATAGTATAATAATAAAATTCTCAAGCAAATAACAATTGTATCTAAATTTCAGAAATATAATACAATTTGCAAATATTTCTTTATAACTGGCTGAAATGTTTAATTTACTACTAACTGGTATTATATAATATATAAGATAAATGCTAAAAAAAGATAAATAAGATAAATAAGTAAGCCGGAGTGTGTTTCAGAGAAAATTATCAACATTTTAACTGTTTTTATTTGATTACTGAATCAGGCTTCATGAAATATTACTTGAAGAATTAATAAAAAACATTTTTAAATTTTGTTAATTAAATTATTTAAAAAAAGTTTAATATTTAAATAAATTATAGAGAGTCTCTAAAATTATGGGGCTCAGAGTCTAGGCACGGTCTGACCGTGCTTTAATCAGGCCCTGGTTGTCCTTTCCAAATCAAAATAAACATAAGCACTAAGAATTGGGCTTGTGAGTAATTAGAAGGAATGAAGCCTAATGTCTAATAAACTAAGTAATTTTGAGTCAAAAATACAAAGACTAACTATTAAAACTATTGATCATTATTTATTGAGCTTTTACTATTTGTAACGAAGTTACAAAACTAGTTAGGTGGAAGACATATGAGAGGTGAAAGCAGAAGAGAAGAACGGGCGATGCTGGTTACGTCACGATGATCTAGTATAAAGTCAAGTCCATTTAATAAAAGTCATAAGTTGGTGGCAGCTGAAATGGATGGTAGAAACGCCACCTTTCGGTTTCATAAAGTCAATTCCTTTAATAAATAGTCACAGTCGTTTATAAGTTTTAAAGAGTTGTGCATGGCTGGAGGCAGCGAATGCAGAGGCTTCTTCGACGCTCGGCCTTCAACTCCGTCTTGTAACAGTGAAGGTCGGAGGTCACCAAGTTCACACCATCCATCCAGGGCAGAATTTCGTATTTTAAGCCGTCGGGGAAGCAGTGCCAGAATCGACAACTTTCATTAAGAGAAATCATGAAGTCATCCATATGTTTAAGTCGCACCTTTTCGTCCGCTACTCGATCCCAGGCATATTTGGCCATTTTTTGCTGCACCCGAAACCACAGCTGGTGTCTCAAACTGGCCGCGGGATCTTCCTCGAACTACTGGAGGCTGCGAAATATTTCCTCTCCGTAAAGTACGTTGGAGTCAATTTCATTGATGATTCGTCCCATTTCGTTTTCCAATTCTCGGAGCCTGGATTCTTTTTCAAATCGTTAACGTTCGAAGTAAACCCGGAAAGGCATTGTATCAAGGATTGTATACGGAATAATGAGCATGTTTAGCAAATAAAATTCAATTAAAAATTGAATTTTGTATGATTTTTCTCTCAAGTTAGCTCTTTAACTTCACACTCGCTGAGAGTTTAGTTAAGAACTGAGAAGCGACAAAGAAATTTAAGATTTATTGTTCTCAACAATACATCCAACAACAAGAACCTAATTTTAAAATGTTCACATTGTTTACATTTTGAGACACTTTCTGTTTTGATTTCGGTTTGTTACCAACAGAGCGTACAATCTTCGTATAACCTATGATAATATCGTCTTTCACACAGAGATTCTTATAATTATAATATATAAATAATCAATTATTAAATTTATATTTATCACATATGTACCTAATCTATTATTTAAGCCAAATAAAACAAAAAAAATTATCTTCAGTGATAAAACCTATGAAAATAATGTAGACGATATTTAAGTAATTTAAAATAGGAAATGAATAAATGAGATTGAATGACGTCATAATGCAGGGAAAAAATGTATTTAGACTTATTTATTATGTGATAAATTGAATCGCTTGTTGTAAACCGGTTAAAATAGGGGTTGAATTAATGGCATTAAAAGATCGAAAAGGAAGGAAAG
Organism: Pardosa pseudoannulata; assembly: GCA_032207245.1. Classification (NCBI taxonomy): domain Eukaryota; kingdom Metazoa; phylum Arthropoda; class Arachnida; order Araneae; family Lycosidae; genus Pardosa; species Pardosa pseudoannulata. The sequence goes on along the minus strand of CM063504.1, from coordinate 174,847,410 downwards.
AGTTGATTTCGAACATCGTAAAAACTACAGTATTTTTCAATGTGATATTTTTACCAAATTATTTTAGAATCGAATGGATAGTTTGGAGAAGACCAACCTTACTCTCTTTGAATTTTGCTAACCCTAACTCGTCAAGCATCCAACATAATGCCTAGATCCATTCTAGGTACAACCTCTTCATCAATTCGAGGACAGAAGGACGGATAATTTGGGTTATTATTATATAGGGGATATATATATATATATATATATATATATATATATATATATATATATATATATATATATATATATATATATATATATATATATATGTGTGTATATATATATATATATATATATATGTATATATATATATATATATATATATATATATATATATATATATATACCCTCTATCAGTATACATATGTATACATGTTAGAATTTCTCTCTTATCGACAAATTTCCGCATTAATTTCTATCTATTACTTTATTCCTCTCATAATTTTTTTCATCATTTATACTCTCTTTTTTTAGAATTATTGAAAGAAAAAACCCGAATGGAAGGTTGTGATTTCTATAGGTTTGCGTTTCTCTATTTAATAACTTTTCTGATACATAATTTTATGTAACGTTACCCACATGTAATAGACATTTTTCGTCAAGATATTTCGTGAAACAGCAGATTCAACTGGAAAAGTAAGTACCTATCAGAAAAACACCCATTTATCACGTTAAATGCTATTATCTCTGGATTTCATTTCATTCATCATATCGCTTTTCTCTTCGGCGGAGAGATTTTATTTCCTACTATTGAACGTTTTCGTATTGCCAAATCGGTGCTACAAATAAATGAAGTACTTTATGATGTCCTACAAATTTGTTTCTCTTCCCTTATCTTTGGACATCTAGAAATTTAATTTATTTTCCTTAATAGTAGTTTTGTGTTTAATCGGGTTTCACGCCTTATATTAAATAACACTGATGGAAGATATATTTTGAAAGTTTCTGAGAAATGTATTATTATTACATTTTTTTAACCTTTTTATAGTTTTACGTAGATAAACAATCAATTTATATGGTGTTCTCCTGGTGAATATCTGTACCATGCATCACAGATTTCTTATATTTATTAATTGTTTAAAAAGTTTTATTTTTCTATCAATTTATTTTCATTGTTTAAGATATTGATAATTTTTCGAATTTAATAATACAAGATAGGAAATGATATTATTTGAAAATTATACTAGGATTAATTTGAGTACTTTAATTATTTATTTACTTTGCCATATCTTTGAAGAACTAGAAATATTATTTATTTTGATTAACAAAATTTTTATTAATCTAATTTCGCGCGTTTTCTTAGTTCACAGTTACCTGTAAATGTATGGCTGTAATAGATTTTATAGTTTTATGTATTTTTTACATAAGTAATGATACAATATTTATATTTCAGGTTTATTAAACGATTCAAACATATAAAAAGTCCAGTTGATTAAAAAAACTTGATTCAATGCAAATTTAGCTCTTTTGCACATAGGGAAGGAGTTATAAAACTTATAAACTTATATATATATATATATATATATATATATATATATATATATATATATATATATATATATATATATATATATATATATATATATATATATATATATATATATATATATATATATATATATATATACTATATATATATATATATATATATATATATATACATATATATATATATATATATATATATATATATATATATATATATATATATATATATATATATATATATATATATATATATATATATATATATATATATATATATATATATATATATATATATATATATATATATATATATATATATATATATATATAATATATTATATATATATATATATATATATATATATATATATATATATATAATATATATATATATATATATATATATATATATATATATATATATATATATATACATATATATATATATATATATATATATATATATATATATATATGTAATTAAAAATGTTTAATTTGACTCTTATAATTACAAAATAAGTGCACACTAAAATAGCAAATGGAAGTTAATGTTATATGTTCTTCGAATAATTTTCAAAAAAATCTGAAACAGTTATTATCCTTTCTGACTTAAGTACAAGATTGGGACACTTCTAAACGTCTTTGCAATTATTTAGGAATTCAATTTTTAATTACGAGCAATTTTATTATTAAAGTGATTCCTTCTATATTAAATAGGTTTCTCAATTTCTAAATTACCTAAAAAAATTGTTTTTATTAGAACTTTTTGTCTGACTGATCATAAATTTCACGTCAATTTTTAATAAATTCTTCTATGTTTGAAATTTTCCTTATAAACTTTCAAACATATGCTATATTTTATTTCTTATTAGTTGCTGGTTTCTTGGTTTATTGCAAAACAAATATAACAAATCATTATGGTAATTGAAGTCTGTACAGTAAACTCTATAGTTTAATTTAGATATGTTGATATTAACTATTATATTTAACTATATAACTATCATATAGAAAATTTAACATTTATTTTGAAAAAAAACTGTTTTATACTTACTAAAAATTCTTAGTTTTTAGAAAACCACTCAAACAAACACAACTTGTAGGAAACTTGGTTTTTTTCCACTGATCATGGAAAAGTCATTTAGCTTAATTAGTTTTCTTTAAAATTCTTGAAGTCGAACTTATAAAAAATATTTAATTAACTGAAAGATTATCAATATACTCCAAAATTTAAGCTAATGATAATGCATTTTTTATTAACATTTACAATGTATCCATGAAATTAAAAACTGCTCTTCATATGTGTTAGATTAATGTAATTATATTTAATCATCTCTCTATTACTTTTGTTTTACCTTTAAACTAGATCTATTTTGTATATTTTGAAAGGCTGCTAATAAAATTTTTTTTATTCTTCTCAAAACCGAAAAACACCTAATGCATGTTAAAAGACATCAATTTTTTTCTTAAATTTTATGATTATAAACTTATTTAGACATTTAACACAGAATTAAAATATAGAAAATGTCACAAATTTGTCGAAAAATCACCGTATTGAAATGAAAACCTTTCTTATACACGAATTATTTTACTCTAAAAAATTTTATCCTAAGTGTTTATACTATTAATCTAAAAATAGAAGTTAGTAATGAAAGCATTCTTTTAAAATGTTATAAATCCAGTACTACAATTAATCATGTCAGGTTTATTTTTATCTTTAAATTTCAGTGCTTTGTTTAAATTTCAATTTAATTGTGAAATGCTATGGATCTGGAGTAGCAAATAGTTTGATAGAAGTCGAGGACTGTTACGTAAAATACTCCAAACTACTTATGATCTTCAAAATAACTTCAACTAATCTTTATAAAAGTGTTTTATTTGCATTTACACTATCTGCAAATTGTACAACTGTTATTGACAATGAAAGCATTCGGTTAATAATGTTATAAATCCTGTAGTATAATGGATCATGTATGGTTTATTTTATCTTTAAATCTCAGTCATATGTTTATATTTCAAATTAATTGCGAAACGTTATCTATCTGGAGTAGTAATTAGTGTGATAGAGGTCGAGTACTGTTAAGTAAAAAACTACAACCTAATTAAGATCTCGAAAATAAAACTCATCTTTATAAATGTGGTTTATTTCCATTCACACTATCTTCAAATTGTACACTAGTATTGACAATAAAAGCATTCGTTTAAAAATGTTACAAATCCTGTAATATAATTATTCATCTATGAATTATGTTTATCTTTAAATCCCAGTACTTTGTTTAAATTTCCTATTAATTGTGAAATGCTATGTATTTGTAGTAGCAATTAGTTTGATAGAGATCGAATACTCTTACGTGAAAGATTACAATCTAATTATGATCTCCAAAATAAAACTAATTTTTATAAAGGTGTTTTATTTGCATATACACTATTGGCACATTGTGCGTCTAGTATCGACAATGAAAGCATTCTTTTAAAAAGTTATAAATCCTGTAGTATAATTCATCATCTATAATTTATTTTTAAATTTAAATCGTAGTACTTTTTTTTAAAATTCAAATTAATTGTGAAATGTTATGGATCTGGAGTAGCAATAAGTTTGATAGATGCCTTGTACTCTTACCTAAAAGACTCCAACCTAATTATGATCTCCAAAATAAAACTCATCTTTATAAAGGTGTTTTATTCGCATTTACCCTATCTTCAAATTGTACAACTAGTATTGACAATGAAAGCATAATAATGTTATAAATCATGTAGTATAATTAATCATGTATAATTTATTTTTATCTTTAAGTCTCAGTACTTTGTTTAATTTTCAAATTAACTGTGAAATGTGATAGATGTTGTGTATCAAATAGTTTGATAGAGCTCGAATACTGTTACCTAAAAGACTCTGACCATTATGATCTTCAAAAGAAACCTCCTTTTAATAAAGGTGTATTATTTCCATTTACGCTATCTGCAAAGTGTACAGCTAGTAAAATTAGTGCTACTGTAGCCTGTAATCGTTTCACACAAAAAGACTGATATATATATATATATATATATATATATATATATATAATATATAAATATATATATATATAATATATATATATATATTATATATATAATATATAATTAACTATCCTCAATAAATGCAAGGAGCTCGTTATGCCACATATAATAAATATTTTTAAAAAAGTAAAAAAAAAAAAATAATAATGCAAAAAAGGGTAAAATTATTATATATTTATTTTATTGTATTTATATATATTATATATATATATAAAATTATATTTTTCTTTTTATTGTTTTGTGTGTTGAAATTAAAAAATATGTATAAGTTAGAGGTTAGATGTTGTTGTTTTTTTTCTTTTGTTTTATTTTTTATATATATTCGTATTTTATTATTTTTTGTTTTGTTATTTGTATTATTTTTTTTTTTTTTTTATGTTATATATATTTATTTTAAAATTATAAATTTATAGTAAGAAATTATTTTTGTAATAAGTTTAAAATAATTGTAAATATTTGATTTAAAAATTATTTTTTTTTTTTATTGGTTTTTTAATTTAAATTTTAAAGATTTTTTACATATATAATAAATTGCTATTAAAGATTAAAAAGTAAATTTCACATCAAATATAGGAAATTATTTAGCTTCTAAATTAATGATAAACACTACAAAGCTGATGTTGTAATAATATCTTGATTTTTAGATAATACTGTTTTTTTTTAAGATTTTTATTTATGTTATTTGTTAATTTAAAATTTTCCAACTTTTTGTTTTGGTTCATAGCTATAAAAAGTTTTAATTGAATAAAAAAGTTTACAAAAAGAAATAGACAAAAAATTGCAGTTGGAAAATGAAAAGTTGGCTTTCCCTTTTTTCTTGTTTTTTTTATTTAGTATTTTATATAATATCCTTTACCTCACTTAAGGGATCTAAAATATATTAGATTGCTAAATTTTACATGTTACAAATTATTTCTTTCCTCCTTACATATTCAGTAAATTAAAGTTCAACTAACAAATGTTTCAACTGTTTAATATACATATTTTTTAGATGACAGAAAACAAATTTTAATACAAAAAATAATGATGAGCTTGATTCATACTTAGAATCTAAATTTTACTTCTTGAGCGCAAAATTCTATAAAAGATATTAGTTGCAGAAAAATATTATACTTGTTAGGAAAAATAATATGATGTATCTTCAACTTATACCTAAAACTAAAGCATTTCAGAAGATTAATAATTTTTGTCGTTGTTGTCTTATGTAACTTGGTCAAACCAAGCACGATTGAGCCCGAAAGTACTCATATTAAATCAAAGGGGTGATTCTTTCTTTTTCAAGAGTACCACAAGAGTGAAAGTATGACTTATGCTGAAGTGGGTCCTTGAAGTTTTGAAGCAGGGACCAAGCAGTAGACCCATAGGCTTGACCTGTCTCCCTCAAAGGTACTGATTGAAACTTGGAGGACATTGTGACTACGAATATATTTTACGTTCCCCAGTCACTTTTAACTAACATGGCGTATCTTAGACCGGTTCCGACTCTAAACCCGCAACTCTCCAGTTACTGGAGCGTTCTCTTTGACGACTGAGCTACGGCGACTCTAATTTTTGTATTGGTTTGGTTTGGTTTGGTTTGGTTGATTAGGGTGCTACTTTCTACTTTTTGCCACACGAGGGCTTATGAGATCGGGACCTACAGCTTAAAGCCGATTCCGAACGGCTACGAACATTCATGCCACTGTGGTATTCGAACCCACGAACTCCGGTACCGAAGGCCAGCACCCTAACTAATCGGCCATCGTTCGGCAATTTTTTTATTGAATACAATTCAGAAATAATTTTAGATAGTAATGTTTTTAAAAGTACACGCAAATATAAAATACAATTAATTAACGTGTCAATTATTTTGAGGTATAAATTATTCTACATAACAAACTGTTTACATGTACCAAATTTCATCAAAATATTTTATATAGTTTTTGAAACACAATAAGTGCAAGAGTAAAATATTAAAAATTAAAAAAAAATTGAATTAAAGATAAAAATGCTTCTCTTTAACTGATAAGAGTATTGATATAATTAACCATTACTCTACTTCTAGTAGGAAATTTGAAAAACATATGAAGTCGAAGATTTTGAGCCAATAACGAAATATTAAACAATCATTCTATAGATCTTAAATTCTTTGGTTGTTCTAAAGAGTGATTAGTGTTAAAATTGGCCAAACTGGTAAGGCAAATTCTTAATTATCATTTCTAACTCTACTTAAATATTTTACTTTTTTAATAGGTAAAGTTGAATTTAAAAGTCTTTATTATCTCTTTTATTTTTCTACAAGATGTACAAAACAATATACATAAATTTGCATAAATAAACCTTCATTTTACTAAGAGATATTTAAATCAAAGATTTAATAACATAAAACTCGATTGTAAATTGTTATTCTACTTATGCTGAAATAATTGACAGTTTTCATTGTGTCAAGGTAATTTAAAAGAAAATTGGACATTAAAAACTAATTTCTTTAGTTTTCAAATATATTCTTGAAAATTTACTTTGTTCTTATTAACTTATTTATGTGAAAGTGATTAAAATACTGAAATAAAGTGTCATTATTTATACTGTTAATGTTGTTCAAAAGATATTTCAGAAGACAGAATTTTAGATTGCTAAGACTAATTGTTAAGAAAAAAACAATCATTAAAATTTTTAATATCTTTACAGCAATATAACAATACTAGTTTTTACACATATAATTTGCAGATTTTTCTGAAATGTATTAACAATTATTAATTTTCTCTGTCGTAAGATTAATGCTCATCTCGAAATAAAAAATTACTCCAACTACACAATAACCTGCTGTTAATGAAGTAAATACATCATTATTTTATATATTGCATCGAATGAACTAAGGTAGTAGATTCATAATTCTAAAATTAATTGACTACTTTATGAAAAAAAATATTAGATAAAATAATCTAATTATTATGTTTAGTTATAGTTAGTACGGTTAGTAGAAATTTAGATTATTACGACAAATTATTAAAAAAACCAGTCATATATTTTTTTTTATATTTTTGCTGCAAAATAACAGTACTAATTTTTACAAACATAATTTGCGGTATTTTCTGAAATGTATTAACTTTTTTTAATTTTCTCTGTAAGTTTAATGCTAATCTCAAATTTAAAAAATACACAATAACCTGCGTAGAATTAAGTAAATACATCATTGTTTTATATATTGCATCGAATAAACTAAGGTAGCAGATTCGTAATTCTAAAAGTAATTGACTACTTTAAGGAAAAAACATCATCAGGTTAAACAATCAAATTATACGTAAATTTTAACAGTCTACAAATTTAAAACAATATAAATTACTAGTGGTATCTTATTTAATCTCACAAAATCCCCATAGTATATCTTTAAATACTTTAACATTTTATCTAGTTGAAGGGGATTTGGATAAAAGAAGATAACGAAAAGTTAAAAAACCAGATTTTTAGATTTAACGGATATTAGTTCCTTTTACTCCTATCGTATCAATCTTCAACTGGATAAAATATCTATGACATATAAAATGGAAGAATGATACAAATAACTGTTCTCTAATCCATATGTAATGAATGAGATGATTTTATAGCATTTCATTCCCTTTCATTTCGCAGATTAATAAATCCTTATATGACATATTTAACCAGACGATGAAACAGGATATATAACGCAGTTTAAAGTTACCGGAAATGTTAAATTCATTGACGAAGTTAAAAAGACTGGGAATTACGTAAATCATCGTGGAGATAGATGGTTACAGTTACTCAAAGTATATGAATTATTATTTTAGTTTATGCCATTTATAAAACAGATTGTGTAATTTCAGTTTGAGTCTGAAAATATTTAACTTCTTTTAATTGCATTTTATCAAATGTATTTACTACGAATAAAAGAGAAAATTTGAAAAAAATGTTTTTTATTTTGTTTACCAAGCATAAAAATTAACAATGCTGTATGACATTTAAAATCTTATTGTTTTGATATTTACAATAATTTTACTGTTTATTAAAGTCCGTAGTTTGTAACAGTTTAAGTGAAATGTATTAAATTTTAAATATAACCAATGAATTGTATTATATTTAAACTTTAACAATTATACTATTAATAATATATTACTTTATAAACTAAATAATTATTCTAAATTTAATAAAAACTTTTTTAAATAATAATTTATGAACATTTTTTAACACAAATGAGTTAATAAAAGTTTGTGTAAGTCATGTAAACTTTAGTAAATCACTAACAGTTTTCTGAAAGAAAAAAAAAAGTAAGGAGCATAGCTAAAAAATCTAGACATACTGTAAATTTAGTGAATGACAGAGGAATATATTTGTTATTCATTTGTAAAATAGGAAATGTTAATTAACTTTCAAGCAATTATAAGTTACAGCGGTGCTATTAGTCAGAGCTCATAATGTGTAATTATTAGACAATATTTTAGATGTGTTCTCTAATCCATATGTAGGAAGAATGATACAAATAATTGTTCTCTAATCCATATGTAATGAATGAGATGATTTTATAGCATTTCATTTCCTTTCATTTCGCAGATTAATAAATCCTTATATGACATATTTAACCAGACGATGAAACACGATATATAACGTAGTTTAAAGTTACCTGAAATGTTAAATTCATTGACGAAGTTAAAAAGTCTGGGAATTACGTAAATCATCGTGGAGATAGATGGTTACAGTTACTCAAAGTATATGAATTATTCTTTTAGTTTATGCCATTTATGAAACAGATTGTGTAATTTTAGTTTGTTTGAGTCTGAAAATATTTGACTTCTTTTAATTGCATTTTATCAAATGTATTTACTACGAATAAAAGAGAAAATTTGAAAAAAAAACGTTTTTTTTATTTTGTTGCCCAAACATGGAAAATAGCAATTGTTGTACGACATTTAGAATCTTATTGTTTTGAAATTTACAATACATTTATCATTTATTAATGCCCGTAGTAACGGTTTAAGTGCAATATATTCGATTTTAAATGTAATCAATGAATTGTATTATATTTAAACTTTAACAATTTATACTATTGATAATACTTTGTAAACTAAATAATTACTCTAAATTAAATAAAAAAAAATTTAAATAATAATTTATGAACATTTTTTAAAACAAATGAGTTAATAAAAGATTGTGTAAGTCATGTAAACTTTAGTAAATCCCTAACAGTTTTCTGAAAGAAAAAAATAAAAGTAAGTAGCATAGCTAAAAAATCTAGACATACTGTAAATTTAGTGAATGACAGAGGAATATATTTGTTATTCATTTGTAAAATAGGAAATGTTTATTAACGTTCAAGCAATTATAAGTTACAGCGGTACCATTAGTCAGAGCTCATAATGTGTAATTATTAGACAATATTTTAGATGTAAAGAACTCATTTTCTTTTCCTAGAATAAAGATTTTATTTTTCAATTTCCTTCATCCCAGTTTTGTGTAGATTACACATACGGGGTGAAAAATTTGCTTTAGTACCCAATAATGCTCTTTGTTGAGATTTAGATAGAAGTAATTTTTCTAACAAGAAAAAAACTTTCAGGTTTGTTCAGGATGTTCGAAAATGTACAATAGAAACCCTTTTAATTTTTTTACGCATTTTTAAACATCCGATGAAATCTGCAAATTTTTCATAATAAACTGCACATTTTCCAATAAAATTTAGTACAAGGAGTAATTATTTTTTCTATTTATTAAAAATTATACTTTGTAATAAAATATTATGAAAGATAAATTAACCTTTATTTCCAGAAAGTGTTTTAAAAAAATATATACATAATATTTTGTGTATATATGATTATATTTCCTGCATTTGATTAAACAATATCGTAACAACGAAAGTGTAAATTTTATCTTCAATGTCTTTTGGTTTTCAATATTTCGATTTTATTGGATATTCCGAAACTTTAATGAACATTCAAATTAATATTACTTTAATAACTTATCTTTATAAAATGCAATTTCACATATATTTTAAAATCTATAAAAATATTACTAGTGAAATTGCCATACAAGTTGCAAGCTAATCTTTGATTAAATATTTCTCACAGATTCCAGAATAAATATAAATTCATAGTTTGCGACGATACATTTTTTTATTGTGATCAACCAGTTTATTTTATGCAATGCTTTTACAATGAAATTACAAAATATTGTACTTGAAACGAAATACTTAACTCAAAGTGTAAAGTCTTTCTTCAAATTTTATAAATCCTGAGGAAATATAATTAGGATTAAATTTACTTTACTTTTAACAGTTGACATCATTATGGTGCACTTTTGAATGCATTTAAATACTCCAATTTTAAATTTGTTTCCAAGCAATTTGGATTCTCTAGTACTCATACTAGCAATTAAATTATTCAAATATTTAATAGACAATATCAATAATAGAAATATAACCAGCTATTATGAACTTGGTTTTTCACAATAATGCAGAGTTTTACTAAAAATGTCACTCTAATTTATTTGAAAAGAGTATAAATGCATAAAAAATAATTAAATATAGATAAATTAACCTTTTCAATAAAATATATAAAAGTACGATATATTTATATGTTATTTCTGTAATTGAGATATATAAAACATTTACAAAAATATAATCGTTATAATGAAAATTGTAATATTAAATATATTGTAATTAAATATATTGCAATAATATTGAATATATTGTATTAATATTGTAATAATGAAAATTGTTGTTTAATGATATTTAAAAATTTCCATTCATAAAAAGATATATATTAAAAGCATTAGGACATAATATATAGTATATTAAATACTTAAAAATCAAACTGTTATAATAAATGAATAGAATCCCTTAGTCGTAATAGCATAGCATCAAAAATCAGTAGATAAGGCACTTTTGTCTGTAATAAAATCAGTTCCCTTCTGATGGGACGATAAAGTAAGTGTCGAGATCAGCAGTATATCAGGTATTAAAAAAAGAAGCCCAAAAAATCAAACAATAATAACGTAAATGATGTCGAAAAGATAAAGCTATCGCCTTTCTTTTCCTGCAAATAACGTGATAATGTTAGATGCCAAACAGGACATCCTGACGAAGCTATCATCATCTTAGATTTATTGGCATCTTCGGTTTCAATATCTTCAACCACGCACGGAAGAATCTGTCTTTTATGTGTCTTTTTCAAAAACTTTGCTTCTACTCTAATATTTCCTTCTATTCGAAAGATGTTAAACATGTATATATGTATGTATATATATATATATATATATATATATATATATATATATATATATATATATATATATATATATATATATATATATATATATATATATATATATATATATATATATATATATATATATTGCTGACAGTACAGTTATAGTCTATTAAAAGGCATGATGATACGTAATTTATTTTTAGAGTCAATACATAAATTAGTTATTGTTAAATATAAAATAAACATAATTAAACTAACCTTTAGTAGAAGCATAATTTAGAAAACATATATGTATTAATTTCCTCCTATTTTTATTAAATGATTGAGATTGAAATATAAAGGAGTCGCAATGAGGTAAAAGCTAGTTTACAAACTGAAATCTTTTATATGGGATAATCGCTTGTTAAATATGTATAAATATATGAAATACATCAATATTATTGCTCTTATAAAATTATTGCTTAAAAGGTATATTTTTCCAACTCTTATTTTTTCATATCCATTTCTCCAGCCACCAAATATCTTATTTGAAGGAGTGTTCGAAGACTTAAAATTCTTTAAACCAATCTCTCAAAGCTAACTCTGAATTACATCATTCATAATTGAAGGGTTCGCTTTTCCGATGATCGAAGTTCCTGTCACATTTTAAATTTCGCTGACTAGTCTTTTCTCTCTCAAGAAGTTTCTCCGTGTCTTTCGCTGTTGTGCCCAGCATTGTAATTGTTAGTGTCTTTCGAGTATCATTCCATAATCTAATCTTGATGAAGAAAGTCCATTAGATCCTAATGTCCTTTCTTAGATCCTAAATAAAGTTTAACTTTGGACTCGTTGCTTCTTTTTATGGTATAGAACGGATTGTAATATAATTATTGACTAGGCTTCTCATTGCCCAATATAACCAGGAAAGTAAAAAAAAATAAATAGGAGCTTAATTTTATGCGACCCGTGGATTATTTTCATATATATCTTTCATATTACCCTACTTAAAATTACTTAGTTTTTCCATATTCGTCTGGATTCATGTAAATAAATTATCATCCAGAAGCTGTAGATATTTTTACACTATTCCAAATAGACTATATTCATTTTGTTTGTGAACCACAAATCATATACATCTAAAAACATTCAATATTCATTTTAAGGACTGCGTATGACTACGCTGGCATGCGTTTAATGGTGTCCTCTAATCCTAAGAAAGAAGAGTAGATATTCACTTTATATTCCGGAGTGCGGTACACAAAAATTGCAAAGTGTTGAATTAAAGCACTATGATCATTATCAGATTTATTTGTTTACTTTTACAGTACATGTCTTACTGATTCGTTATTAATTGCTTGTAAGTCCAAAGTCATGACCATTAATCACAATTATTGACAACCGTCAAAGTAGGTCATATGTGGCACAACTGTGTCAAAGAACCATTGAGCTTTTATGCGGGTAAATTAGCCGTTAAAATATAAATCTTCATAAACATATAACTGAGTAGATTATCTTCCCAGACATATACTAGAAATGAAATTAATACAGTTCATTTATGTTGAAGAAATAAAAATGTATCAGTTATAGTTAAGACAATGATAGCCAAACATGTCAATTAGAATTATTATAAATTCTTAAAAATCCGCTAGCCATTCTTAAAAGACATATATATATATATATATATATATATATATTTATATATATATATAATATATATATATATATATATATATATATATATTATATATATATATATATATATATATATATATATATATATATATATATATATATATATATATATATATATATATATATATATATATATATATATATATATATATATATATATATATATATATATATATATATATATATTATATATATATATATATATATATATATATATACATATATATTATATATATATATATATATGTCTTTTAAGAATATAATTATTATATATATATATATATATATAATATATATATATATATATATATATATATATATATATATATATATATATATATATATATATATATATATATATATATATATATATATATATTATATATATATATATATATATATATATATATATATATATATATATATATATATATATATATATATATATATATATATATATATATATTAATATATATATATATATATTTATATATATATATATATATATATATATATATATATATATATATATATATATATATATATATATATTATATATATATATATATATATATATATATATATATATATATATTATATATATATATATATATATATATATATATATATATATATATATATATATATATATATATATATATATATATATATATATATATATATATATATATACATATATATATATATATATATATATATACATATATATATATATATATATATATTATATATATATATATATATATATATATATATATATATATATATATATATATATATATATATATATATATATATATATATATATATATATATATATATATATATATATATATATATATATATATATATATATATATACTGAGAGAGAGAGATAGATATAGATAAAGGTATAGATATATAGAGATAGAGAATGAGATAATTTTAAACTGTTGGGAACCATTTTAGATTTCCCATATTAAAAAATGAACGCTTCTAGAAGTCTAATTAAATATTATTTATAATAAAATACTAAGTATTTTATGAAAGAAGGGCATCTTTCCAGGAAAAACCTACATTCCCAGAACGTTTTGATAAGATCAGATTTCTATAAAATTTTTTAACTTTGATTCTTTATTTTTAGTATTTAATCGCCATCAAAGAAATGCAATACGTGATTCGTTCTTGAGGAAATAGTATGTTTTTAAAACATTTTTCCGTTATTTCGACCATTTATTATAACCTTATCTAATATATGTTGGGAATCAATTTGGAGCTAATATATTAAATTTATTGAACTATGATAGCTCGAAGTTTAAAACGGATGCTATTAACATACATAAAAATATTTGTATGCAATTTTTTGAAGGGAGATTTCAAATTTTAATATAAAACTTACATGTACGAAGATTTTATTTTCATTTAGAGAAATATAAAATAATATTCCTTAACCTGGTGACATTTTGATATTCAAATAACTTATTTTTCTGCTGAAATTATTTACCAGTTATAGAAAGTTTTAAAGGAAATGCCCTTAGAAAAAATACCTTAATTTTAATTTTAATACTGTAAATGAAACAAAAACACTTGAAAAGAACTTTGATAATTTGAAATGTGTTTCAGCTTTTTTTCAAGGTGGATAATATGTTTAATATAAATTTAAACTTACGAAGATTTTATTTCTATTTAGAGATATATAAAATGATATCCATTAACCTGGTGATATTTTAATATTTAAATAACTTATTTTTCAGCTGAATTTATTTATCAGTTTATAGAAAGTTTTACAGGAAATACCCTTAGAAAAATACTTTAATATTAATTTTAATACCGTTCATAGAACTATTACACTTAAAAAAACTATAGTAATTTGAAATTTTTGTAAAAGAATTATTATAATTTGAAATGTGTTTATGCTTTTTTTCAAGGGGGATATCAAATTTAATATAAAAGTTACATTTACGAAGATTTTTTTTTCTATTTAGAGAAATATAAAATGATATCCATTAACCTGGTGACATTTTGATATTCAAATAACTTATTTTTCTGCTGAATTTATTTACCAGTTAATAGAAAGTTTTAAAGTAAATGCCCTTATAAAAAATACTTTGATAATACTGTACACAGAACTATTAAACACGAAAAGAAGTATGATAATTTGAAATGTTTATATAAAGTGAGAGAATAATGTCTAGCATAGAATGTTTCTAAAATAGAAAAAGAGAAACAGAATGTTTAACAGTACTTAACATACATAATATTATTAGACTTTACAGTACAAAAAATGCTTAGTTTTATGTAAATAATATTATATCTGCTTCAGACTTGGGTACATGCTGTAAACTTTAAAATAATTACAAGATATTGGTTTATTTTAAAAATGAACATGAATGTCTGAATAATCTTTTTTTTTAAATGTTCAAATGAAGAATTTGCCTTTTTGTAGTTCATTCTAAATAATTTGTGTAAAAGAAGTACATTTGTTGTGCATTATTCAAAATGACTTAAACTATACTATTTTTAAATATAGTTAAAATTAAGCTGTCATCTTTATAAATAAAAAACATTTAAAAAATTTTATATCTAATTTCATTCATATTTTTTTGCTTAATAATTTAACAGTTATTCAAATAGGTTTCGAATAAAAATGTTATTATTGAAATTTATGTGAATAAACCTCTAAACTTTACAAAAATATTTTATTTTCCAGGTCTGAAAGTAATGGAGAAACTACTGTTCTGAACCCAAAGTTACCACCTTTCTTTGAACGGCTCAACAAAAATATAAAATATTATACCGAATTTATTTTATCTCAAATTGAATAAAGTAAAATATACGCATATTTATATTATTTAGAAGACCTATAGATGGCCAAATTATATCGCCGTTGACTAAATGATTAAATATGCAATCACTAAAAAATTAACTTAATTAAATTCAGTTTTTGAGACTGGTAGTTTTGAAATTGAAGAAATTTTTAAAATGGTTTGAAAATATAATATATACTTATTATGGTATGCTGGCATTTCTAGGCCTTAAAAATCTAAAAAAATAAATATGTGGTACGCTAAATTGAATTTAACACTTTTTGTATATTTTTTCAATGATTCAGTTTAACTATCAATAATCTTTCTGAAAGGTATTTTTGTGAATGATTCAGATAGATTTAGAATATAAATAATTAAAACTTTTTTGATAGTTTAAAGAATAAATGTATTCATTAAAATATGAATTATGGTTTACTCATAATATTCTATACAAATTTAAATATTATGTAATTTTTTCTGTTAAAGGATTTTTGTTTGTCGTTAAAGAAAATTATAGAATGCACAGCTAGAATGCTTCGATGAAGTACATAATTATGTACTAAAAGACCTTTCAAACTTAATTTGTTTTCTTTTATTTATTTTCTTTTATTCATTTTGTTTTCTTTTGTCATTTTATTTTCTTGCGTATAATTTATTGTAAAAAATCCATGCAATTAATTTCCGATTATACAAATAACGACTAATAGCTGTCTCTTTCTCTACAAAAACAAAATAATAAAAATAAAATAAATAAATAAATATATAAAATAAAATAAACTAATTCCTCTTCTGAGTATGCACCGAAATGACCTCGTATCCGAACATACTCTATTATTCCTTGAGTGCAAAAGTTCTACCGCTTTCTGACCCACGAAGGAAAGCAAATAAAAGCAATTTGGCATTTTTATGGTATAACACGAATTCCACGGCTGTAAATTTCTGGCGATTTTGAGTCAAAACACACTTGGATGGCAATTTTCACTTTATCAAGATAATTAAATTGTTGTCTGATTGAAGAAATTACTCAACGGGCAAAATAGGTGATAGTCAGTTGGAGCCCAGAAAGTAGGGAGGGTGGAGTGAAACTTCCCAACCAAATCCTAATAACTTTTGGAGAGTGATGACAGCAGCATGTGGTCTGGCGTTATCGTGATGAAGGATAACACCGTGACGATTGATGAGACCTGGTCGCTTTGCTGCCAAATTTGAATGCAACCTGTCTAATTTTAGAATGATAGAAAAATCAGCATTGATGGTTTGGTTAAGTGGTAGGACCTTACAATAAAGTATTCTCTGTACATCCCACCACATACTCAAGCACCATCTTAAGATAAATTTCAGCTTTCGAAGCCAATGCAGGTGAATCAGAAGGGCAAAACACTGTCTTACGATGCTTTAAGCTATGGTAAATAACTCACTTCTCATCTATCACAATACGAGTGAGGAATCGGGTTGTTTTTGTATCGTGAAAGCAAAACACAGGTGGTAATTCGGTAAATTGATTAGGCGTCAGATTATGTGGTACCCAGAGATTCAACCTTCTAGTAAAAGTCAACTTAACCAGCAGTATCTCGACTGTTATCCGGGATACATTGAAGGTCTTTACTCGTTATTTCACAGTTAAAATGATACCTGTTAACGTAGCAGGCCAATCCTGGGGTTCTTCTGATCTGTTCCTGCTTCTAAATTATGAAGAACTAGAGGAAGTAATGTTACTCTTGACCATAGTATACCTACACTTGCTCACTAGGTGGTGCTAAATGAGTAATAGCTTTGCAGATATCGGGGGAATGCTTAAATAAATTCAATGATACCATGGTAAATGGAATTTACAACACACTATATCACAATTAATATTACGATGCATAATCTTTACTGTGATATTGCTCGGTTTCTTGAATTTTGTCCCACCATCTTTACACAAATTGATATTGATTATCCTTTACTAATATCAAGTTTTGTGTGATTGTCAACAAAATCTTCTATTTGATGAAAGTTTATTAAGTTTAGATTTAAAACTAATCTGAAAATAATTTGGAAACAACAAACTATTGCTTACGAGCGTTGAGTGTTATTAATTTTGTTACGTTAATACATTTAAAATTAAACATAAAATTAGTAGATATAAATGTCAAGTAATTTAATTTATAAAATACCATGGAAGATATCAAATGGATTGACTCTGTCAAATACTATAAAGATGACGAAACATAAAAAAGTACTCAAATAAATTTATTAATAAATGAAATTTAAAATTTATAAACTATAGAAATTAATTTCTTCTGAAAATATATTTTGAGAACTGAATTATCTAAAAGGATTGTTAATTGATAGTTAAAAGTTCACCATTAAATTTTTGACTGAAAGTAGTGTTGATTCGAAATAATTAGCATACTTCTTTATCAAGCTTCGATCATTTCGTGTTACAGTCTCTAAGGTTTAAAATTACGATACTTAGATGTAATCATTTTGCTTCCCAACAGAGCTTCATTTTAATTATTCGCATTTGGGTTATTTGCTTATTCTACATGTATTAGCGAAGATGTCTTTAAATAATAAACTAAATGCCAATTATTAATTAAACTTAAAACTCTCTTGGATTAATTAAGTCTTATCTTGAGAAATTAAAAAAAATAATTTTAAATTCAATGCTAACAGAAAAGATGAATTCATATGCAACATTTGTGAAGCAATTGCAGGAACATTGCATGTAATTAAAGAATATGAATATTTCCTTACTTATTAACGCTTATACACATATATATATATATATATATATATATATATATATATATATATATATATATATATATATATATATATATATATATATATATATATAAATATATTCATATTAAAAACTGTATTTAAAACTCCTGAACAAACTTAAAATTATTAATGTATTGCAGATTATACAATAATCATCTATAAATATTCGTATAAGATATTATTTATGCAAAATGTGTGTTAAAGCGTTTGTAGAAGCTAAAATGTTGCAAAGGAATATTTTCGAAAATAAATGTTATATATCCTTTTGTTAGAATATATATATATATATATATATATATATATATATATATATATATATATATATATATATATATATATATATATATATATATATATATATATATATATATATATTGTATATATATATATATATATATATATATATATATATATCTAACATGTAAATATATATACATAGGAAATCTTATATATATATATATATATATCCTTGTAAATATATATATATATATATTACTGCGTATATATATATATCTGCTCTATATATATATATATATATATATATATATATATATATATAAATTCTAACATGTAAATTTAACATAGGAAATCTTTATATAATATGTGTCCTTGTAAATATATATAAATTACTGCGTCCAAAAATCTGCTCTATCTCTGCATCAGTTTCCTTTGTAAGATTTCTTCATTTTTATAATGAAGAAAGTGAATTTGAAAATTTGTTGAAAATGAAGTTTAGGATGACCCTTGATTTATTGGCGACATTTTTTGGCGCCAGTAATGACAAAATGCTATATAAGATAGCCTCGATAAACATTCAAAAGTGCAAGAGAATTGGAACAAAAACCTGAATTATAAGTATTAAAATAACAAAAGACCCAAAAGATAAGATATATATATACGGATTGTACCAAATTTTTAAATTTTCAAACACAGGGAGAATAATTTTTAACAATTTTGGGGATCCCATGTGGGAGAACACTCGCTTATTTGGTATGATTAATACAGATAAATAACCAAAATCAATTAGCACTCTAAACTTCCGATACACCCAAGTTTCATACTTTCTGTACATTTTAGAGCTAAATACTAAACTAATAACTGCTACGTTTCCCCCTTTCTTTCATTTTCTATATCAGGTATCAGTTTCCTTTGTAAGAGTTGAGTATATTTGCTTGTAGTGCTGAACTACAGGCATTTATTTTATACTAAAATTCACAATTATCTATGAAATTTTACCCAGGATTTTGATAAATAACACATATATGATACATATATTTTTGACATTGTTTCATTCCAATGTCAATCATGTCGATGGATTTTGGGATTTCAATATGAAAATGAAAATATTTTTCTTAAGCTTTTGATAATGTCTTGTTTTCTAGTGAATGTCTTCCATGACATATAAGCAGTAAGGTTTAGTTGCCATGGAAGCAATGAAAACTAAAAAGATATGGGTTATAGATTTTCTCGACAGTATTTTTAATTTTTGTAGGGTCTGAAACACTTGTTCTAGATATACTAGACGACCCGACAGACGTTGTCCTGTTTTAACACTGTAAATACAAAAATTTCAAAATGTTTATAAATAAATTATAAATTGACCGTTTTTATTGAAATGTAAGGAAAAAAAATTAAAAACTTTACCCCGTCATGCGTAACGTAATTAGATTAAATTAAAATTCCCACATCGCCTGTAAGGTGATTCAATCCTGCAACATCTTGTACCTAAGTGATTTGCAATCGATGCTCGATTAAAAAGTCCAGTGATTTGTTAAGATCTAAAAAATCTACATCTTTACAAGAGAAGAGCTAAATGATGAATAAATACGAATACATATTTGTTTTGCAACTTTCGAATCGAACAGCAAATAATCACAGTTTTTCCCAAAAGACCTATAGAGTACTAAGTGTTTTGTGGGAGTCGGGCATGAACTTTATAATATGAGTTATCTCGAAAACAGCATAGTCAGTATTTTAGTTATTGGAGTACTGAAGCTAATTTCCAGGGACAGCTGGCCAGTAGATAGATAATTGCCATTTTATTATAGATCTAGTTTTAGGTGACCAATAGAAATAATTCAATTCGGTGCTAACTCCTTTAAATTTGAATTTATCCGGCTAAAAAATTAGGTTTTACAAAATGAGGAGGGGTAAAAGGAGACTTACACACACACACACACACACACATATATATATATATATATATATATATATATATATATATATATATATATATATATATATATATATATTTATATATATATATATATATATATATATATATATATATATATATATATATATATATATATATATTATATATATATATATATATATATATATATATATATATATATATATATATATATATATATATATATATATATATATATAATATTTATATATATATATATATATATATATATATATATATATATATATATATATATATATATATATATATATATATATATATATATATATATATATATATATATATATATATATATATATATATATATATATATATATATATATATATATATATATATATATATATATATATATATATATATATATATATATATATATATATATATATATATATATATATATATATATATATATATATATATATATATATATATATATATATATATATATATATATATATATATATATATATATATATATATATATATATATATATATATAAATATATATATATATATATATATATGGGTGGGTGTGCATATTATATTAAAATTATTTCAGTTTAATATGTCCTTAAAAACCTCCTCTCTACCATTCTAATTCCTTGGAATCTTTTTTCCAGCCTCTAAATGTCTTCATCATATGCCTTCATCATATTCGTATGCTCTTTTATTATATTTAAGTGTAAAAAGTTTTGATATATTATATGTGTTTGTGTGGACACTTCCAGACTCTTTAGGTGTCCATATTTGAAAATTATTATATAAATAATTACATACAAATAAAATTAATAGGAAATTAAAAACTATTGATCATTAATATATGAAACCTTGTCTAGAGCATAAAAAAGGTAATTAAATTTTTTAAATAGTTTACTCTGATGCTCTACTAATTTATTTACTACGAATATATATATATATATATATATATATATATATATATATATATATATATATATATATATATATATATATATATATATATATATATATATATATATATATATATATGTATATATATATATATATATATATATATATATATATATATATATATATATATATATATATATATATATATATATATATATATATATATATATATATATATATATATATATATATATATATATATATATATATATATATATATATATTATATATATATATATATATATATATATATATATATGTATGTATATGTATATACATATATATATATATATATACAAATATATATAAATATATATATATATATATATATGTATGTATATTATATACATAATATATATATATATATATATATATATATATATATATATAATACACACATATATATGTATGTATGTGTGTGTGCGAAGTGTGAGTTCTAGTGTATGCGAACGTGGACAGCTAGAAACTTAAGGTGTCCATGCATGACATTTGCATGCTGAAACACAATATACAAGTATGTATATAAAATTAAAATTATGAATACATTAAAAGTTATTGATAATCAATATACAAAGCCTACAATATAACTTTTTGAAAAGAATATATTTTGTGATAAAACATGTCAGTTTCTTTATGATCTAAGAAAATATAACAGGATAAAGTCACTACGTAAATTTGTAAAGATTAAGATTTGAAAAAAAAGAGCAACTTTTACAAAAAAGAAAGAACGAAATATATTCTTTGAAAGAAATCTAAACCTCTCTTCTTCCCTGGGCGGAATGTGCTCGTTATCCCAAAGTTTCCAAACAAATCCATTATCAATAACAAGGTCACTAACAAGATATTTTCAGCCAATTGTGCATCGGCAGGGCACTGTTTTGTATTACTGTCCGCTGATCATTATTCGAGATTCAGAGAACTTTTGTGGTAGATTATCTCAGTTAAATTGTCTTTTTAAAGTTCAAGAAAGAGTTCTCATTTAACATTTTTTTATTTGTAAATTATATATTTGATAAGAAACTCCTTGAAATCAGATAAAATAAAATGTATAATACTGTAATAAATAGGCTGATCTTTATAAACTATTTATTTTACTATCTTGCACGGTCTACTTTTTGATAACTTTATGAGCTTACGCATATATATATATATATATATATATATATAAATATATATATTATATATATATATATATATATATATATATATATATATATATATATATATATATATATATATATATATATATATATATATATATATATATTATATAATATATATATATATATATATATATATATATATATATTTATATATATATATATATATAATATATATATTATATATATATATATATAATATATGTGTTATATATATAGATATATATATATATATATATATTATATAAATATATATATATATATATATATAAGAATGTTGATATTATATATAACTGTATTTAATTATATAATTTGTATACAGTATAATATTCAATATGTATGTTCATATTCATATAATATATATATATATACATATTTATATATATTTATATATATTCTTGCGGTATATATATATATATAATATTCATATATATAATGTTTATATATATATATATATATATAACATATATATATATATATATATATATAAATTTTATATATATATATATATGCTATATGTAATGATATTTTCAGAATTTTTATAATACAGTTTAATTAAGATTAATTTTTTTTAATATGGACCACATTTCGATGCATACAATCACTCCATTACTGCAGTTGTTCCTTTTTATATCGTTTATTGCTTTACATAATCCTTCATCAGAAACCGACAGCACCATCTGTTGGTCACTAATAGAACTATATTCTATATAAAACGCAGTCACATTAAACCCGGCTTCTTTTACATCCGTTTGGTGCAAAGGGCATCTTTTTATCTTTATATTTTTAGAATTATTCATTTTTAAATTTTGTCCTGACTTTTGGATTACCCGGTATACATAAACAAATATGTATATATATATCCCCTATATAATAATAGCCTAAGGTGTCTGTCGGCAAATTTTTGAAGCGGTTGTACCTGGAATGGATTCCTCGGCTAAGGGCAGGCGATTAAATTTATCAATTTATTCACGTAATAAATAGGTAAAAATAACATTTTTTTCTAGCATTATGACGTCATTCCTTTAACCATCTCATATAATCATTTCTTGTTTTAAATTATTTAAATATCGCGTGCATTATTTTCATACGTTTTATCGCTGATCCCCTATATAATAATAGCCTAAGGTGTTTGTCGGCAAATTTTTGCGGTTGATGGAATGGATTCCTCTAAGGGCAATTAAATTTCAATTTATACGTAATAAATAGGTAAAAATAACATTTTTTTTCTAGCATTATGACGTCATCCTTTAACCATCTCATATAATCATTTCTTGTTTTAAATTATTTAAATATCGCGTGCATTATTTTCATACGTTTTATCGCTGAACTTACATATTAAGCAAATAATTTTCTTTTATATTTGACTTAAATAATAGATTAAGTATATAAGGGATAATTTTAAATTCAATCATCGATTATTTTTTGTTGTAATGAAAATTTTATCATCGGTATTAACAAAATTCTTTTCATATAGTCGAGGACTACTAAATATCTAACTTTTAATTTATATATTTGGAAATTAAGAAGTTTGTTTTTGTTATACATAACCACATTTGACTAAATGAATTCCATGTGATTCTAAACTGCATTACAGGATCGGGACTCTAGAGGAGTATGACGATAAATAAACTATAATAACCAGATAATTCTCAGCCAAAAACAAACCATTTTATTATGCCTATTGGGTACTTAACAGTTATATTAAAATTTTATATTATATGATGCTATATGCTATATATATATATATATATATATATATATATATATATATATATATGTATATATGCCATGTCGTGTTCCAGTGTTAAGTCGAATGGAAAACAGCCTTTCTTGATAATAATAAGTTTGTTAAATCCTCATTTTTCAGGGAAGCAATTTGCACTATTTGCATTGATCGTTACTGAGCTAAAGGACGAATAGGTGTTGACAGCTATATGTCCATGAGTTCACTTCGTCTTATCTGTTTGCAATCTCATCAAATAGTTCAAAAATGCTTCTGCCTGACATGGTGATCCCAAAAGATTATACGAGGGTGGGTCTTTATCATTTATTTTATTATGAAAAATTATTCCCCTTTTAAAATCGTTTTTAACACAAATAATTTCCAATTACCCCTTTTTTAGACCTGACATACATATATATGTATGTGTGTGAGAGAGACTGTGTATGTGTATTCAAGAAAGAATGAGAAGCGGGTATATAACGCTGTTCTTTTGAAATAAATATCTTTAATTATCCATGACATGTAATAAGATTGAACTTTCTTCATTATGCTATTTTATCAGCAGAAAAACAATTCATAAATAGTTCCTTCACACAAGGTCATATGACAATATGCAATCAAAAGAAAATTCTGAAATCAGAGTGAGGGAAAAAATTAAACAGTTGAATGTAAAAATCAATTTACGTATATAAATTTGTTAATATTCGAAATTTTTTTCTGCAGTTTTATTTTGGCTATAGATGACTATATAAAAAATGTACTGATATTTATTTTAAATAATACAGGAAATGTTTATTTCACATGAAGCAAAATAATTAAAATAAATCATTAATCAATAAATCATATTAAACATTTTATCTACTAAGTAGGTAACATTTTGAGAAATTTTAAAACATTTCTTTTTAATCTTAAAATAGAGAACTGGCAGGTTGTTGAATATTTCAAAAGTGAGTAACATACATTACAATAAATTCAGAAACTGATTCTTGAATTATGTTTTCAATTAATAAGTTGCATTTAATTAATAAAACTATAACATATTTTTTCATTAGTAAATCAAAATTCTTAATCAATACGATTATATACCAGTGAAACTAAGAATGTGCTTTATTATACTTTTCTCAAAAATAAGATGCTATTAAATTACAAAACCTCTTTCATCACTGTTTCTTTAGTCATTTATTACTGAACGTTAAATTAAAAATGATATAAGTTAAAAAGAAAAAAATATATAACAATTTAATCAATGAAGGAAAACATATGAAACTGATTGTAAACACAAATTGTTTGTTCAGAATTACCATTTTAATGAATTCCGTTTTTATAATAAAAAAAATCATATAAATCAAAATTACTCGTTCATTATGGGTAAAAATGCTGGCTATAAATATTAAATATAAAAAATGAAACACACTCATTTTCACTTGTACTTGGATGCAGAATTTATTTTTACTAATTTATTAGTCTAGGCAATGAAACAGATCTTACTCATTATGTAAAAGCTGACTTTAAAATCACAAAGCCGCTTTATGCATACCTAATAACTAATTTTTTGTTATGTTCAGATACGATTCAGTATCGTGAAAAAAAAAAGAATGTTCAAACAAATTCGAAATTCATCTTTGAAAATTTTTAATAATTGCCTTATTTTCTGGAATATGTATATAGAAATATAAGAGTTTTAATGTGCCTTTTGTCTTGAGTAATGAATGCCAAAACATATCTGGTATTTTGTTTGTGAAACAAATATTAATTTTCAGAGTGGAAAAATTCGTTCTTTGTTCGTTTCTAAATTAGAGTCTTTTCAAATTCAATTGGAAGTGAGTTTTGTTTTTATTCTTCATTAGTTTCACGTAGAACATTGATTAAACTTCTACAATAGTAAATAGCTGAGTGAAAATAATAGTTCTAAATATACCTGCATCAAATATTTTTAATGAATTACCAACGTTATTTGAGTATTAATTATTTTTTTACATTTCTTAACATAGTTATACACGATTGTTTTTAATTCCTGGAAAGAAAAATATCTGTTATTTTTGCAAATTCATGAATGATTAACAGTGTTTCAATGGGTATATAGAGATGTGACTTTTTTTAATTAAAATGTAAAAAAAAACTATTTTTAATTAATTAAATTTAAAAAATGATATAGAAATGCATCCCATTTGCTGTATAACCTGCAATATATAAATAATTTCGATTTGTCAAAGATAAATGTTCATTTCACACTATGATAAAAATTTAAAGTTCTTAATAATTAATATTATTAGATTTATTAACTAGTATTAAAAATCTGAGTTTAACTTAACGATTAAACTTACAGAACGGTAATTTACATGTTAAAAAGAATAGTTTTAAAAAATTGTTAAATATTTTAAAACTAATTTTAAATATTTTATCACCATTATTTATTGATTGATTTTCGAATTTCATAACATTTTTTTATATGTTTAATTTAGAGAGTTATATAGCATAAAATAATTTATGCTCATTATGTAATTACTTGCTTATAAGAACATGTACTAATGGCTATAAAAAGAGGGAAATGCTTCATAATAAAATTTGAATATGCGTTTTTTATAAAAACATAATACATAATGCATATAAAATTAAAATTATAATAATTTTATACAGAATAATATGGTATAAGGATGCATAATATTTATTATTTATAAAAAACACACAATTTGTGTAATTAAAAATGGAAGTGTTTTAAACTAATTTTAATATTATACAATGAATTTATGAATGTTTTTGATAGTCTCTTGTACAGACTGTAAAACAATCTTTATTCTATCATATGAAATAAAATTTATTGTATATACTGTATACAGTAAGTTTCATTACGATTTAAAGTGAAAGTAGCTATATTTTATGCATTTGCTACAAATAATATTTTAGATTTTACAAAAAGAAAATTTATACAGCAAATTATTACAAAAGCTAATTTTGTGTTATTTAGATATTTAACCCAATAATCACAAGTACCATTTTATAAATTCATACTCAAATTTACATTTCAATGTTAAAGATTTGAGATATGTGGCCTAATGTTTTAGAATCTTGATTTCTCAGAAAGAAAAATTGCTACTCTGGCTAACTTGATTTATTTTGCATGCAACCATGTTAAACAATTTATTCTCTGTGATTTTTATTCAAGATAAATATTTTATGTGCTAAATTTGAGCCTACACTTGAAAAGTGTAGTCTAATGTCTTTGACAATACTGTAATTTTTGACAAATTGCAGTATCTATATTTTAATGAATATTAAGCATCTAAATCTTAACAAGTAAAATTAACATTGTTCCTAAACTATAAATTTGCTGATGAAAAGTTTACACATTGAGTTACTGAATTTGAAAACTGTAACGGCAAAAGATCTTAGGAAAAGATTAAAATAATCTACGAAACAAAATCATCATAAAGTATCTATATTTCTTGAAAATTCTTAAATGCTTTTCGAGGTTATGATTATAGTTAAAAAACTACATATTTCCATTTAGTGATGCCTATATATTTTTCTAACTATTTATAATTTTCGATATTGTTATATTAAACTTTTATTAATTACTTTAATAATTTAACCTCTAATAATGAATAAATATAATTGCGTATAAATGAAATGTACTTTTGAATAACAAATTTTCCTATTAATAGGTGTATGTTCGACTCAGCAAGTGGGTTTATGCAGACTGAATCTCCCTTCTGTTTTAGGGTTAAAAGTTCATCACTTGGATTTTATAAAGATGCAAATTTATTAATTTTTAAGCCAATATATATCAATCATCAAAGACAGTCAATGAGTTGAGTACAGTGTTCAAACTTATAAATATACTGATAAAAATATCTGCTTTGTTCACTAATGGCCGTTGGAGCAATTAAAGAACAAACATCACACATTTAATCACAATGGACACAATATCCTCGAAATTCTCAAATTTACCTCAGTTGGCAAGTTAAGACTCAAATTATTCAGAAGGACACGCTTTGAGAATAATATATTTCTTTCACTCTACCATTTTTCTTCAAACTGAGAGGTGCATCCTTTGGCTTTAATTGACATAACCTTTTTCTCATGTGATTGACAATTGATTTGTCCAAGTGGCATTAGCAAAAGTAAGAACTGTAGTTACTTAACACTCTGAGTGGAACACATCGAGGAAAAAAAGTCTCTAAAAATACGCTAAAGGTTTACTGTGTCAGTGGCCAAAGCGTTCTATGTATTTTCCTTCACCGTTTGTGGACTACAATGGAATACGGGAAACCCACCCTCGTTATTGTCCCTTTACTTCTGGTTATAAATAGATATAGAAATAAATATCATACATTGTTAATTTTTAATACACATAAAGCTCGTCAAGTCTCGAAGGTCATCTCATATTAATTGATGGATTCTAAAATTATAAATAAAAATATTCTTTGAGAGACTTATTTATATTTTTTTACGAAAGTCATCTAAGATATTTAAATGGTGCAATTAGAGATACATCTGTTACTGCAAAAGAAATATTTTGAAATAGATATTTACAAAGCCATGAAAAGCTATAAGCGTCGTTGTGCCTCAGGGGGTAGGCGTGCATCCCTCAATAAATATAAGTCAAGGAGGGATGCATTTCCTAAACAATCGACCTGACCCTACAGCAAAACTCCATGTTGGAAAGCACTGGCAAAAATGAACATTATATATCCATTTTTCGAAAATTGTACGTTGTCAAGACATCATCGATTTGGTGGAATTGTAAGTTCGAACCGCTTAGGGGGTTAAGCTTTCTAACATATTTAAAAAATAGTTATGATGTATAAATCAGTGCAAACAGTTACTTTCTCTCCAAATTCTGGAAATTAAATTCGAATAGTAAGTTTTCTAAAGCATATCTGAGTAGAAGTCAAGTACTGCTATCTGACACCAACTATCAGCTGTGACATAGTTTGTATTTAGATTTCTTTATATCGATGTTTTGTTAAAATTTGAAATTTTTCGTGATTATAACCCTATCTCTATTCTAAATCATGCAGTGATAAACATTAAATTATCAAATCATTCTCTGATAAAAATAGGTGTTAAATTAATACTTAAATTTAATTAATACTTCGTTTAAAAAAATACTTCAACTGTTGGATAACATTTCAAAACAACTGTGTAACAAACTTATTTCAAAACTGCATGTGAATCTATTGATATTTTTAAGTAGCATTGCTGTTGACTGCCGCCATTTGTCAGTGACCAACAGAATTAATCATTATTCTTTAGAAATTGTTCCTGAAATACAAAGGAGATTGTGATCAGCAAGGAAAATGCTTAAGATGTTAATTTATGTATTTTGTATGTTACCCAACATATAAAATTTCTGTATTCTAGTGATAAGACATTTTGTGTTATGCAAGGTACATAACATTCAGAAATGGTGTCATTCATGGTTAAATTTTATATTTGAATTTTCAAAATTTAAATTTCTGTATACATATGTATTGCTAAAAGTAATCTAAACTAATTCATGTAGGGTCAAAATGGAAATTTCTGTTAAAATATGAAAAACAAAATTTTTCTGGATTATTATTTTTTATTTTTCTTTGTAGATGATAGATATTCTTTTTTGTAATTTATCTCCTGTTCAAAAATTTCTGCGGATTTTCAAATTCAGCGTTTTTTAGAATAAAATTGATATCTAATAATGTTTAGTAAACATCATTGAAGCTTATGTGTAAATATACTCATTTCTGCTCAAACTACATAATTCAAAAATCTGTTAGAGCCTAATTTTTATTTGAGTAAGTACAACAATGTAGATCATTTTATCACATTACTGTTTTTATTATTAAAAGAAGAAAAGGTGAGCAAAATATGTACTGTGAAGAGTAGTTCATACACATCCCATAATAGGAAGCACTGTCTGAAGACACCTGTGAAAAGGTAAAAAGAATTAAGCTTAGATTTCTGCCTTAAGTGAAATTTCTTAAGTTTAATTTTAGGTTGTCTTTTGTACACAAGCGTTTTCTGTAAACAATGTACAATTAAAAGGATTTATCACCAGAAATCGATAATTTACTGTCGATTATATGTTATAACTTTTCCCTATTAACATATTTTACCTCCTAAATCGACAATTTAAAATCGATTTTAAGTTATAATAAGGTCCTGTTAAAAGTCTTTATCTTTGAAAATCCCCAATTTATAGTCCAATAAATTGCAAATAGACTAGGTATATTATTAAAAGTTCAGCGAAAGATCCTTCAAATTAAACTGAGTTTGTGCACCATCCTTTAATAGAGTACATTTTCTATAAATTATCTACGGATATTTAAAATAATCGAAATTGTGTACTGCTGTGTAAAATTTTAGTTTGAGATTTTAAAAACTAAAAAAAAAACGGTTATCTCTAGAACAACTAGCTGTTGTACTTGAGAAGTACATATTGGTTGAAAATAAAGTATTTCACAATGATAGTACAGGGAAATTATCATATAGAAATCCAGTAAACGCTTGTTTTCTGGGAGCATTAAATCCCAAAACAAAAAACTTTGTTATGTTGGAAATACACAAAAATTTTATGTTAGGATATATTCTTCCTAATTCAAAGATTATTTTTTAAAAAATTATGTTCCTAAAAAAGTATTTTTAAAATATTCACAGCATATGCCTAAATCAGATCTATGTATTGTATTCTTCCATTATAATACTTTATTATACATTTAGATGAATTACTAAAGATAACTGTTAGATTTAATGAAAAGCCTAAAATATACCAAATATTACCCTATCTGATATTAATTCGTGATACGTGATTAGTTATCTGATTCCGGTTATTGCAATATTTCCTGAATCATCTACAGATTACGGCTTTGAACACTGCAAAATATAATCTTGGGAAGCCTTTACTTATAGATTTAACCATTTTTTAAATAAACTCTCCTGCTACTGGAGAATAGACAAAATAATAGGAAATTGAAGGATTGTGTGACTCATTGGAATTCTCTACATTGTTGTAAATCCCCATTTAAATTTATCACAAAAACTGCAGAATGCTTTGTATAAAAGAATTGTATGGTATGTATTATTGACATAATCTCACAAATTATATACATAAATATATTTTCCCTGAAAGGAAATTTTAAAAGCATAATTCACAACGATATGCCCAAATCTGATCAATCATTCAGGTTCTGTCTTCTCTCCTGACAAGCCCTACACTTCGATGAATAACTGAGCATAGCCCTGGTGTTTTATGTTAACCCCTAAATTTACCAGCCCTTAACAATCTCTGGTATTAATCAATTTCATGTCACTGCAAAAATTTCTGAAGTTTACAGTGAACTTTTCTAAAGCTATCAAACTAGACTTTAGTAACATCTTCAGGGATAGACTTAAATATTTTAAAATTATTTTTAACTACTGGATTGATAGAAAATATAAAAGAAAAATAATTTTATTATAATTTATATCTTTCCTATAATTTTCTTTTGGTAAGTAAACGATCCTTCGATAAGTTAGCAGTTTTTTTCTATTATATCTTCCACCTTTCCAATAGATTTCTGATATGTCCTACATATGTTGTCTTCCTCCATGATAGGCACTGTATTTACATGACTAACTTACCATAATCGTGGTGTTTTTTGTTAACCAAAGCTATACCTCGGACGTATTGGTTGTATTATAATTTCTGTTTCTCCGATAAGTTTCTTTTGGTAAGTGAACGATCTTTTGATATGTTAACAGTTTTTTCTGTTATATTTTTCTACTTTCCAATATATCTCTGATAAATCCTACATATGTTGTCTTCCTCCATGATAGGCACTGTATTTACATGACTAACTTACCATAATCGTGGTGTTTTTTGTTAACCAAAGCCATACCTCGGACGTATCGGTTGTATTATAATTTCTGTTTCTCCGATAAGTTTCTTTTGGTAAGTAAATGATCTTTTGGTGTTAACAGTCTTTTTCTGTTATATTTTCCTACTTTCCGATAGATCTCTGATAAATTCTACATATGTTGTCTTCCTCCATGATAGGCACTGTATTTACATGACTAACTTACCATAATCGTGGTGTTTTATGTTAACCAAAGCTATACCTCGGACGTATTGGTTGTATTATAATTTCTGTTTCTCCGATAAGTTTCTTTTGGTAAGTGAACGATCTTTTGATATGTTAACAGTTTTTTCTGTTATATTTTCCTACTTTCCAATATATCTCTGATAAATCCTACATATGTTGTCTTCCTCCATGATAGGCACTGTATTTACATGACTAACTTACCATAATCGTGGTGTTTTATGTTAACCAAAGCTATACCTCGGACGTATTGGTTGTATTATAATTTCTGTTTCTCCGATAAGTTTCTTTTGGTAAGTGAACGATCTTTTGGTGTTAACAGTTTTTTCTGTTATATTTTCCTACTTTCCGATAGATCTCTGATAAATTCTACATATGCTGTCTTCCTCCATGATAGGCACTGCTTTTACATGACTAACTTACAATAATCGTGGTGTTTTATGTTAACCAAAGCTATACCTCGGACGTATTGGTTGTATTATAATTTCTGTTTCTCCGATAAGTTTCTTTTGGTAAGTGAACGATCTTTTGATATGTTAACAGTTTTTTCTGTTATATTTTCCTACTTTCCAATATATCTCTGATAAATCCTACATATGTTGTCTTCCTCCATGATAGGCACTGTATTTACATGACTAACTTACCATAATCGTGGTGTTTTATGTTAACCAAAGCTATACCTCGGACGTATCGGTTGAATTATAATTTCTGTTTCTCCGATAAGTTTCGTTTGGTAAGTAAACCATCTATCGGTAAATTAACAGTTTTTTTCTATTTTATTTTCCTACTTTCCAATAGATCTCAGATAAATCCTTCATATGTTGTGTTCCCCCATGATAGGCACTACATTTCGATGAATAACTGATCATATTCGTGGTGGTTTATATTAACCAAAGGTATACCACGGTCGTATCAGTTGTATTAGTATTTCTATCTCTCCGATAAGTTTCTTTTTATAAGTAAATAGTATTTCGGTATGTTAAAAGTTTTTTTTTCTATTACATTTTCCTACTTTCCAATAGATCTCTGATATATCCTTCATATATTGTCTTCCCTCATGACAGGCACTAAATTTTGATGATCTAAGAATAATAGTGGTGTTTTACGTTAACTAAATCTATATCACGGCCGTATCGAATGTATTATAATTTCTATTACTCCGATAAATTTCTTTCGATAAATAACCGATTTTTCGATAAGTTAACAACTATTTTTCTATTATATTTTCGTTCTCCAATAGCTAAAATTTAAAAAAAAATTAATCTTATTCGTGATAATGTTAACAAACTTCAGTTTGCTAGTCTTCAATAAGATGCATGTAAACTTCAGAAAATCAATAAATGGGTAGGATTTCTTGTATATTATTAGATAAACATAATGAGACTTAGGGATAATTTAGATTCCTATTTTAACTGTTTCGTTACGAATCATGGGTTTGGACTAGATGGTCAGAATACGTAAACGGTTAATTTCTTCACCTAAAATTTTCAAAAATTCCTTCTCCCTCTAACCGGAACTTTTCTATTGAAAACTGTAACAATAAGTTACATTTGGTTCAGATTTTTTTAACCTCTTCTCGTTAGCCATCGTCAATGACTTACACAACAGGACTGGTTTGAACTAGAAGAAACTTCGGACTTTTCGGAACCAATAAAAGGGCCCATTAGTTTTTATGGATTCTGACCCCTCCGTTCTTGAAGGGACCCCTGTTTTTTCTTCATGGAGCAGTCTGTTTTTTTTAGAGGACAAAGTAGTTACCAGAGGAGAGAAGAAGGTGATTGCTACTGGTATCCGCTGCTTGCGGGATAGACATTTTTGGAGCAACACGAGAAAAGGGAAAAAGCGTCGCCATATTTGCTTGACCGACGCCGAATCCAGAGGAGTATTCGAAATCTACAAATGATAAGTTGTATTCCAGTTGTATTCCTTAGGAATTTAATAAATAAAATTACTTAATCAAGACATATTTATCCATGTTTTTTAATGAGCTTTAAATCTTCTTTCGCATACACTAGGACAACGTAACATTATCTTTACAAACACAAATTTGTTTCTTCCCATTTCTTGTTTAGGTTCTTCCAGCACGTAATCCTTTCTTCGTGCCCCCCAGATGACTCCCTATTGAATATTTGTGTGCTCCTGGATACAGAAGATAAAATTTTGCAAAGTCCAAACTGTAAAATAGTATATTTTCTTTCCTATATCCAAGAGCATTAAAACCTAAGGCATATGTTTTTTTATTGTACCAGGTGACAATACCAACTGCCATTGTTATCATTATTGGCAGGATGGGGGAATGTATTGAATATCTGTACTATGAGCCGTTCGATAACTAGTCGTATTTTGCTTGCAAATTCGAATGAGCCGTATTCGTTAGGAATGAGTTAATTTTATAATTTAATTACATGGAAATGTGAATAATGTTTGTTGTTTATGAGTTTCAATTAATTCTGATCTTTTTTGGAAATATTTAATTAAAGTCATCCTAAAAAAATTTCAGAACATGTTAGAATGCCTTAAAATGTATTATATTTTACCACTATATTGTTATGATCTCCCTATGATATTAAAATATTAATCATATTTATTTGATGACATTCACACTTAGCTAAATACTTTCCTTAAAATTTAATCTTCACAATATATAATTTGCAAATCTTTCTTCGCTTTAATTATTTACTGAGAAAATATTATCAAATGTTTAAAATTAACCCTTTAGCGGACAGTGGTATCGAACCGAAACCACTTGTAAATTCTTTCTCTGCTTTTGAAAGATATATAATACATTTTTTAGATCTTCTATGTTTATGACATTTCCTACTTACAAAAGACATTATACAAGAATCTATACTTAATTTTTTTCATTTGGAATATACGTGGTTAAACTTACTTTCCCTGGAAAAACAGTAATATCATTGTTTTCACTTATAACCCCAATACAAAAATATCTGTCCAAAGAAAAACCTTATAAATTGTTTATGTTTGGTTTGGTCTACTGTCTACTGTTTTGCAACATGCGGGCTAATCAGACGAAGACCTTCAGCTTAAAACTGATTCCAGATTGCAATATACATCCATGCTTTCAGTCAGATTTGAACACACATATTATTGCACCTAAAAGCAGCGCTGTGCCATTCAGCCACCGTTCGGCTCTAAAATGTTTAAATTTTTCTTTATAATACCCTTTTTTATGATAATAATCATTGTTCCCCAGCATAATTCAACCTCTGAAAAAGTGTTTTCACTCCTTACAAGGGGCTGTGTTTTGCGCTTTAACCAGCCCTGAAATTAGGTCCCACCCCCTCAAAAAAAAAATTAGCCTTTACATTTATAAAGTTCATAGATACCATTTATGAACTAATTTCATTAAATCCCTAAGTATTTATATTAGGGACATTTAAAGGGTTAAACCTTCTATGGTTTAATATGTTGAATCAGATAAAGAATTAAATTCTGCTAATATAAAAATCAAAACAAATTTTAGTTTTATTTTGCTTTGATTACTTTGTTGCGGAAATATCGAGGAAAGCAATTTAGTATGGAAGTATTTTAGTAAAAACTTTACAACACCCCCAAAAAGATTAAGCACATATTATATAGTCTTTAATTACTATTTACTTCCAATTTACTCTGTTAAAACACAATAAATTCATTTTCTTAGAAAGGAATTCGAATACATCTTCTGTTATCTCGTTAGGTATGTGTTCTGCGCTTAAGCATTTCTTGAACTTATTCCAAGCACCTGCTATTGATAGAAATCAACTAATTAGGAGGCAGCGCCGAGTCAAAACAAAGAACGAAAACTAAAAATATTATTTTTGACTAAGGCAGTAAAGTTAAAGGCACACTAATTAGCACTGATTGCATTTAGTGTCAAAAGCTGATTAATTAGATATGCGAATTCTTTCTTTCGGGTCCCTTTATCTTGCTGAACGGAAAATTTAAATTTTCCTTCATTTCGCTCTCGTGAAACTTTCTGACATGATTAGAGAAATTATTCACCAACTCTCTTGAAGCAAATTCATTTAAAGCATTCATGAATAAGAAGCTTGGTAATTACTATGCAAGTAGAAGATTTTAATTATAAATATAAAATACTTATTAATAAAATTATAAACGAGTATGGATTCCCTGTACAGTTTTAGATACGCATAAAGATTTGTAGGGATAATTTAATTTTAAATTTAATTTTATAATTCAATAATTTAATTACATTAAAATACGAATATTAAGTTACTAAACCGAGCATATAATTTATATGGTTGAATATAGGGATTTAATCCATCCATTTAATGAAAATAGTGCTATTTAATGAGACCCATATACTTTTCGTAACAGAACAAATATTAATTTGTTTTGCAGTTATAAATTTCACTAGCTATTTTATCTCAAAGATTGGAATGGGACATTGTATTATAAAATTATGTATTTATGTAAGTTATCTAACCATATGTATAATTTAATAATTTAATTACACGAAAATACGAATACTAAGTTACTAAACCGAACATACAATTTATATGTTTGAATATCGAGACTTAATCTATCCATTAAATGAAAATAGTGCTATATAATTCCCCCCATATACTTTTTATGACAAAACAAATATTAATTAATAATGCAGTTATAATTTTTACTATCATTTTTATCTCAAATTAAAGATTGGGATGGGACATAATTAGAACACAAATTTATTTTTTACCTGAAAATATAAAATTAATTTTTAAAGATATATATTGATTATAACATATTATAAACTTCTATATTTTAATAGATTACTAAACTTTGAACATTATTTTTTATATTCATTGAAGTAAGAATCAGTTTTCAGTTCTGTTTTTTTACTATCATTTTTATCTCAAATTAAAGATTGGGATGGGACATAATTAGAACACAAATTTATTTTTTACCTGAAAATATAAAATTAATTTTTAAAGATATATATTGATTATAACATATTATAAACTTCTATATTTTAATAGATTACTAAACTTTGAACATTATTTTTTATATTCATTGAAGTAAGAATCAGTTTTCAGGCGAAAAACATTTTATACTTCTATCACCACTTGAAATTTCATAGTAAATTCCTATATTATAATGCATGTTTCATACATTAAAGCTTTTAATGCCTAGGCTTTCATGTATACATACTTATTATCAGTTTTAGTAATACATTTTGGTTTACATAAGAGTAACATTAAAATTATGTAATATGGTGTGGAATTAATCCGAATTACATTCTTCAGTATGTCTGTGTACGTAAGGGGTAGTCTCATCAATGTCGGTTAACCGCTAATCGTGATTAACCATCATTGGTCATGCATTGATTACTGTGATTACCATGGGTTAATCGCGATTAGCCGTTTAACGACTTTGGTGAGACCGGCCCTAAGTATATTTCCTTATTTACGTCATCACATAATAAGCAAAATCTTTAAATATTCATTTTATTGTTCACTAATAGTTCTAAAGCAGTTACATGAAATAGAAATTTAAGCATATAACAAATTATTGTTAAAATGTTTATGATCAATAAAAGTAATAGCTTATAAAATTTATTTTCATTTGGTATTTCTTAATCTTTTACCCATGGTCCTTATCTTGAATTATAGAAATTTAGAATTATAGAATTGTCGCCCAACAGATTTTGGGGTTTTTTGATACTGAAATAACAATAATAGAAATTAGGATATCTGATTGTACAATCTGTAATATTTCAATTTATCAATCAATAATATTGTTTCAAAACAGTTACATACATCAGAAATCAATAGTACTTAAGGAACTCTTGCTATTTTTTCATGATTAAGATAATAACATATAAAATAAGTTTTTAATCGGTGCTCCTTAATCTTGGACACATTTGATTATTTAGAGTTATATAATTCTAAACACAAAACAGTTTTTATGGTATCTGAAATTATTGTAAGATTCTTATGATCATTAAAAATAATAATGTATAGCATTTTTTATCGTCATCATCTAGAGGTATCGAATTCAGCTACCAAAACAGTCTTTTGGGGTATCTCACTTTGTTGTAAGGATATTATAATCATTTAAAATAATAACGTAAAACAGTAATGTTTATTTAATATTACCCAATATTTAACTCATTATCATTTAGAGGTATAGTATTCAACTCCCAAATCAGTTTTTGAGGTATCTGAAATTAATGAAAAGATTTTATGAATATTTAAGATAATGACGTATAAAACTAATTTTCATTTAATATTCCTCAATCTTTTACTGATGGTCATCATTTAGATTTATAAGATTTTACTTCAGTGCATTTTTTTAATATTTCGATATCTATACTTACTGCTGGTTAATTAAATCTAGAATTTACTGAAGCAAAATACAACAATCCATACACACGTTCCAATTAGTATTTTACTAATATGAAGAGAAACTTTTACTGATGTACCTAAGTTATTGTTTCATAATAGATAAAACTTTAATATACTCCTATGCATGTTTTTAATCCATTTTAGAGTATTTCTGAAATTTCTTAGTTTAAACAATTAGTATATTGTTAAATTTTTCCGTCCAACTGAAGTATTCAGAAGGATTATTTTAAGGATAAAAATTAATTTAATGATTATTTTTAAAAATAATAATAGGTTGGAAAATTTAATTTCCTTTGGTATTTCTTAATCTTTTACGCATGGTCATTATCTTGAATTATTGAAATTTAGAATTATAGAATTGTTCCACAACAGAATTTTGGGATTTCTAATACTGAATTAACAATAATAGAAAATAGGATATCTGATTGAGTAATCTGTAATACTTGAATTTATCAATCAATAATATTGTTTCAAAATAGTGACATAAATCAGAAATCCAAAAGCACTTAAGGGAATATTGTAATTTTTTTATGATTAAGATAATAACATATAAAATCAGTTTTTAATCGGTGTTCCTTAATCTTGGACACATTTGATTATTTAAAGTTATATAATTCTAATCCCAAAACATTTTTAAGGTATCTGAAATTATTGTAAGATTCTTATGATCATTAAAATTAATAATGTATAACATTTTTCATGGTCATCATTAGAGGTATCAAATTCAGCTACCAAAACAGTCTTTTGGGATATCTGACTTTGTTGTAAGGATTTTATAAGTATTTAAAATAATAACGTAAAAATAAATTTTTATTTAATATTCCCCAATCTTTAACTTATGATTATTATTTAGAGGTATAGTATTCAACTCCCAAATCAGTTTTTTGAGGTATCTGAATTTATTGTAAGGATTTTATGAGTATTTAAAATAATAACATATGAAACTAATTTTCATTTATTATTCCCCAATCTTTTACAGATGGTCATCATCTAGATTTATAGGATTTTACCTCCAGTGCGTTTTTTTGACATTTCGAAGTCTATACTTACTGCTGGTTAATTCAGTCTAGAATTTACTGAAGCAAAATACAACATTGCATACATACAGTCCAACTAATTTACTAATAAGAAGAGAAACTTTTACCGATGTACCTAAGTTATTCTTTCATAATAAATAAAACTTTACTATACTTATATTCCTGTTTTTAATTGATTTTCTAGAATTTCTGAAATTTCTTAGTTTGAACAATTAGCCTATTGTGAAATTTTTCTTTCCAACTCAAGTATTCATAAGGATCTTTTAAGGGTAAAAATTATTTTAATGATTATTTTTAAAAATAATATGTTGTAAAATTTAATTACATTTGGTATTTATTAATCTTTGACGCAGGGTCATTATCTTGAATTGTAGAATTCTCCCAAAACAGATTTTTGGGGTACCTGATACTGAATTAATAATGATAGAAAATAGGATATCTGATTGAACAATCTGTAATATTTCAATTTATCAATCAATAATATTGTTTCAAAAGAGATACATAAATCAAAAATCCAATAGAATTTAAGTGATTATTACAAATTTTTTATGATTAAGATAATAACTTATAAAACTAGTTTTATTTAATGTTGGTTAATCTTTGACAAATAGTGATCTTTTAGAGTTTTAGAATTGTAAGCCCAAAACAGTTTTTTCAGTGTATCTGAAATTATTGTAAGATTCTTACGATCATTAAAAATAATAATGTATAAAATTATTTTTCATGGTCATCATCTAGAGGTATTGAATTTCGCTACCAAAACAGACTTTTAGGGAATCTGACTTTGTTGTAAGTAATTTATATGTATTTGAAATATTAACTTAAAAAAGTAATGTTTATTTAATATTACCCAATATTTAAATCTTGATTATCATTTAGAAGTATAGTATTCAACTCCCAAATCAGTGTTTGGAGGTATCTGAAATTATTAAAATGATTTTATCAGTATTTAAAATAATGACGTATAAAACTAAATTTCATTTAATATTTCTCAATCTTTTACTGATGGTCATCATTTAGATTTATAGGATTTTACCTCCAGTGCATTTTTTTGACATTTTGAAATCTATACTTACTGCTGGTTAATTCAGTGTAGAATTTACTGAAGCAAAATACAACATTGCATACACACTTTCCAATTAGTATTTTACTAATATGAAAGGTAACTTTTACTGATGTACCTAAATTATTGTTTCATAATAAATAAAATTTTTCTATACTCTTATGCATTTTGTTAATCCATTTTAGTCTATTTTTGAAATTTCTTAATTTAAACAATTATTATATTGTTAAATTATTCCTTCTAACTCAAGTATTCAGAAGGGTTTTTTTAAGGATAAAAATTATTTTAATGATTATTTTTAAAAATAATAGGTTGTAAAATTTAATTTCATTTGGTATTTCATACTCTTTTACGCATGGTCATTATCTTGAATTATTGAATTTTAGAATTATAGAATTGTCCCACAACAGAATTTTGGGGTTTCTGATACTGAATTAACAATAATAGAAAATAGGATATCTGATTGAATAATCTGTAATAATTCAATTTATCAATCCGTAATATTGTTTCAAAAGAGATTCATAAATCAAAAATCCAATAGTACTTAAGGGATTATTGTAATTTTTTTATGATTAAGATAATAACATATAAAATCAGTTTTTATTCGGTGTTCCTTAATCTTGGACACATTTGATTATTTAGAGTTATATAATTCTAATCCCAAAATATTTTTAAGGTATCTGAAATTATTGTAAGATTCTTATGATCATTAAAAATAATAATGTATAACATTTTTCATCGTCATCATCTAGAGGTATCGAATTCAGCTACTAAAACAGTCTTTTGGGGTATCTGACTTTGTTTTAAGGATTTAGAAGCATTTAAAATATTAACGTAAAAATAGGAATAACGTAATATTTATTTAATATTACCCAATATTTAACTCATGATTATCATTTAGAAGTATAGTATTCAACTCTCAAATCAGTTTTTTGAGGTATCTGAAATTAATAAAAGGATTTTATGAATATTTAAAATAATAACGTAGAAAAATAATTTTCATTTAATATTCCTAAATCTTTTAGCATTTAAAATATTAACGTAAAAATAGGAATAACGTAATATTTATTTAATATTACCCAATATTTAACTCATGATTATCATTTAGAGGTATAGTATTCAAATCTCAAATCAGTTTTTTGAGGTATCTGAAATTAATAAAAGGATTTTATGAATATTTAAAATAATAACGTATAAAAATAATTTTCATTTAATATTCCTAAATCTTTTACTGATGGACATCATTTAGATTTATAGGATTTTACCTCCAGTGCATTTTTTAATATTTCAAGATATATACTTACTGCTGGTTAATCAGTGTAGAATTTACTGAAGCAAAATACAACATTGCATACACAAGTTCCAATTAGTATTTTACTAATATGAAGGGGAACTTTTACTGATGTACCTAATTTATTGTTTCATAATAAATAAAACTTTACTATAATCCTATGCATGTTGTTAATCTATTATAGAGTATTTCTGAAATTTCTTAGTTTAAACAATTAGTATATTGTTAAATTTTTTCATCCAACTGAAGTATTCCTAGGAATTGTTTAAGGGTAAAAATGATTTTAATGATTATTACTTGTTTTATAATACGATACGCTTTACATAAAATTTTATCTGCATGCAGTACATAGAACCATTTTAAATTGCCTGTCTTTTTAATTGGTTGCATTTACATATTGCGAATAGAAAGTAATCTAAATTGAAATGTGATCTGTAAGTTTTGTTCTTAGCATTTAATTTATTTTTTGTGTTTTTATTTTGATAAATATATGACAATATGTTTTGCAATTTATCAAATGTATTTAGCATTTTTTGCAGTTTTTCAATTTAAATATCGTACTGCTCTTAAACTGTCTTTGAATAAATAATTAGGAAACATACAAAAAACCATTATGTTCAAAATTTAAATGAAGCCATGTAATCATAAATCTATGACAAAAAAGTTCCTCATTAACAAAAAAGGTTAAATTTTTAAAATACTTCCTATCACTTTGGTATTTTTTTCTGTAATCTTTACCACTAAGAAAAATTGTTAAAAAAAGTCGAGGATCACACACAGAAAAAAATCCTTGAATATTAATGACTAAGTTCTAAGCATTCGAAAGTCATTAAAATTCGAATATTAAAGAGTAGTTCTTCCATTCATTATCCTTTTTATATTTTTCAATCCATTAACAACTTTAGATTATCAAACATTCTGTGGATAAACTGCCATTTTTATTTAATCCAGGCATAAAAGTAAATTTTCCTTACATGATGTACAAAAGAACTTTGATGTAAAGAAAAATTAATATTGCTATTATTTCGTACGTAATAACTCAATTATTTTGTAAATAGCTTAAAAGTAAATTAACATACCGTAAATTCAACTTTTTTATTAATTAATAAATATCCTCAACTAATTCAAAATTATATTTTTCACGCT
The DNA here is from genome assembly GCA_032207245.1 of Pardosa pseudoannulata. Taxonomy (NCBI): domain Eukaryota; kingdom Metazoa; phylum Arthropoda; class Arachnida; order Araneae; family Lycosidae; genus Pardosa; species Pardosa pseudoannulata. Next base: position 174,803,404 of record CM063504.1, on the reverse strand, counting down.
AAATAAATTAATTCGAAAATAAAAAAAGGAGATCGACAACAAAATTTCCAAAATTTTACCACATTATTTTCTTAAAAGGTTCTTCCCACTATTAAAAGTAGTTTTTGTGAGTTCATAAGTTAAATAATATTTTAATTAAGTCTTTAGAGCATAATGAAGATAATGCTTAGTTGGTCACCTTTAAAAAATAGCTAAATTATAAAAACTTCAGTTTCAAGCTTATACTTAAGCATATAGTTTTTTTAGCACAGGATAATATATGTACATAATGCGACGTAATTTTTTTAAATATGAGGGAAAAGATAAATGTTATTTTAACTGGAAAGTTTTGTTTAGTAAAGGTTGTAGAAGGAAAAGTTGCCAGATTTTGCATGGAACAAGGATGGATATCATTGTATTATACTTAATCAATATAATGTTTATTTAAAAAAAATATGTAAGTTGGTTTTCTTAAAGTTTATGAATTGTCACAATTTCTGTTTATTCACAATCCTTTTAATCACATGTAAAATAACCAACAAAACGGTTGAATGATAAAGAACAGTACCTAAAAATTCTAAAATATGAAATCAGTTCTATTTTTATACACTAGTAGATGATAATAATAATAATAATATTTATGTAATCCAGAATCAAATGATAATTTGTTTAAAAAATTAAAATTTTTAGTTTCATTAAGAAATTAAGTATCCTGATATCTCTGAAATTGTTACTGTGCGTATTTGGTCTACGACTTGCCCCTTATCTTGTAAAAAAAATTTAAAAAATTGTTAGTTTTACTATAGTAGAAATATTATTTAAATATTAGTGTTATATAATAAAACTTTATTAGATTCAAATCTTATAAAATAAAAATTTTTAAAAGGTATTTTAATTTTAAAATCAAAATATGGATAATTAGCAATTCTTTATCGTTTCTTTTTTTCAGTTTGTTTATTTAAAATTTATGAACTGTCACTATTTCTGTTTATTCAAATTCCTTTTAATCACATGTAAATAACCAAGAAAATGGCTGAAAGTTAAAGACCAGTAACAAAAAATTCTAAAATACAACATGAGTTTAATTTTTATACTTTAGTATTTTATAACAATAATTTTATTTATGTAATCCAGGATCAAATGATAATTATATTGTTTGAAAAAATTTAATTTGTTTAGTGCCATTAAGAAAATAATCATCCTTAAATAGCTGAACATGTTACTGTGCATATTTGGTCTAAGCCTCGCCTCTCAGCTTATAAAAAACA
>CM063504.1:174792157-174797157 GCA_032207245.1 Pardosa pseudoannulata | reverse complement strand
AATAAAATGATGTTATTTTGTTTAGATTTTTAGAAAATATATCCAATTTACTTTTTATAATCTACACATGTTGGAATAAATAAATACAAACGAAACTTATTTCTAATTTCATTTTTAATTATTTAATGTATATCCTTTGTTTGTGATGTAACATACTAGCAAATACTTTCGAACTGTTTAAAAGAATGAATACATATTTCATTATAAAAATTTCTTTCTTTGTTTAGAATTTTTTTAAACATATTTGTATTTCCGGTAACAAATTAAATAGATTTTATCTATATAACAGAAAGTATCTGTAGCAAAAATTTAAATATTTATCAAGACTACTTTAAATAGAATAAAAGGGAAGTTCTTTTAAAAATTATTATTATTGTTATTTAAGTTCAATGTTTGTAAAAAATATCAATTTTTTATATTCAAATATCAAGATACAGAATATTAAGTAAAATTAATGATTAAGTTTTGAATTTTTATACATACCTATTTATTTTTTTAAAAGATTGAAATAATATAAGGTAATTTGTTTCGTTAAAAGCTGAAAAATTTCTAAACTTTTTAAAATTTGAAGCAATATACATATTTAAATAATTACTATTTTACATACGTAGAGTAAAAGTATCGTGTGATTTACCTTTAATTCAGTTTGTTATCAGGAGAATGAGCTTTCTTATATCGTTCTCAAAATTATCATCAAGATATGGTTTCGTTAGTACAATTGATGTGATCTTCAGTCAAATAGTTCTTTACAACTTATAAACAACGTCAAAGATGGTAAAATATGAAAATATGAATGGCTCTTAACAAGGCCGATCCAAGGGGTTGGGATTAATTCTGTGCACAGTGTTCAGGCAGAAAAATGTAAGTCAGGTGAAATGATTATCAACCAACGTATGACCTAATTCTTAAAACCAAGTTTAATAAAAACTAACTGCGGTCACGTGTGGGACTAGCAATGATTGATAAGGATTGGATCCAGATCATGATTAAGTGAGAGGTATTTTAACTCCTTAAGACACACTCCCTACAACTTCAATTGCCCCATGGTTTCCAGCCCAATAGCTCCAAATTTGCATATTCTCCTTCCCTATGTCTATTTTTTTTACCTGTCAATCTAATTAAACAAGTTTGTAATCTAAATTACTAGAAATGACCGTTATATGTTATCCAGAAATAGATTGTTCTCGATTGTTTCTCAAAAAAAGACTCAGAGAAAAACACCTTCCAACATAAGATTTTTACATTGAGTCATCTGTACCCTGCTATATCATTATATGGCAATTCACAAATTCATCTTTTTATTATCGTAATATATAGATCCACCGGTTGGTTGATCTCCCCACTCTTCCAAACTTCCTCAAAAATTTAGCCACTAATTTTTATTCAATATTAGCATTGATCATCTTCTGGACATAGCCCAATATAACCACTCGGATCTCACAAAAGCTAAGCGACCTTTAGCCGCTCTCAGCTAAGTTCTAAACTAAATTTTATTGGCTCACAGTAGCCATTCGCCTTTCTACAGTACTTTTTTTTTTACCATGGATCCTCACTTTCCTAAAAAGTTTGAACTTTTCTGATCTCAATTTTGGGATAAACCGCTTAACTGCTAAAATTCTATTGGCTCTCAGGAACCAATAATTTTTTTCCGAATATTTAACTGGATCCGATCGAGAACAGTTGTACTTGAGAGTATTTTTTATTTTCCGATACTCCTCTTAATTTTTAACTTCTCTTTAAAAAAATTAACATTATTATTTGAGTAATTTGGTAACTTAACTTGTTAACTTTTTATTTAATTTCTCATTGGTAAGTATTGTTTTTCCCCTCTAACCGAACTCATGAATCTTCTTATCTCTTAGGTTTAACTCTTTATTAACTTAAATTAACTTAGCATTTTAGTCCTCATTATGGTGTGTAATTATCAGATATTTCATCAATTCCATGCTTTACAGTATCTCTTTCTCAGAGGGCCTGGCCCAGGAAGGTCAGAAATGAGAGCTGCTGTGAGACACCGTTATCACCATTGCACGTGTCAATGGGGAAAGAATTTTCTTCAGATATATACTATATGTATATATATATATATATATATATATATATATATATATATATATATATATATATATATATATATATATATATATATATATATATATATATATATATATATATATATATATATATATATATATATATATATATATATATATATATATATATATATATATATATATATATATATATATATAATATATATTTATATATATATATATATGTATATATATATATATATATATATATATATATATATATATATATATATATATATATATATATATATATGTATATATATATATATATATATATATATATATATATATATATATATATATATATATATATATATATATATATATATATATATTATATGTATATATATATATATATATATATATATATATATATATATATATATATATATATATATATTATATATATATATATATATATATATATATATATATATATATATATATATATATATATATATATATATATATATATATATATATTTATATATATATATATATATATATATATATATATATATATATATATATATATATATATATATATATATATATATATATATATATATATATATATATATATATATATATATATATATATATATATATATATATATATATATATATATATATATATATATATATATATATATATATATATATATATATATATATATATATATATATATATATATATATATATATATATATATATATATATATATATATATATATATATATATATATATATATATATATATATATATATATTAGTTATATATGCATATACTGATTGATAAATAGTGAACATATATACATAGATAGTAGATATACGTTCGTAGATAAAGCTAATTATATTTGTGTTGATAATTTATTATAAATTTCATAACTTCGAAGAACTTTTCAAGACGCTGTGTGAATATAAGCTATGCTATTGATAAGTGACATAACCCGTTTACAGATTCAGTGATATTAAAGAGAGTTGGTAAGAATTGGATGTTCTTTTACTTGTTCTATTATTCTTATAGAACTTCATTTTTTTGGTACCTTGAAAATCGTGTAAGTCAGAGTTTATTATATATGAAGTGAACATGATGTATGGTAAAATGTTTCTTGCTTCATTATAAAAGGACATTATCTGTATAGAACAACATTAATTTTTGAGTTCTGGTTAAATCCTTTTTTTGGCTTAGTGAGTTTTAAAAATAAATATAACAGTAGCTACTAATATTTTTAGGTTTTATATTACATAAATAACCAACAGCATTGAAATTTATACATATTTATTCCAATAAAACCCGTCTTTTAAACTCTAAGTGTTAATAGAATATTTATTTAAAATATATTTATTACAGTTTATTGATCGTTTTTATGGCACTCTCCCCTCACTAAAAACTTATCCGGCACAAAATGAATCTAGAGGACTACACCATTAACGATCACCGTGTAAGGTGTAACGCTTGGTACAGTTTAAGTGCCGCCTCCTAAAAGCACCGTTTTATGGTGATGGAATGACTTGTGAGATTTTATGGCCAGTATTTGTAAAATTATTCTGTTACTTTTAAGTATAATTTACTGCTAGAAACGGTTTTATGTTCACTCTAAATAAAGTTATACACATATATTTCTGCAATTACCGTATTTTTTAAATCTTATTTAGAGACACAAACCTTAATAAAAACGACCGTGTAATTGTGGGGTAAACATAAAAGGGCAGAACCGAGTGAAATTTTTATCTATCTATAAAAATAATTAATCTGTTGTAGTTATTAGGTTGCGGGAAAAAATAGAGAGCGATTCATTAAGACATTTTTTTTATGTTTTCATTTTTTTTATAATGGAGTCGTAAATTCTGTCTTTAGTTTTCTTAATTTTTAAGGTTAATACTTTACGTATCTCCTCGCCTCATAAAATTAGAAACTGGAAATAAAGTTCCTAATCATAAAAAAATCTTTTAATTTCCATTAAGTTAGACTTTAAACGTAGTTGCTAAAATCAAATCAACAAAAATAAGTTAGTGTCTACTTCACACATATGTATCTATTAAGCAACCAATAAACACATTTTCAAATAAATAGCATCTTCAAATAAGTAATAAAATAAGAATCTAAGAAATTGACGAATATATATAAAAATCTAGAATTTTTCAGATAATAAATGTAGGATATAGAAATGTTAAAGTGATATAAAATATTTTTTTCAATTTTTAAAACAATATTAGATTAGAATATTGTGTCACATTATATTTTATTATTTGTAAAATTCTATGATTTGTAAATTCTGTCCTTAGTTTTCTTAATTTTTAAGGTTAATACTTTACTTATCTTCATGCATCATAAAATGGAAAAATGGAAATAAAGCTCTAATTATAAAAATTTATTCATTTCCATTAAGTTAAACTTTAAACGTAGTTGTTAAAATCCAATCAACAAAATTAAGTTAGTGTCTACTTCACACATATGTATCTATTAAGCATCCAATAAAAAACATTTTTAAATAAATAGCATTGTGGCGTTCTGATAACCGCATCGAAGAAGCTCCCGCAAATGCAAATTGCATGGATGCAAATTTCCCTCGATGCTGCGCGCGCGACCATGTTATAGTATATAAGGTGAGCGGCACAGTTCAGTCGAAAGGGGAAATCTCTCTCGGCTTTGGAATCATCGCGCTTGATTAAAACAGCTTTTCACCTGTTAATCACTTGCAAGTCGCAAGTTGTATTAACGCACTGATGTCTTATACTTTACCTTTTTACTATTTATTTACTTATTAGTATTTTAATAAACGTTTAGATCGGAATATCGTGTTGAAGATTAGTTTGTTTCGCTTCAATATTTCCTCTATAGCATCTTCAATTAAGTAATAAAATAAGAAGCTAAGCTATTGATGAATATATGTAAAATCTAG
>CM063504.1:174779657-174787157 GCA_032207245.1 Pardosa pseudoannulata | reverse complement strand
TAAAGGCAAACATAAGATTAATTTTTTTAAATAAACAATTTATATTCCATGTTAAATTTAACTTTCTTTACACGAGTGATTCTTAAAGGAAAGAATTTACGTCTATGGTTACAAGTAAGTTTTATTGTCTGTAAAATTGTATTTTGTAAAATATACAAAGATAATGGAAAAATTTGCAAGAAAACATTTGATGAATTTTGTTTTATAGCACAATATTTTCTATTTAAGTAAAATAGTAATGTTTCTATGTGAATTTCTATGTATTATACATTTTATACAATATATTTACCAATACACATGTTATGAAAACAGTTAATAGTTGAATATTTTTAAGAGTGAATTTTGAGGTATTTTTTTAAATTAAATTATTTAGATGAAAGCAACTTATCCGTTGAAAAAAAGTTCTTATTTTTATGTAAGGCTATCCATAATGATTTCAAAATTTTAAACACAGAATAAAAATGGTCTAATACCAAAATTAAAATTATACTTTAATTTTAACTATATACATGTTAATAATTCATAACCAACCTCTAGAAATAAAATCCTAAAGGCAAACATAAGATTTTTTTTTAAATATACAATTTATATTCCATGTTAAATTTAACTCTCATAAATCCTAATAATTTATAAGCTTCTGTGTACAAGACTTACTTTAGGTTTATTTTCATATATTCAGCATAAACTAAGCTCAAATATGTTGCTCTAAATGCGGATTTACATACTTAACTTGAAACATTCCAGTGCACTCGATGCAGCTGAAAGAGATGACAAATGGAGTCTGCGAAGTGTTTTGACTACTGACTGTCAGAAAATCTCTGACCGTGCACTGATTGTCCATTAGTTAATGTAAGGACTTAGAATGAGAAAACAAAGTTTTTGGTGAGTCACTTTATTAGGCATTCAGAATAAAGGAAATGGAAAGAATATCATATATTTTGTAAAGCATGTAAATACATTGCTGAAAAATAATTCAAATTCTACATATCTGCAGTTATGTATTTATATTCAAAATGGAATAAATTATTTTATTATTTCAATTTACTATTATGATGAGTATTTTCGTCGTCGTTTATCTTATTTTTTAATAAATTTTGACATCAAGTTAATACAGCTTTTAAATATTACCTAAATTACTTATTTCTTTAAAGTTCTAGAACTTGTTTTGATCCAGAAATATTTCTGAAATATAGTGTTAATGTTATAGATATAAAAAAATTCTAAATAAAGTATAAATCTGAGAATCATTTACTTAACTAAAAGGTCACAATTTTTTCAACAATAAACCTTTCGAGAAATTGTCTCACTTATTTCCAAGTTGTTTTTTTTTTAAATTAATACAGCTGTGAAATAATTTTATTCTATTTATTTACTATTATGATAAGTATTTTCGACTTTGTTCATCTTATTTTTTAATAAATGTTGACGTCAAGTGAATACAGTTTTTATATTTTACCTAATTTACTTATTTCTTTTAAGATTTTGAAAATTTTCTCTTTGTTTTAGAATATTCCGACCCAGAAATATTTCTGAAATATAGTTGTAATGTTATAGATCTAAAAATTCTAAATAAAGTATAAATCTGAGAATCATTTACGTAACTAAAAGGTCACAATTTTTTTTGAACAATAAAACTTTCAAGGAATTATTTCACTCATTTTCAAGCACTTTTTAAATAAACACAACTGTTAATTAATTTTATTTTTTTTATTTACTATTATGATAAGTATTTTCGACTTTGTTCATCTTATATTTTAATAAATGTTGACATCAAGTGATTACAGTTTTTAAATTTTACCTAATTTACTTATTTCTTTTAAGATTTTGGAAATTTTCTCTTTGTTTTAGAACTTATTCCGACCCAGAAATATTTCTGAAATATAGTAGTAATGATATAGATATAAAAAACTCTAAATAAAGTATAAATCTGAGAATCATTTACGTAACTAAAAGGTCACAATTTTTTTTCAACAATAAAACCTTCGAGGAATTGTCTTACTCATTTCCAAGCTCTTTTTAAATAAATACAGCTGTGAAATAATTTTATTCTTTTTATTTACTATTATGATAAGTATTTTCGACTTTGTTCATCTTATTTTTTAATAAATGTTGACATCAAGTGATTACAGTTTTTCAATTTTACCTAATTTACTTATTTCTTTTAAGATTCTGGAAAATTTCTCTTTGTTCTAGAACTTATTTCGATCCAAAAATATTTCTGAAATATAGTGTTAAAGTTATAGATATAAAACATTCTAAATAAAATATAAATCTGAGAATAATATACGTAACGTAAAGGTCACATTTTTTTTTCAACAATAAAACATTCGAAGAATTGTCTCACTTATTTCCAAGTTTTTTTTTGTTAAATTAATACAGCTGTGAAATAATTTTATTCTTTTTATTTACTATTATGAAAATTATTTTCGACTTTGTTCATTTATTTTTTTATTTTTCATTCATTTTGTTTTTTAATAAATGTTCACATTGAGTGGTTAGAGTTTTTAAATTTACCTAATTTACATATTTCTTTTCAGATTTTGGAAAATTTCTCTTTGTTCTAGAACTAGTTTTATTCAAGCTATAATTATGAAATATAGTGTTAATGTTATAGATATGAAAAAATATGAATAAACTATAAAAATCTGAGAATCATTTATGTAACTAAGGGGTCACAACTATTTTTGAAATATAAAACCATAGAGGAAATCTCACACTCATTTCCAAGCACTTTTTAATTAATACAGGTGTGAAAATTTATACATGGGTTTAAGAATGTTAAAAACTTAGATAGGTTTTAGTTATTCAAAACTAGAGATAGCTCTTACTGTTGGTGAAGACATACGTAGATATTTGGGTATTACTATAAACAATGTGTCTTAATTATAATTTTTTCAGATTCAAAGAGTTATTTATGTGAAAGAAGTTAATAAATTTATGAGTAAAATAATAGTTGCTACAACATTTTTAAAATAAAATGCCGATGTAAAATAAGTTTAAAAAATTAAAGATATAATTCATTTTTGAGGAAAAAGCATTGAACATATATATGCATATTGTTATATTTGATGTTTACAGGGATGTAATATTTTTTCAAGATAAAGCAGGTATGTTTGCACTTCTTAATTTTTGTTGTCCTGAATTGAAATCAAGTGTTTAAACGTAATTATAATTATTATAAACAGCTTTTCTTCTATCCTGAAAATTCTATACAAACACCTGTTGTTTGCTCACGAAGTAACAGTACAGCATGATTACTTTTATAGTATCTCAAATGTAATATTTTCTTTAAATAGACATAATAGCGGCTCTTCTAAAGGTATCTAGTACATACTCAGCTTTGAGATTTCAATGTGTATTCAATATCAGGAATTGTCAGCAGTTATGACTTATCAATTAAAAATATATAAGCATAATGTGTATATGCAAATATTAAAACTAAATTGTATTGACAAAATTTTATTACTATTGATTACTGCATGAATTATTTTTAGATATTTAGAAAAACTGCTTTTGTAAATAATATCAAAACAGTCCTAAATTGCCTATAGAGAACAATCTATAACAAAGCATTGTTTGTTAAAACAAGGTTGGAGTTAACAAAAGGCTTGCAATTGTACGTTGGAACAGTAGTCTACTGATATTGCAACTGGAAATTTGCTGTACTATCAAAATTTTATTATTATTTATTATTTCATGATTTATTTATAGATATTTAGAAATACTACATTGTAAATAATTTCAAAACAGTTCTAAATGGTCTATTATTAATGATACATAACAAAGCACTGTTTGTTAAAACAAGAGAGCAGTTGATATAAGGGTTCCAATTGTACTCAGGAACAGCTGCCGACTGATATTTCAAATGGAAATATCCTTTTTGCAACATTCGTCTTCTTGTATCTGGCATCTACTCAAAACCGTTCAAAGTGTCGTAATTCGTTAAATGGTAGGTGGTGACCAATCACTTAAAGCGTCGATATGTGACAACAAAATCTATGTGACATTTTTATCATCTATTACATGCCTGGTATTTCAAGTAAACTATGATTTAAATCTGCAAGTGTTACGAAAACTTATGAAACATTCATTTATGAAAACATCTGTTGTCCAAGTTCCAAGTTAATACTTGGTATGCGGGTATACATCACCGCTAACTTACGCGTGCAGCTGGCGTTTTTTCGTGAATCGTGCAAACGTTTAGTTATTCAGAAATATTGCAGTAAATCGAAAACTATTTTGTTTTATGAACGAAACTCTTTTTTTTATTTTACAGTTTAATATATAATGTACGATTATATAACAAAAAAAGAGCAATATTTTTATGAAATCCCAAAAATAAACAATTTTTAAAATTAAAGTCCGATTAATCTATCAGCGCATATTTCTTCATTACTATCTTTGTCACAATGGCTCATTTTATCAGTTTTGTATTCAACAATAAAAAACCAAGCATCAAACTGACAAAACACGACTTGTAAGTTCTACAGCTAGGATGTCGATTGAAGACGAAATAAAGCAACAAAAGACCGAGTAACTCGACAATCATAACTAGCAAAAAGAAAAAATGCAAAGCTTTGCACAGCAACGCAAACAACACGCATATAATATCACGCATACATATAATTATACGTATTTAGTAGATTTGCGGTGGTTACCGGGTATCCACTACAAATCTACTAAATACGCATTTTTACGAGACGTGAGCTCCAGTGACAGACTACAAAAACGTAAAAATACGTTGCCTGCACGCGAAGTGTTAAATATACATATAGTTTTGATTCTTTGTGTGGGTATGTGTATTCGTATAATCTGGACTAAAAAATATATTATACCACAAAAATTAAATGTGTAGAAATATTATTAAAAAAATACCATGTTTAATGCTTACAAATAGTGATGTAATATAAATGAACATATTCAAAATTATTTATATTTTTAGATATAATTTTGGCTATTATTATCCGCTAACAACAACAAGAAAGTTAAGCGTAATAGTATATCTGGTAACATAAAACTGATGTTTGGCTGATGAAATTCTCTTGGGTGCAAAGTCCATTCTTTATTGCTGCGGTAGCTGCAATTATGATGCATATCATTTCTTACATGAGATAAGTTAATAATCTATCATTTCCAGTAAAAAGAGAACATAAATGACGTTTTCCTTCTTGGAATATAATACAGTGCATTGATATGATTCCTGTTTATATGTATTTATATTCTCTTATATCTCTAGATGGAGTACATTTATTTAATTCCTTATTAACAGATCAGATTCCATAGCCTGAACACTAGAGTCCAAACAAGATAAATAACAGTAATGTATTTTGTATACCTATTTTCTGTAAACGTTATTTATTATACGTATACTCCATTTTTTGTCTATCTAGTATAGGATTATTGATATGCATTGATATCTATCAAAATAAACACATGTATATATATTTTTAAATGAATAATTAAGTTATGATTATAGATAAAATAAGATATTTTATTATAATAAAATAAAATTCTTTTTTAATTTTGTTTTTGATCGAGAGCTCAGTTCGACGTAATTTAAAAGTTTTAAGACCATGAAAGTGGAGGTCTGATAATTATATTTTGTTAAGTATAATTTTCTTTTATAAGAACGGTATCCTTTTTGAAGATATACATGAAGACATGTTATCAAAATTTATGGACATATTTCAAATGTCTTCGTGTAGAATATATTTGTATTTTCTATGGAAAGTGGAAGAGTAAGATCAACATGTAAATAGAGGGTTGTTTTAGCTTGTAGCTCTACCTGTCAGTTTTCTGCAACATCAGAACTAACTAGACAAACTGTTACAATTTAAAATCATACCCTAACGGAATCAAACATCCATGCTAGTAGAGTTATTTATAAGGAATTAATTCCCATATATAAACCACTCAATATCAACGTTACAACAATAGTCCTCGATAGCTAAGATAGCCATTTGGATTCCAGAATAAGAGAAGATATCTGAGAAAATTTCTCCTCCTCCCCGCCCCTACAGGCTGGACAGATAACAGTCGCTGGTAATGTACATAGTGGTGAAGCGAGAACTCATCGCAAACATTCGATATTTCGAAGTGTTTTCCTCTGAGGTTTTTCAACACGTTGCGTAACACTATTTGTCGCTAGATGACGTGGCAAATTTCATTTTAATATTATTTACTTAAATGGTGATGCAAAAATAACACTAGGGAAATGGAATTATGCACACATTTGGCTATTGGACAGGGAATTAAATTACATTTGAATTTCAAGTGAGTTGTTCTTAAAGAGTTAACCTTCAAAAATGTAATTATAATTTTTTTACACTTTTTAAATTTTTGGACATTTTAAGAAGATTAAATCAAATCTCATTTAAATATTCGAATTAAAACTTGCAAAATTATACAAGCCTTGTATTTAATATCACAGCTGTTAAAGAAGCTCTAAAAATTGCATTGCAATTGAATAAAAATAAATATTTTCAGTTTGAACACACACTAAATAAATAAAAAAATATGTTTAAGGTATTGATTTATAATTTTCAATGTAATTGCATTATAGATCTATGGTGGAACTCTATGATAAACTTTTTTTGTTGTTGTTTATCTCATTTAATATTAAAAGTATTTGAAATGAAATTTTTAAATATTACTTTATTTTTTTTTTCTTTTGGAAAATTCAATTTCATGGTTTAATATACTCGGATAGGTGGAGAATGTTATTGTTTAGAAAAAGCAAAAAAATATTGAAGAAACGTAATTTTTGTTATTTTAATTCTGCTCACAGTGTATCTGATAAATTAATTTTTTTTTATACAAGATCTCACTTTTCACTTTATATAAAATGGTCTTGTTTTTTAGAAAAAATAAATTGTTAAAACTAATTAAATACAAGAGAACAAATGTTGAAATTGCAGTGTATTTACATTAATGATTAAAAAAAATATGAGAAGTTGACAAATAAGAAAAATTTATTCCATTAAAAGTTGCTTAAATCTGACTTATCCTTGACTTCAATCGGCATGACACACTATGAATTGGCAAATAGAAATTTGTGTAAGTTAGTAAACAGCTCTGCATTGCACCTCAGGAAAATAAAATCCCATAGCATCAATCCGGTTATATCATCACCAATCATCATCAAAATATTCAATTATAATAAAATTTTAAATTCATTTAATTTAATTAAATTTAGAAAATTAATTTAAATCAATGTTTAATTTAAGAAAATCATTTAATTTAAGATTCATTTCACCCAAACATCAAAAATATTTTTTATTTTTATTAAATATTTTATTTTTAAAATATTTTAAAAATCTTTTCTAAAAAAAAAAAACAAACACACACAAACACACAATATATAAATATATAATATATATATATATATATATATAATATATATTATATATATATATATATATATATATATATATATATATATATATATATATATATATATATATATATATATATATATATATATATAAGTTGATATAAGTT
>CM063504.1:174757157-174772157 GCA_032207245.1 Pardosa pseudoannulata | reverse complement strand
ATTTATAAAAATTGGATTTATTAATTCCAACATTTTACTTTTCTTTATATTAACAAACATATCTATAATACTAGCAAATAACTAATATAAAACGTATTTCTACATAGTTATTATGTGTAATATAAAGTGAGTAGTAATTTGTAGTTGTATAAGAAAGTTCAACTCCTTAAGGATTTATAAATATTTGCTTGTAATGGTTAGAAGTTTTAAGAGCCAACACATATTTATCTTTCAGTCAGCCTATTTCTATTTATTTACAGAAGAACTCAGTTCGTAGAAACTTAATGGATGTGTATATAACCTCTTTAGCGATTTAACATTTAAAGGCGGAGTATATTTCAGATTACGAAGTCTTGATTTTAAAATTTAAGCTATTACTTGCTTAGATGTTGTTTACTATTACTGCCCTATTTAATGTTTGGCATGATTTACGGAAAATGAACTTACTTGAGTACAACAAATGTGGAAGAAGATGTAGCAAATTAGTCTTCATTCGTTGAAATGCCATAGAATTTCCTCACTAAAAAGTCTTCATAATAACAGCATATTTTTTATTCAGTTTAAAAAAAGCAGTTCTCCTTTGTTAAGGATAACATACTATTTAGAAATTTAATAAAATTATAACTGTACTAAAATTTAAAGATTTGTTAAATTTGGCAATACAATTTTAAAACGTATAAAATATATACACCGTGTAAAAAAGTTAGAAATTCACTTACCTAAAATATTACTTTTAAATACCCTATATAATAATATATAATAATAATATCCGTCTGTAATCGAACTTATGAAGCGGTTGTACCTGGAATGGATAGAGGCATCCATATTGGTTTCTGGATAAGTTAGGGTTAGCAACATTCCAAGTTCACCCCTTCCTCCTTTTTCTAGCATTTAATGTCTTTATTTAAAGCCGTATTTTCCCCGGCTACGGGGCAAGAGATTAAATTTATCAAATTGTCATATAATAAATAGGTAAAATTAAAATTTTTTCTAGCATTATGGTGTCATTCCTTTAAACATATCAGTTAATTATTTCTTTTTTACTTGAATATCGTCTGCATTGTTTTCATACCTTTTACCAATATATTTAGATATTACGTAAATAATTTTATTTTATATTTGTCTTAAATAACAGATTAGGTACATATGTGAGAATTTTAAATTTAATCACCGATTATTTTTTGTTGCGATGATATCTTTATCACCGGTATTAACAACGAATTATATCTACCCCCCAGGGTGTAGTGGAAATGACAGTTTCATTTCTTTACTTCCATTAATTACTGTGAAAAATATATTGGGAAGAACTTAAGGATAATTTAGACTTAGCTAAGAAACTTTGAATTATCTTTCTAATTGAATTCAACGTGATTCTATACTTCATTCACAGTATTGGGAAACTTTAGAGTAGTATGAAGATAGACAAATTATTAAACATGTTCTAGATAATTATCAGCCAAAAAACAAACCATTTTTTAATATTCCTCATAAGGTATTTTACAATTCTGGAAAATTAAAATTTTTACTGTTCCAGTCATATGACGGGCTATATGCTAATTATGTAAATAAGTTGTAGTTTTTAAGTTAAGAATAAATTCTTGATACATACTATTCTATGAATTTTAATATTCTTATACATAATATATTTGATATATTTGATTTATTTTATTTTACAGCATTATATTTTTTAAATTTACAGCATGATAAATGTATTTTTTAAAATTTAATTTCTTCACAGCTTTTTTTATGTTTTTATATTTTTAAATAACATTTACCTTCTATTACATATAAACATTTACCCCTCATTCTATATCTAATTCATACATCCATTTAAATATGTCTTATATGCATATATAACAAACCATATTCTCCAACAATATATTTTATGTATAATTTATGTTATTTAAAATGGTTCTACTTTTAATGACAAAATCATAATAATTAAAAATGTCTTTTTTAATGATTATGATTGTTATAGATTTGCAGTTGTGTAATAGATTTACATTAACATCTTTCTAATATGTGCAAAATTTTCCTTTTACTTTTTCAGGAACCAAATAATTGCTGATGTAATGAAGATTCTAATTATCAAAATATACAAGATTCCCTAAGAAATGAAACCTTTTGATGATAAGGTAATTATGTGAAATTGAAAATTGTAATTGTTTCACAATTTAAGTAGAATTAATATTTTACTTATGAATATGTTTTACATGTAATTTATACATTGTTCTTTATATAAATATGTTAATAATCTTCTTATGTAATCTTGTTATATTTTATCACATATAAAAATTTATCTCTAAATCAATATCTATAATAGACATATATATAAAACATATTTAAAAACTAACAATTTTTTTTCATTTATTATATAATTTTATGTTATTTAAAATGATTTACTTTTAATGACAAAATAATTATCATTAAAAAAAGTCACATTTGTGTTATAGATTTGCATTAAGATCTTACTAAATGAAGTAAAATTTTCATTTTACTGTTTGAGGAACCAAATAACTGCTGATATAATGAAGATTCTAATTACCAAAAGATTTAAGATTCCCTAAGATTTGATACCTTTTGATGATAAGGTAATTATGTGAAATTCATAATTGTAAATTTTTCACAATTTAAATAGTATTATGATTTTACTTATGAATATATTTTACATGTAATTTATACATTATTCTTTATTTGTACCTGCTAATAATCGTCTTATGAAATTATGGAAAATATTTAATCATTAACTTTTTAATATAACTAATACTGCTTTTCTAATTTACAAACTTATATTTTTATTTCTGATTAATTGTCACAGTCGCACTGCGAAAATTTATCAGCATTAGAATTATCCTTTATTCCTTACTAATATCACTCGTAGTTTTTATTTAACCCTTGTTAAGAGATATTTTACATAATAATCTGTACATACTTAGACAAAAAAAATTAAAACAAATTTAAAAAAACAAAGCACCAAGAAAGAGTTGTCCGAATGTTACGAAAATTGATAGATGTGATATACATGTACAGAAAAACAAATGATTTCAATTTTAGAAAACCTGGATGATTTATTCAATTGATAGAGCTTTACAAAGTGAAAAACTCAATAACAAATTTGTCTTCCTCTGGATCTTATGCAAGCAGTTATTCGAATTGCTATTTATTGATACGGGTGGTCGATGTCATCCTGACGATATCGTGACGAATTCTGAACAATTGGCGCGTTAGATAGTCAAACATCCGAGCTGGTTGTAGGGCCCATAAGACTTGAAACATGCTCAATAGGAGAAAGATCCGTAGACTTTGCTAGTCAAGGTAGAGTCTGGCAAGCACGAAGACAAACAGTAGAATTATGTGCAGTGTGGGACCTGCCATTATCTTGCTGTATACCCATGTATACCCATGATGGCTTGACATGAAGGCAACAAAACGAGGCTTAGAACTTCGTCGACGTGCTGCTGTGCTGTAAGTGTGATATAGAGGACAAACTAAAATGTACTACTATGAATTGAAATGTCACTCCAGACCATTACTCTTTGTTGTCGGCTTAAATGCCGTAAGAGTGACAGGTTTTTGTCTCACCGCTGTCCAGAGTGTCTCCTGACAAGTCTTCGCTCGTTCTTGGGGCTCAGTTTAAAGCGGTACTCATCACTGTAGACTATTGATTGGTATTCCAGTTTGAATGAGCCCGACACCAATGGAAATGGACTTGTCATTGTACAGAGCTCAATGGTAGTCAGCGCAAAGTGCACCTTGAGCTCAGTTCCCTTCTTGTGACACGTCTATGAAAGATTTTTTTCGGTATGGAAGCACTTGTTGTAAGTACAGTCAACGATAATGATACATCTGCTGATGTGAGGGCCAATCTAACGATTGTTGTGTTATCATATTCTGTCGCTCCTCTAGGACAACCACTTCCTTCTTGAAACTGTGTTCGTACTTTGTTGACGCTGTGTAGTTCACCCATTCCTGCCAACATTGTCTAATAGTTGATCGATCCTGCCCAAATGTTGAGGGATTCACCTCCTATACCAACCAGCTTTTTATCCCAAGTACACATCCTCTCTCAAATGCAGACATCTGAGAATATCCAGAGCACACCTATATGCCAGGCATACTTACTGTATACTTGAGTACAAGTAATGAAATTCTCAAAGAATGTATGCCCTGTAATCGAAATTTTTCCTTTTAAATATACTGCAAGATGTGCAGATACGATGTGTTTCAGGGACTCATGTTCATTTATTCCTCGCCAAATTTTAAAATTTTGCTTTTTCCGTAGAAACCTTCATACATATTATTTAGTATAATTTTTTTCATAAGAATGTATATTTCCTAATGGTGACTTTCTAATTTATGACCTTTTACTTTTTAATTCAGATTAATTTTCACAGTCACTCTCAGAAATTTTATAAACTTTAGATATCCTGGATTCTTTTCTAATCTCGCTCGTGGTATATGATTCATTCGTACTAGCATGGCATATATAATGCTAACATGGAGCAAAACATTTCCATATATACTGGATTTATTTATCTGATTCCACGTTATATCGTCAAAGCTATATTATTTTAAATACGCATTCTCTATTATCTTTTCAGCAAAGAAAGCTCTCGTCAAGAAGTCTGGTTATTAAAAGAGTAAAAATTGTCTACTTCGAATATGGATTAAGCATTCGAAAATTTAAATGTCTTGTTTTACCAGTCAAAATTCAAGCAAGTGTTGTTCTCAAGGCAACAGATAAGTCCAGATAAATTATCAGTAGCTGTTTTTGTGGTTGACAGACTATTTTTCTTTAGCCAAATGTTTATAATCTTTATCTGGAAAAGTAGCAAAATAACTGGAAGTTGTATTAATTTTCTTTACTGCTAAACAATAGTTTGGTCAAATTAATCCCTTATAAAGAATAGAAAAGTTCAGATAAATTATCAGTAGTTGTTTTTGTGGTCGACAAACTATCTTTTTTCAGCCATATGTTTATGATCTTTATCTGGAAAGGTAGCAGAATAACTGGAAGTTGTATTAAATTTCCCTTACTGTTAAACAATAGTTTGATTAAAATTAACTATTTTTTATAAAATTAAACCCTTATAATGAATATAAAATTCCAGATAAATCATAAGTAGCTGTCTTTGTGGTCGACAGACTATATTTACTATATTTCTTTAGCCATATGTTTATGATCTTTATCTGTAAAGTTAGAAGAATAACTGGAAGTTGTATTAAATTTCCCTTACAGTCAAACAATAGTTTGATTAAAATTAATTTAAATTTTTATAAAAATAAACACTTATAATAAATAGAATTTTTTTATTTGAAGCAAAACAGAACATATTTTTACATTGAATAAAAATAGTGTAATAATTCAGGTTTTTCTTTTTGATAGGCAATATGACTTCTTAAAAGATATCATAGTTACAGATACTGCATAATTTAGCAGATATTTAACTTTTATTAAATACGGTTCTTATAATATTGAAAACATTATTTCGTATAAATGCTGTTTTTAATTTATTAATCAATTTAATAAAACCTGAAATTAATGATGTCTCAATTCAAAGTGAAATATATCCTTTCTGATACATATATTTGATACCAAAATATAAATATTGTTTGTCAGCTATTACATTGGAATATAAAGTTATCTCTTTGTGAAGATTTAAGATAGATTTATATATTTAAGCAACCGATATGAAACGTTTGTATTAAAATATAAGCTTATATTCCAATCTATGATTTATCGCAATTATTAAAATTGTCACTTGACTGTTTATAAATTTAACAATTTATAAAACGTCGTCGCTTCTGAATAATACACTCATTAAGTTCTGGAGATATCCATCTTCAAATAAACTTGCAAATTTGGTCTTTAAACACCTGCCGGTTAGATAACATTATGGTCCAAATGATCATTCTTAATATTCTTAAATATGTTAGGGGAATCGTCATAAGTCTATTTATCAATTCATGACGAGTAGGAATACGGGCACGTAAAGTTGTTGATCTTCAGATAATTTATAATAAATGCTTTTGGATTGCAGAAGATTTGTAATTGTTGTCACACACAGTAATCGACAAGAATCCCGTTAAATATTTAACTTGCACTGGCTTGTGGGAATTATAAATGATGCAACATATGTAAATATATCTATACTAATACTACGTGATAGGGAATTTGTAAATTTTAGCTTGTACACTAATTTAGGGTAACAGTAGGTGTTAAAATTGAAATCTGAATTTGCTTACCTTCTAATTAGATTCCTAAGATTATATTATTATTACTCATATTATTCCTTTATTATTATTTAATTATTCCTCTATTCCTCAGATTAAATTATTTATTAGATTATTTCTTAGGTACTTTGTAAATTCTATATAAAACGTAAAAGACATGGAAAAATAGAATAAATTTTTGTATAAACTTTTTGTAGCATTTTCATAAATATTGAGTTTTTAAAACAATATTCATTAAAACCTACTGCATTAAATATTAAATATTTATTTTTATTTTTTATGCTCTGTGTTTAAAATTAATATAAATACAGCATTGGGTCTATATATAATGTTTCTGATTTTAAGCACAATGCACCTATTTCTTGTTTTAACAGTATTTTTTGTTGCTATTGTAAATTGATACACCACTCGATTTTTAAAATATATACATTGTTATGTATATTATTAAATATTATTGTATGGTAATTAATTAATAGTAATAATTAACCTTAATTTTATTGTATAGGGTTATGTGTATTATTTAAACCAATTATACTGCATTGAATATGAATTATTTATTTATATTTTTATGTTCTGTGTTTAAATTTAATAGAGATACAGCACTGAGTCTATATTTTTTTCTGATTTTAAGTACAATGTACCTTCTTGTTGTTTTAACACTATTTTTGTAGCTACTGTAAATTGATGAATTACTTGATGTTTAAAAAATAAACATTGTTATGTAACAAACACAGGAAGAAGATAGTAGTAAATTAATATGCTTAGTTTTGCAATAAATCTGTTAGTTTAATAAAGTGCTATTAGTAAATTATGTAAAAAAGTACAATATTTATTATTTTAACTGTTATGAAATAAAAGGTTTTTATGACTAATAATCTAACTTATATGTAACTGTTTCATGTGTAAACATTTTACGCATAATATGTCTGTTTTTATTTTTAAGATACTTTGTAGACCTTAAAATGAAATTTAGGTTCTGTCAAAATCATCATTAGAAAATGTAAGGAGAAAAACATTAATGTTTAAAATATTCATTTTCTGTATATATATTGTTTGTAACTACTTATTTAAAGGCACTATGAAAAGAATAAGTATATCATAGCAAATCACATTTAACTACTATTTCATTTCGTAACTGACTATATTAGAAGATAATACGTTGAACACCATCTAAACTAAATTAATTTTTGAGAATACTTAAAAACGTTTGGTTTTAAGTTATTTCAAATACAATATTGTGAAAAAGTTTAAAGCAAGATATATATCTGAAAAAATCAAATACAAAAGATAGAAGTGAATAGGAAACAATTTAAGAATGTCTGCGATTGAACTCCCTCTGTAGCCTGTTACATGAACATCTGTGCATATTCTTTTTTGATCCAGTGGTTTAATGGTGTTTCCGTCTTCGTCTCGTGGTTGTTTTCACCTTAATTACACAATGAACATCCAACGGCTTCACTTTGCTGCCTTTATTTACACGCTAAGACTATTTACAAGCTTTGTACAGGAGGAGAGCCTATCGCCTATCTTCTCGCTTCGAAACTTACATTCGATCTCTCCGTCCAAGCGGGGTTACAAAATAGTATCAGTAGCGCCATCTAGTATAGTACTAGTGGGTTATAAATTTCGTACAACATCAGAGAGAAAAAGAACGCACTGTAGACTAAAACTCATACAGAGAAGAATTGTAGAGAACAATAGAAAAAAGTTTGGATGATCCTATTTGAGATTGGCTAGGAATGCGGTTTCGAATTGTGAGAGAAAAGACTAGAAGACATATTTTTGCCAGTGTGGATATTAACCACTTTAAGTGTGTTGAATCCCGTAGTTTCGCAAACTCAATTTGAAGTTTTGCTTTTGCCATTTGGCAACCACGAAGTTGTATTTTGAATGTAAACCTATTCGCTGTTCTGATGTAAAAAATTCTGATGTTCTGTTGAACGAATGTGCGAAGGGATCCAGCCCTAATTAATACTGGCTTGAATTAAGTTTTACATGTTATTCGTAATTAAAGTGTGTGTGTGAACAAATGACTCTTTATTGAAGTTTTCTGAATTACATTTCTGTACGTAATACTGAAAACGTACGTAATACTTTCTACGGATGCAAAGTTAGCAAGTTGTTCTTTACAAAGTGCACGCTCCCGTTAACTCGAGCGTGGTAAACTGGCCAAACTGTGCAAGATCGAGATAATACGAGACGCGATGCACTGTTTCTATAATTTTTCACACTCGAATGCAATCGAGAATTCGATTTGAAAAAATGTGTAATATTACAATAATCGACTATTTTCTGCAATATTATCATAATGTAAAACTGCAATAAAAATTTTGATTATTTTTCTACTTTTTTATTATTTAGGCAAGACAACGTTCTAAATTGTAGCGTTTTTACATTAAAAAAATTGGTTTTGGGCCTGTTTTTTTTTAAAAAAAAGGGGGTTAAAATAAATTGTAATTGTGATTTTTCACTTGTTAAGAAGAAAATAATTTTTGCCATTCAGAACTCAAGAAATATCTTGCATTTTCCGTTTTATTTCTGGCAACAGAATGTGATGACAAATGTTTTGGCAAGTTCTATCCCCACTTGTCGAAAGCTGCTCTTTGGTACCGGAGTTCACGTGTTCGAATCCCGCTGTTCTCATGGATATTTGTAGCCATTAGTAATCGGCTTTAAGCAGCAGGTCAGTCTCATTTGTTCTGTTGAACTAAACAGTAGAGCTCCAAACTAAACGACGTCAATCAAGCCATACACTTGTAAACTTTAGTTATGTTTTATCAAGTATAATGATACAGAGTAGATATTTCATAACATAGACGTTACATCCCAGTCTCTCCCACAATCACAACCAAAACCACACTCTCATACCATTAGTCCCTTCCATTCTATAAATATTAATCTTAATATATAAATAATCTTTCATGTAACTTAGAAAAAAAATTTATTTTATCAATCTGCATTAAAATGAGATTTATGATATCCATTCTTATTACAGAAGAACAAGAATGATTATTTTGAAATCCATACTCTTAGGGAAAAATATATAAACCAAATTCATGTAAAAATTTTTGTTTTCTGATTATTCTATGAAAATTCATAGTATAAAAACTACCCTTTTTAAATTCATCGTAATAAAATAATTTTTTCATAAGCTTTTCTTATGAATGAATAATACGAATACCTAATCTGAATAACTGTAGGTTATCTTTTGAGAATTAAAAAAAAACAAATATGCAAAATTAAATTTAAATTTTCGATTTACAGATAATTATAAAAAAATTAATAATTATTTTGTGCTACATAATTATAAAACAGTTTTAATTTTAGTAATGGAAACGTGTATTAAAATTCAAATTAAAGCAATTTAAGTAATGGAAATTTGTTAAGCAAATCATTTATTCATCCAATTATGAAATTTTCAGAAACAACTTTTCTATTAATTAAGACTTAAATATCAGTAGAAATTCGTTTAATCTTCTAAACAATTTTTTATAACATTTCAATTATTTTAAAATGTTGATAAATTAATTTTTGATTTTATAAGACTTCATCAGTCCATACTACGCATGTACATAGAGAAAATTGTATATTAACTAATTGACATTTCTCGGAAACTGGCATGTCTAAGAAACTGATATTTATAAATTTAGCTTTAATTTTCTATTATACTATACACTGATGTTTGATAAAAATATACTCAAAAATATTAAACTTATATAGAATCTAGTAACAAAATTTTAAATAAATATGTTATTAATTCAGTATATTTATAAAGAATTAATTTGATCTAAAATAACTCTGATGGTCAAAGCGTGTAACATTGTCAGGATATTTTTTTTTATTTCAGCATAAAGTATTTAAAAATAATGGAGACTTTAGAGTATATCAAATATTACAATATGTTTTTCTATAAAAGTAGTTTCTATCTTGTATAAGCTTGAGGACAATATTGGAAAACTTATGCATTATTGGCACTTTCAAAATATATTTTAATAATTGTCTAATTAGTGTAAACGTTTATAAATACAATTGTGCTACCAGTAAAAAATAATATGTTTAGTTTAATGAAAAAATTATAGTGTAGTCATTACATATGCTTAAAGAAGATAAAGATCGCAACATTATAAAATATATTTCTAGTGTCTATTATTATTTTTTAATATTAAATGTGATGATAAACAGGAAGAAGTAGGAAATAAAAATTTATAAAGACTTTATAAAGACTTTTTCAAAGTCTTTTTCAAATAAATTGGTTAGAAGCCAGTATTTTATTGCAAATAACAATGTAATTAATGGTAAATAGAAAACTATTACACATTATATAATCTAGTTGTGATGCCTATCAGACAACAGTGTCATTTTATTTGAATTAATATTGAGGAATAACACAAATACCAAAATATAAATTAATATTTAAATCAATATAAAATTTTAAAAACCACAATTTACTGGTGTGTTCAGAACGGTACCCCCTTCAACCAAAGAACAGATTTGGGTAGTTAGCTCTGCAAATGATAACTTGAGATGATAAAGAAAAACAGAATTTTCAAGTCGAGTAATATTCTAATTTTATAATGAATGAATGTTTGATTGAAGAAAAACTATGAATGTATGAAGAATTTTTTAACCCTTTTTGTTATAAAATGGATTTCTCACGCCGTTAATTTTAACCCCTTAATTTGCAAGCTCGAGTTAACTCGAGCTATAACTCGAGTATAAAATATATATTTTATACACGAGTATAAAATATATATTCAAGTATAAAATATATATTCTTTACTTATCACGTACGACTAATCTTTTCCTTTTGAGCCGCTTTCCGACAGCGTATTCATATTCATATTCTGATTTGCTCATTTTCAATATATTTTACTAAAATATAATGTAAAATAAAATTATTACTAATCTCTGACTGTAAAAACATCCTTAACTCAGTGTGTCACTTTATATACTTTATTCTTGAGATATGAAACAGAAGGGTATTTGTCATGAAGGGATGTCTCATCTTACTGTCAATTAGTAGACTGTCTGCCAAATGAACAATATACTTTTTTGCAAATAATAATAATATTCTAAAAATTAGAAATCATACCAATTGTATAAATATACAATATACTCAAATTTTGATTATTTTTCTATTTTTGTAATTTTTTTGGTAAGAAAACGTTCTAAATTGTGTTTTTTACATTAAAAATGACTTTTTTTAGCCGGCCTTTAAAAAAAACTCTGCATTAAGGTGTTAAATAACACAAAATCCTGCTGAAAAAAATTCGATAATTTAATGCAATATAAATACAGGTGTAAAACATTTGATAAACGCTTGTTAATAAGTTATGGGTATTCCATTTTTCCTAATTATTCATTTTTGTAGTAACATTAATTTATTCAAATAATAAAGACAACTATAGAGGGCTAGAAGATTTGTAAAATTTACATTTTAGGTTAGCACACTTCTAAAAAGAGTCAGTAAAGGATATATTTTCTTTCACTCTTATGTCATTTTTATTAAACACACTTATTGAGATTCAAATAGATTAAATTAAACTTAATTAACAAGGAGAGCTTATGGGAACTCCCGCATATGCCTCCATATAAATAGTATTAGAATCACTAAGCAAAACAAAATAAATGTAAAAAACATTTAAACAAATATATAAACAAATAATATGCCTCTATCATACATCACTGCACCTCAGATCCTGGATACCATCATATGTTTGTAAAAGTACGGAGAGTGTTTTTGTACCATTACAATGTTTTATTCCCATATGCAGTTAAACTTTTGTTAGGAAGAAATATATTAATTTTTGTCTGCACTAGATAAATATCTTCCCAAATGTTCAAATTCGTGGAAACAAGAATAAAACATTTGAACAAAATATTTTACACTTTTAGAACAGAAATAAATTTAGAACTTTGGACGACATATAAACTGATAAATTTTCCTTGTTTTTCTAAAAACTTTTAAGCACATCCCATAGAAGGCATGATGAATTTAGAATTGGTGTCACCAGTAGCACTAGAACCTACTATTATTTATATACATAAAATAACATTACCAGCGAGGTCATCGGTGTATAATAGCTCTAACATAATTATGTGGCTGTTTTTTTATATAGTATTGCTGTTATACAGTTTATCTTGTGCAACTGAGCTGTAAAATAACACAGTAGATCAAAAGCTTCTCTGTGTCAACCAACACTTACTTTAACATTGTCCTTCAAAACCGAAAGAATGTGTTAAATTAAATATATATAATTTATAATTATTACCCTTTTTACACTATTTCATTCTCAGGTAGTTTAAAAAACAGTTACACTGCACAATTATGGTAAGTGTTTTGAAAATTGAGGATTAATTAAACTTTTTTTCTTAATTCCTTACTTATACAACAAGCGAAGGAGACTAATTGTAATCAAACGGATTGAAAGCATTGGAGTTCATATGCTTGAATCTTGCTACCAGCATGACATTTTGTAACTGAGTGAAATGGATTAGAAATAGAACAAAAAGACAACTGCCTATTTGTCTTTAAAAAATAATAACATCTCGACCTAACTGAAGTTACATTTTAAAGCATATAAACAAATATTTATGTTTCTAAAACGTTAACTGTAAGCAATGATTTTCATCATTTCTTTTACATGTCAGCTTTTATAATGTTAGAAGTAATCCATAAATGTAAGAATTATTCAATGAGAACTAGATTAAAGGCTAAAACGTTAACTGCAGACAATTGTTGTCATCAATTTTTTTAACATTTTCGCATGTCAGCTAATTTGCATTAAATCTACTTGGATTCTTCAAATATTTATTTATGTTTATGCTGCTACTTCCATTTAATGGATAGCATAATATTTTAGAATTTAAAAGTAAGACATAAATGACAGAATTATTCAATGATAACTAGATTATAGGCTTAAACGTTAAATGTAGACAATTGTTTTCATCAATTCTTTAATATTTTTGCATGTCAGCTAATTTACATTCAATCTACTGGATTCTTCAAATATTTATTTATATTTCTGCTACTTCCATCTAATGAATCACATAATCTTTTAAAATTTTAGAAGTAGGACATAAATGGAAGAATTATTCAATGAGACCTAGATTATAGGCTAAAACGTTAACTGTAGACAATTTTTTACATCTTTTTTTTTAACGTTTTCGCTTGTGCAGGTAATTTGAATTAAATAACTTGAATTCTTCAAATATTTATTTATATTTATGCTGCTACTTCCATTTAATGGATCGCATATACTTTTAAAATTTTAGAAGTAAAACATAAATAAAAAAAAATTATTCAATAAAACTAGATTATAGGGTAAAATGTTAACTGTAGACAATTGTTTTCATCAATTCTTTAACATTGTCACATATCAGCTAATTTGCATTAAATCTGCTTGGATTCTTCAAATATTTATTTATGTTTATGCTGCTATTTCCATTTAATGATTCACATAATCTTTTAAATTTTTAGGAGTATGACATAAATGAAAGAATTATTCAACGAGAACTAGATTATATTCTAAAACTGTAACTGTAGACAAATGATTTCATCATTTTTTTAACATTCTCTCATGTCAGCTAATTAGCATTAAATCTACTTGGATTCTTCAAATATTTATTTATATTTCTGCTGCTACTTCCATTTAATGAATCACATAATCTTTTAAAATTTTAGAAGTATTACATAAATGTAATAGAGAACTAGATTATAGGCTAAAACGTTAACTGTAGACAATAGTTTTCATCATTTTCTAACAGTTTCGCATGTCAGCTAATATGCATTAAATCTACTTGGATTCGTTTTGGTATTTCAAATATAAACACTATCACTCTTTTGTATAATATCAGTTTAAGTCATTGCCAAACGATGGGCGATTGGTTAGGGTGCTGGCCTTCGGTACCGGAGTTCGTGAGTTCGAATCCCACAGTGACATGGATGATCATAGACTTTCGGCATTTGCTTTAAGCTGTAGGTCCCGGTCTCAATAACCCTCGTAGTGCAAAAAAAGTAGGCCTTAGTGCCCAAAGTCAAACCAAAACAGTATAGGGTATTATCTTTTAGTGCAAAACATGTAAAATCTGGAAGACAAAAATGACTTTCAAAAGCTAAGATTAAATAAAAATTAAACTTTTTCTCTAATTTAAAAATGTTGGTGTTGCAAAATTACCATAAATAGATAAAAAAATCGTAATGGAAATTGTTTTAAGTGAACTGGTGTAAAACTTTAATGAAGCAGATTATCGGAAATCAATTATATGCCATCAGAATCACAAGTTAATAATAGATTTTAACCTCGATTCGTATTTTAAAATCTGTCAAACGGAATAATAAATTTTCCTAAGTCAAAACTTGCCCTAAGTTGCTGGGAAGATGGATGATAACTTAGATATGACATTTTAGGGTTTAAGATTATGAGAATATTTCAAATGTCTAAGTTCAGCAGGTGACTTCCAAAGATGTCTGATAAATTAGATTTGTCTAAGGAATGATTTGGTAGGGTGCAGTGGAATGTGGCCACTATTGTCGATCGAGAAATTAATTATTATTTCGATAAATTGCATTCGGTGCAATTTAGAAGAGCGTGATTTTTATTATATCTTGAATAAACCAGAATATTTTTAATTCCAATTTTATTGCATAATGTGAAATAGTCTTTTTATTTATTTTCCAGTTTATTTCACAAATACTGATTTTTTACATGTTTTAATGATTTGAATGTATTATACATAGTAAATGACATTCGCGCTCTTCACATA
>CM063504.1:174749657-174754657 GCA_032207245.1 Pardosa pseudoannulata | reverse complement strand
TTTTGAGAGAGACAAATTCCTTTGTAATTTTTTTCCTTTTGTCAACGAAAGTTGTGACGAAAAATATTGATTTATTTCAACACTGAAATTAGGTCATTTTTTAAAGAAAAAACGTTTTTGAGATGAATCCAGAACTGTTCAAGCAACGAAAAGTATTTGGTAAAAATGTATTCAACGAAGTAGAAATACGATATTTTGAAATATTTTGTTTATTTTTGATTAAAATAAAACAGTTTAGTGTGATTTTTCCTTACACTTATGATTTCTTTTCTCTTCCATTAATGTGTTAAATGAAAATCGTATTCTACAAAATTATTTTATTCGCAGCCTCTAATTAGAGTAAAATTATTTACTTGAAGTTACTTTCTCTTACATTTATATGGTATCCCGATTGAATTAATTTCGTCTCTTTGAAGGTATACCCAACTATTAAATTACAGATTTTGCACAAACATATAA
Organism: Pardosa pseudoannulata; assembly: GCA_032207245.1. Lineage (NCBI taxonomy): Eukaryota > Metazoa > Arthropoda > Arachnida > Araneae > Lycosidae > Pardosa > Pardosa pseudoannulata. Next base: position 174,754,198 of record CM063504.1, on the reverse strand, counting down.
ACCAAGATTTGTGTAAAACAATGGAAATTTTTGTTTTATACCAATATTGTATAAATTAAACTTTATAAATATGAAAACAGATGTTTATGACTTCCTAATACTTCATCGAATAAAATAAATCGAATCATTATAGAATATAAAAAATGAAATTATTCAAAAATCATCTGTAAAATAATTTTATTTTATATTAATGTTAACCTAATGTATAAAGTCATAGAAAGATATGTTTCAAGACCCCCAGAGATGACGTTTACTAACTTATAGAGGAATATGTATTCACTCGAAAATTATCTTTGAGTGGAACAATAGGCTTTTCTCTTTTCAATGGGATATAAATTAGAATGTTGATTTTTATATACATACATTAAGATTTTAAGTGGTACAAATACTGATGCCGGTATTGATATTTATGTCAACAACTAAGCAAATGTAGAATAAAAGTATATTTGTCTTGTAAATTCATTTTCTGCAAATTATTTATTGGTGGCAGTGGAGAAGAAAGATCATCAATTGGAAACCTATGTGAACCAGACCAAAGATGGACCAAATAAAATGTGGTTGGAAGACAGTATTAATAATTTAGAAATAAATAAAATCAGTGGAAGGGGGAAAAGTCAAAACAGAGGCTGTTTCGAACAGAATTGTAGAAAAAGCCAGAGTCCATAAAGGGCTGTAGAGCTAAAGAAGAAAAAGAGTGCAGAAAAGAGAAACACCATCCTTTACTTTCGAAACTGAAAATTCCTAGAAATTAGAGATTTCCCAATGTATCCAATTCAAATATGATTTAACCTTTTAAGTTAACTATGATGAATTTAATTACGTGAAGCTAACTTTTGATTCATTTAATGAAAATTAGTTGTTGAAGTCAGTATGGAAGAATGATCATGAATTGAAAACATATGTGAACCAGACCAGATAAGGACAAAATAAAATATAATTGGAATACAGTATTAATAATTTGTAAATAAAGAAAATCAGTGGAAGGGGGGAAAAGTCAAAACAGAGGTTATATGGAATATAATTGTAAAAAAAGCCAGGGTCCATAAAGGTCTGTAAAGCTGTAGAAGAAGTGTGATGAAAAAGAAACACCATGACTTATTTTTGTAACTGAAAATTCCTAGAAATCAGAGTTTTCCAATGTATCAAATTCAAATGAGAATTAACCTTTTAAGTTCTCGATATTTAACTGTGATGAATTTAATTGACGGAAGCTAACTTTTAATTCATTTAATGCAAATTAATTATTTGTTGTTGCAGTGTAGGAGAATGATCATTAATTGAAAACCTATGTGGATCAGACCAGATAAAGACAAAGAAAATGTAGTTTTAAGACAGTATTAATAATTCAGAAATAAAGAAAATCAGTGGAAGGGGCGGGAATTCAAAACAGAGACTATTTGGAATAGAATTGTAGAAAAAGAAAGGATCCATAAAGGTATGTAGAGCTATAGGAGAAGAGTGCAGAAAAAAGGAACACCATGATTTATTTTTGGAACTGAAAATTTCTAGAAATCAGAGTTTTCCAATGTATCAATTTCAAATGAGAATTAACCTTTTAAGTTCTCGATATTTAACTGTGATGAATTTAATTAAGTGTAGCTAACTTTTGATTCATTTAATGCAAATTAATTATTTGTTGGAGGCAGTATAGAAGAATGATCATTAATTGAAAACCTATGTGGACCAGACCAGATAAGGACAAAGAAAATGTAGTTTTAAGGCAGTATTAATAATTTAGAAATAAAGAAAATTAGTGGAAGGGGGGAAGTCAAAACAGAGGCTAATTGGAATAGAATTGTAGAAAAAGCCAGGGTCCTTAAAGATCTGTAGAGCTATAGAAGAAGAGTGCAGAAAAAAGAAACCCTATGATTTATTTTTGGAACAGAAAATTCCTAGAAATTAGAGATTTCTAATATATCGAATTCAAATGTGAGTTAACTTTTAAGTTCTCGATATTTAACTGTGATGAATTTAATTACGTGTAGATAACTTTTGATATGAAAAATCTAGAGATCGAGTTTTTATTAAGTTTGAAAATGTGTATTTAACATTAAAAGCATTTGACAAGCTTTATTTAGATAATAATCTACGAAATTAATGCATGTTAAGTAAGATATTTATTAATGTTCTCGATCTAAATTTACGTATGCTATTTTATTTTACTATTTTTATTTTTTACAAAAAAAAAATACTAACAAACGCATTTAAAGGACTACATTTTACAATAAGTAAATTAACTTCGGACTCGAACATCTACTTTAAATTCAGATCTTTTAGTAGTCTCAAGGCATTATAATGATTAATGGGTTCGCAGTATTCTATTGAACTAAAAGGCTTTTGATACACTGAAGGAATGGCGTCTCTATGAGAATGAAAAGACCTGGAAATGTATTGAAAAATGTTGAAAAATGTTAAAATAAATAAAATTCTACAACCATGTGGAATTTTTTTATTTACAAAATTAGGGAAGGTACGTTAGGATATAATATAATTTTTGTTTATATTTTCTCAAAACTCTTCAACATGTTATCTTTTTATATATGGAAAAATATAAGTATCTATTCATTTTGACACTATTTTCAAAAGTGGATTAAATCCTGTCGTTAGATTCTTCTTTTGTCTATTCCCGTACATTGAGATCATAGAAGTAGATACCAGAATCATTAGATTTTGAAATCATTATTAAGTCTAAATCTATAGATAATATAATTAGAAGTACACATACTTTACCACCTGAATTTCAGAACTAAACATATACAAACCTTAGAACTGCTAGACAAATTTTGTTACATAGCTGTAACAATGAGTTACACTACTGGATAATGGCAGCGCGGGACACTGACTGAAGGACGAAAGCGATGTTAGTGATCCCCTTTCGACCCCATTCGAGAAGAGGGGTTGCTAACACAGGTCAGTCGTCTTTGGCACTGGCAACAGTAGTCATTGAATTTGTTCGGTAAATTTGAATTCAACTTCAGAGAAAAGGCAGGCCGAGACGGAGGGAACAGAGAGCATCATTAGAGACAGGGAGTTGCTCCACCATTTTCATTTAAACAGATACCATCATTAGAAGCAGGGAACAACTCGATCATTTTTATGTGAAGATATAGCATTATTACAGACAGGGAGTTGCTCCAACATTATCATTTCTACAGATACCATCATTAGAAGCAGATAATTACTCGATCATTTTCATGTGAACATATAGCATTATCAGAGACAGGGAGTTACTCCACCATTTTCATCTGAACAGATACCATCATTAGAAGCAGGGAATTGCTTGACCATTTTCATGTGAACATATAGCATTATCAGAGACAGGGAGTTGCTCCACCATTTTCATCTGTACAGATACCATCATTAGAAGCAGGGAATTGCTCGACCATTTTCATGTGAACAGATAGCATTATCAGAGGCAAGAAGTTGCTCCAAGATTTTCATCAGTATATGGAGACTCCATATTGATACTTAAATTGTTTTATGTGCTTTACGAGATTGTTCTTCATCAAAAAAAAAGCACTGTAAATAAAAAGTCTGCAAAACGGCAAGTCTTTGCTCGTTTGTATCTGATGTCTTATTTTTGTGTTTTCTCAACAACCCTGGTATACGTTATTCGTACGTAATAATACCTAACATTAAACCAAGTATAAAATTATAATTAAAAAGATTCTATGATTATGCTATACTGTTAAGACACAATAAATATGACTGTACCTACAGAGGGCTCTGAGTACTGGGAACGCATTGCAATTTCAACAAATTACGGCAGGTGCTTGAGTGATAGAATAAGATCAAATTTAAATTTTTCGTTAAACACTGATGCCTTCAAAGTTTTCCAATGCAAAATTATCATCGTATGCTAAATGGCAGATTAGCATGCAGGTCGTGTTGTAATTTTCGTTATGAAAAAAGAAGGCTCGCCAGGACCAGGTTAAGCTACTCTTGTTTTCCACATAGGAAGCTATTTCAGATATGAACATTCTTGTTAAAACTAATTTTGATTCAATACTTTAGTGATAGGGGATAAAATGTATATATAAAAAAAAGGAATTTGTTCAAACAATTTTGCACGATGTTGTTGCAAACTATTTCATGAGAGAACACCGGAATTTTTCACCCACATATAATTCCTTATGAGAATAGCTGAGACATATACTTGAAAGTACAAGACATGTACGACTTAAATATATATTCCGCATCAATTCATTTGTTTGGAAAAAATTTAGACAAATTTGGAAAAATTTAGACAAATAAAAATTACTTTTTACATTATTAGTTTCATGATAGCTCTTATCATATTTTTTATAATGTAAAAATGTTTATATATAACATAATTTTAAAAAAATAAAAAAACTACTATTTCTATTTGATTTTCCATATTTACGATACTATTATAAATTTATCGACTAAAAATATATTTTTTCTACAAAATTCTTATGGTTGTTATTTAAATATTTCTTTTTATATATTTGATTCTATATTTCAATATAAAATACGAAAAGTTGGTTAAAAAATAAAATAATTTTCAATATACTGATATT
>CM063504.1:174737157-174744657 GCA_032207245.1 Pardosa pseudoannulata | reverse complement strand
AGTTAAACTAATTTCCTGGGAAAGCTAAAAATGCGGTCTGTGAACAGGAAATATTTTACTTTTGCCAGAGTTACAATTTTGAGAGACAAATAAAAAAGAAATTTGTCAAACATTTTTTTATATCTGACATCTTACTGCTGGGAAATCAAATTTTTAAAAATGAGAAGGAGAAAAAATATATACGCTGCATATGCAAACCAAAACTATATATATATATATATATATATATATATATATATATATATATATATATATATATATATATATATATATATATATATATATATATATATATATATATATATAATATGCCAACTTGTGTATATGTGTGTGTGCGTGCATGCTGTATACATAAATATTTCTTATTCTCGTTTAACCCAAAAGTTGGATCAATAAACGGATACATTCATAAAATTTGTATGGATAGATTTAGGATAAAAAAGGTGGAACGTAACTTGTAATATTTGTCAGCAACTTAACATAAATTCTGAAAATTGATAAATATAGCCCTCAGTGAAAGATGAAATATTTCAAAATCTGCTGAAAGTTGTAAATTGTTTCATAAAGTATTCTGATTTACCAGGAAACACCCCCAAAGAGAATTAATTAAGATATTCCTAGACATACAATAAGTACTTTTATTCATCATCAGTAGGGAAGCTGATAGGAATTTTATTTTTATATTATCACCTAACAAGGAACTCCTTTTTTTATTCTCTGTGTTATTGTTCGGAGATAATTATTTTTTAATTACACTGATTGACGATAGGTTTATTTGAATGTATCTTAATTTTTTGATAAGATGCTTTTTAGATTAGGATAAAAAAATTTAGTAATAATTATTAAGAATTAGACAATATATAAGGAAAATTACGTAAGTAAATAAACACTTTTTATGAAATTGGAATTTTTTATTAAGTAGTTTACTATATCCTTTGTAATTTATTTTTATGTTAATGTATTTAGTGGCTTCATATTTTTCAGGAATATTATGCATGCTATTCTAGTGAATAAAAACTATCAAATGTATCTATGTAGAAACACACGCACACACACACACATATATATATATATATATATATATATATATATATATATATATATATATATATATATATATATATATATATATATATATATGTGTGTGTGTGTGTGTGTGTGTGTGTGTGTGTATGTGTGTGTGTGTGTGTGTGTTGTGTGTGTGTGTGTGAATGTGTATATGTAAAATATGCCTGAAAATGCTTAGTTATATTTTTATTCATTTCAAAAAGAAGGAATAATTTTTCTCTGATAAAATATAATTATTTGTCATGGCTTTTTATGTAGCAAAAATAAATAAATAAATAAATAAATGCCTTCATAAAATTAAAAGAAAATTCGTGACAGCTTTTTTAAAAATTGAATACTTAAATGAAAATTTTATGTTAAAAGATTTTGATCTATTAATATAAAAAGTTACAATTATTAATTTGTATTCAATACAACCTCAACCTTACTGATTTTAAGTCTTACGATATTATTTATTTATTTAATAATATTGATTTATTGGCCCTGTTGCACCCTGTACTTTGATAGGTATGGCATTATGGATATTAAGGTCTCTCCAATTTTGTAAATTTACTTATACAGTTACTTACAAATAGCAGTTTATGAAAATTATCTTTCCGATAGAATCTACCATCAAATATTAAGTGCCTCGATGGGACTAGGTACTTTATCTATACTAGCTGATCTATTCTTACTTTTTTTATGAATCTAGATCTCATGTTTTATCTAAATATATTCTGTTTCGATATGTAGATTGCCACATTGTGTGTTTGAATTACAGTAATTTTGAGATTTCTAATCTTGTTTATTACTTATAGTCGTTACAGTTCATACAAAACCCTAAATATAATAATAGGTTTTTTACCTTTTTTGGATCTCAGTTTAAACATATTTAATGGTGTATTGACATAATTTTTTTTATAAAACTACATATTATACATTTGTATTAAATAAAATATGTAAGTGCTTTTTTAAATATACACATTAATAAACAGTTACATTCTTCGCTGCAAAAGATTAAATACCACATATAATGATTTTATTTTGTATCTCAGTTTTACTAACTTAACTATATTATCAGGATATCCTAAATATTTTCTCTCAAACAATTAAAATGCTTATTGGGATTAAAATTTGAGACCTTAATTGAATTTTATCTGTCATTTACTTGATATTTTAATCGAAACATTTCCTTCATATTTTAGTATATTACTTCTTTGAGATTGTATTCTTTTAGCGTAGTAAATTATCCACTTTTAATTTTCCTAATATAAGCTTAGAGCTTTTAATTCTATATTATTTAAAGGTATGTATTACTCTCATTGACTTTAAACTCATTTTTGTTTTGTATGGTTATTCTGATTTACTAATGAACCGGGATGTTCAATCAGGATACAATGTACATGTAACTGTAACAGGGTGTTATATTTTACTTTTACTGTTATTTCTATTTGAATATATATATATATATATATATATATATATATATATATATATATATATATATATATATATATATATATATATATATATATATATATAATATATATATATATATATATATATATATATATATATATATATATATATATATATATATATGTATATATATATATACATATATGTATATATACATATGTATATATATATATATATATATATATATATATATATATATATATATATATATATATATATATATATATATATATGTGTGTGTGTATATAAATTTTTTTGTATGCAGACATATATGTTCGAAAGTTCAATTATATTTGCTCTTAAAAAACCATTGGATGATTTTCTACATAAATATTACTCTTATAATTACAATTTGTGATATATATAAGTCAAAGATAATAATACCAAATAAGTTATAGCGATGTGGTAATGAAATTTTAAAAATTGATTGACTGTTTCTTTCGGGATAGTTTTTGCACCCACTGTCTCTTGCCTTTTTCCCTTGTTGTTTACATAGTTGCCAGGTGAAGTAAAAAATTTATTATTGAAAAGAGAAAAATCAAATCTTCCCTTTCAAATGCGAGATACCTTTACGTTTAAATAAAAATTTCAGCAATTAGTGTGAAAGAAAAATAATTATCCCCAAATAATAACGACGGTGAAAGAATGAAAAAAATTCCTAGTCAAATAAAAAAACAAATTAAATTCTTCTCAGACTTTGTATTGTCTATGAAAATAATTGTATCGTGTGTGTTTATACTGTATGTTGAATTAAATTATTTTGGCAGCTTTTCCGTAGCAACAGAAAATAGTGGGAGAAACAATGTAAAATTTTTCACCATAATTTAAACTATTTTATTTCAATTTTCCATTTTTAATTTTGAATATATGTAGATTAACATGCTTTAAAAAACTGAAATTAGTAAATTTCTTTTCGAAAATTGTTAAGCCTTATATTTGTTTTCATACATTGCACATGCATGAGTTTGTACTTAAACTATAAAAGCACTGAGGAGAAAATTTGATGAGAGAGCTTAAAAGAGGAGTAAAATTATAGACGTTGTCATGGATATCTTCTTTAACTTATGTAGAATTATCAATGATGTTTAATATAACAATCTTGTTACTCATGGAGGATGAAAGACAATAATGCTATTTCTCCGTTAAGCCGCAATGACATTTCACTGGTTCTTTAGTGCAACTATACGGCGGAACACACAATTAAATGTATTCATATTGTAGCTTTTACGTCGATTTTAGAAAAGTGGTAAATGAAAATTAAAGAATAGATAAGAATTCCATTCCTTAGATTAAATTAACTTTTATTATTTTCTCATACTTGCTAACTTTGTCGAAAAAAATACACGTCCTTCGACATGAAGCCAAAAGGAAAAAAAGCAAAATGGCTAAAAAAGATAAAAAATGATGCCCACTAAACACCGAGCATGCCGAGGTTAGTGGAAAAAAATCCCGCCAGCTGGAACCCAAGACGATCACCGAAACGTAACTTGATTAGGAAGAAAATCCTAGGAATTTTATGGCGCCAAGCAACGCTCAAGCTGAGAGCAACCAGGAACGCTGAAAGGCGGAGAGAGCAAAACGGCAATCCACCGATGGTCAGAGCGCAAAAGTTCAAAGTGAATTGGACACGGACAAGCCCCATTCCATAAAATAAGGGGTCAGCCGGCAATTCCCGGCACTCGCTTTTAGATGGAATGTGGCTAAACCACAAGTTACTACTTTGTTAAATACTTGTTTTCCATTGACGTGACATTGTTGTTGATGACGGTTTTAGGAATCATTTTCAAAATCTGAAGATATGCATTCTTGACAACTAACGAAGATATTGGACTTAATAAATTCGATAGATGACTCTCCTGTGGGTAGAGCCTCATCTTACTTAAAATAATCCACAGTAAAATGAATCCTCAATGACTGCATGGTATGGTATGACATGAGGCACTTCTTCATATCTATGCCATATATATGAGTTCCTATCTGAATAAGTGTATGCCTGTTTGTTCTCCTATATTAAATCCAGGACATAGAAAGAACCAACTTATCTATAAGCTGAACTTTCCTATAGAAACTGGAGGCTATTTCAAGCGTCCAGCTTATTCAAATCCAGAATGTATCCACTGTCACAACATATTACATGGCATTTGCCATTTAACAGCACCCTAATCTTTTAACAATGCGATCCACCAATCTTGGTAACCGATCGTATTCGGACCGCATGGTATCTGGGTATCGAAAAAATACAAATTGTAAGCCTACAAGCATTGAAGCTACCTTAGTGAAGCCTAATGCACTTTCTGCACTGTTGCAAAAATATTTCATATGCATTGTGCATCTTGTATATAGAGAGGAAGAGTTTAAAGACCCACAAAATGGGTATTTACTCTGGCTTTTGTAGCAAAAATGGATATCATTTTCATTACCTTTAATGTAGCTGCAGTATAGAGCTTCAACTATTAGCTTAAATTTATTTTTTTTTGGGGGGGGGGTTTGGTTTGGTTTGGTTTCTAGAGCTACGGTCTACTTTTTGCAACACGAGGGCTAATGAGACTGGGACATACAGTTTAAAGCCGATTCCGAACGGCTACGAACATCCATGCCTCAGTGGGATTCGAACCCACGAACTCCGGTTCCGAAGGCCAGTACCCTAATCAATCGGCCCTCGTTCGGCTATTTGTTTTTTATTTTGATTGTTCATTACACAACTACTCTCATACATATATATATATATAAATATATATATATATATATAAATATATATATATATATACAATAATATATATATATATATATATCTATATATATATATATACTATATATATATATATTAATATATATATATATATATATATATATATATATATATATATTATATATATATATATATATATATATATATATATATATATATATTCATTCATATATCCGTATATATGTGTATAGTAGAATAATATTTCTCCATTGACACTTATGAATATTAAATTTATTGCGAATAAACTTTTATTTTGAAATATGCATAGAAAAAAGATGAAAACTGAATTAATTGCAGCGAACTACTGAAAGAGTGTTAGAATGTATATTATCTGCACATTCCTTTTTAGAAAATTTTAAAACTGACAGTACCTTTACTTGTTTTAGATAGAATTTACATAATTGCTTGGGAAAAAATTTTATCCGAAGCTGAAAATAATTTTTCTCTCATAAAATCCAGCTTCGTTTAAATAGAGCTTTCAGCAATCAGTGTAATAGAAGAATAATTATCTTCGAACAATAACGGCAGAGAATAAAGCGGAAGTTCCTTGTTGGATGCAAAAAATAAATATAAAATTCTTTTCATCCTCCGTTTTGACCATCTATAAAAATGCATCATGTATAGTTAAAAATATCTTAATTAAATTCTTTTGAGGGTGTTTCCGTAGCAACGGAAAATACTTTAGGAGACAATGTACAACTTTCAGCAGATTTAATTTTCTTTCTTTTCCATTTTAGGGAGAGGGATATGTTTTGCAGTCTTTTATAGTGAAATGTTAAGCGTATAACCAATATCGCAAGCGTAGATTTAATTGTTTTCTTTTATGATTTTCGTCAGGTAATTAAATGTACAAAACTCCTATATTTATTCTTTTATAGAGAATACTTTTGCTGTAAGTTGAATAAAGAAATTATTATTTTGCACATTATTGAAAAAGTTATATTTGTTGGAATATTTGGTCTGGCCCATAAGAGTATGTTGTCTATTGCTCTGAAAATACAAACGACTTAGTTAAAAGTTAAAAATACATTTGTACCGTGTAGTATAAATATTAAACTGAAATGCATTTCACCTAATAAGCTGCCCAGTCCCCGTTATTATAGATTATGAAAGATTCACTTTATCTCAACTCAGATAGAAACCCAGTGTATACATATATATATATATATATATATATATATATATATATATATATATATATATATATATATATATATATATATATATATATATATATATATATATATATATATATATATATATATATATATAATATATATATACATATATATATATATATATATATATATATACATATATATATTATATATATATATATATATATATATTTATATATATATATATATATATATATATATATATATATATTATATATATATACATATATATATATATATATACATATATATATATATATATATATATATATATATATATAATATATATATATATATATATATTATATATATATATATATATATATATATATATATATATATATATATATATATATTATATATATATATATATATATATATATATATATATATATATATATATATATATATATATATATATATATATATATATATATATGTGTCTGTGTGTGTGTGTGTGTGTGTATGTTAGTTCAAATAAGATTGTAAAATTTATTTATAGGCTATGAATTTTAATAAGGATTATGTATTTAATATAGTTAAATTTATTTTATTATATATACGGGTAAATACAGTCTGTTCCATAAGAGCGTGTCGTCTATTTCTCTGAAAATACAAACGAATTATTTAAAAATATATTTGTAGCGTGTAGTATACATATTAAAATGAAATGCATTTCACCTAATAAGTTGTCCAGTCCCCCATATTATCGATGATGCAAGAATCACTTTATCTAAACCCAGATAGAAACCCAGTGTATACATACATGCATATATACACATATTTGTTTGTGAGATTAAATTGTATAATTTATTTATAGGCTATGATTTTTAATAAGTATGTATGCCTTAATATAGTTAAATTTATTTTATTATATATCCGTGTAAATACAGTCAGTTCCATAAGATAGTGTTATTTTTTTCTGAAAATGCAAACGACTTAGTTAAAAATACATTTGTACCGTGCTGTATACATATTACACTAAAATGCATTTCACCTAATAACTTGTCCAGTCCCCATTACTATCGATTTTGGAAGAATCAGTTT
>CM063504.1:174689657-174732157 GCA_032207245.1 Pardosa pseudoannulata | reverse complement strand
CCTTTAGTTTACCTTGGTTTTCAAAATCTCAAATCAATGCTCTTATAATATTCCTGACTATATGTGACATATATTTTTTATAATTTCGTAATTAAAGATCTGACGTAAAAATGCATTATTCTATTAGCCGCATTAAAAATTGTGTTTTAGATGTACTGATTTTATTAAGTTATTGCTTTTTAAGGTTTGATAATCTTTTGTTATGTATACTTTATGCAAAGGGATGTCTATATTATTAATAATTATTTTTGCATACTATCTTATTATACAAAATATTTTTTAATAAATCTTAATAAAATATGAATCTCTCTTTATGAATTATACTCAAATTTTCAGTGTTCTTTCTATTTCATTTACAAATTAAAATACAGTATATAGTGATGATAATAATCTTTTTTCGATGCATGGTGTAAAATTTGGAAATTCTTTAAAAATTATTCCGATATATCTTTGGGGATCATCATGGAAATTGCAAGATAATTTACCATTTAACAAGAAAGCTAGAAATAATTTGGCATCTCATTTAAGCTAGTACAATTTGCATGTAGAACTAAATAAGTAATCAGTAAATTATGCTTTCATCAATATAAATATCTTAACAATACCTAATTTGGGATTTATTATAATTTAAACAGGTGGTTCCTAATGATACGCTGAACAAGACATTTTTATTAAAAATAATTTTTATGAATGACTAACTCAGAGTTGTAAAACTTTTTAAACATATAAATTGAGGTATAACTAAATCAACAAAACTAATTTACTATTAAAATGAGAAAATATATTGAAATTATATTTACTTAATTTTTTTTTTTTACTTTAAAAATATACTTTCTGCATTTTCTTCTTGTAAATTTGTGATTTATTCATGGGAATATACATAATAAATATTTTTCAGCATTGAAATATTAACTGATAAGTTTATAAGTTTATAAATTATCAAAAAATGTTTTATTCACTACATTAATTTTTATGTAATAAACTATTTATTATGTCAAATCTTGAATTCTATATATATAGTCAATTTAATGAATATTATTTGTGTAGTTTAAACTTTTATATGAATTTGTGAAAAATTACATTATTAACCTAAATTTAAAAATAAACTTAGAGACCATCTGATTTAAAAGCTATCACTAGTTAAGTTATATTTGTCTAAAGATTCATTACGTAAAATTAATAACATAAATATCATTTTGTAACTTTTACAGTTAAAATCAATTTGGTCTAAAACTTTTCAAATAAAGGTTCTTTTTTCCAAGAACTACAAACATTGTTATTATAAATCAGATAAGAATAATTTTTAATTAGACAGGAATATTCCAAATGGAGAGCAGAAATAATTCTTTTAGAATTTTTTGTACTGCAGAACAGGTAGTTCTTTTTTCTCCTAGGGAATGAGAAATTAATTTTTCATCAGTTCTCTAAAAGAATTCAAAATATTTTTGACTAGTTTTTGTTAATATTTTTTTTCAGAAACCAGGAATATTAAAAACATTTCATTGTGTTTGTCTTTTGAGGTAAAAGTAAAACGCATATTTTTTAATAAAAATATTTCTCTCTTTTGCAACGCAAAAAAAATATATATCATTCTTTAAAATGAAACATTAAAATGTCATGAACTGTTAATTTCACTTTCTACAAGAACGTAACTGAAGCATATATTACATGTCTAATGAAATGTATTCAAAGACTTTGTGTTTATGTAAGTAATGATAAGTTTAAGTACGTAGATTGGGATTTCTATAATATAACTCTTAGTATTTTCATTTTCATTCACAAATATTTCAATTAATGTTGCTATTTAAAGTTAATATATTCAAAAATATTGTAATCTTCGAAACATAGTATTATTCAGTAAAGAATTAATTATAAATAGCACATTTTCCTCTTATAAAAGGAAAGTCGAATATAGTAATTTGAACTTAAAGTTTATTAACCCTTTCGTGGGCAGTGGGAAGATTACTTCCCACCTACACGATCTTACAAAATACACCTGTGTTAAGCGCAAAACCCATTATAATATAATTGGTCTTGTTATTAAAACAATGGTAAGACTAATTCCAGCTTTGGTTTTGCTCTGTCATCAATTGTTCGATAGATTGAATAAAATTAGAAGCTCTCTTTTGAAAGTTTGGAAAAATGGAGGGAGAAATAAATGGCCCACGAAAGGGTTAATGAGTAAATTTACTGAGGGTTTTACCTTTTCATTTTCAAGACACGTGCAGAACAAATATAAATAATCATTTTGGTCTTAAAGTTTAAGTACTAATTCTTCAAAAATACTTATTATTAAATGATGAAATTATGAATAAAGGATAAGTTGGAAACTTACTAGACCATATTAATTAAAAATGTAACGATGGACTGATTAACATGTGCCATTCTTTTAGAAAATGCATTCACATTTAAATGACAAACTTATTTTGTGTTTAAATGTATAAAAGCACACATCCTTCTGTTAACTGCTATGAATAAAAATTATTACAATCTCTAGTACTCATATTATAAATCTTAAAATTTACATTGTAATTATATATATATATATATATATATATATATATATATATATATATATATATATATATATATATATATATATATATATATATATATATTATATATACATATACATATATATACATATACATATATATATATATATATATATATATATATATATTATATATATATATATATATATATATATATATATATATATATATATATATATATATATATATATATATATATATTATATATATATATATATATATATATATATATATATATATATATATATATATATATATATATATATATATATATATATATATATATATATATATATATATATATATATATATACTATATATATATATATATATATATATATATATATATATATATATATATATATATATATATATATATATATATATATATATATATATATATATATATATATATATATATATATATATATATATATATATATATATATATATATATATATATATATATATATATATATATATATATATATATATATATATATATATATATATAAGAAACACTTAGTTTTTACATGGTGTTAATACATGGATATTATGCTGTTAAATTTAGGTACAAATTTTAAACTCATCTTTAACCAAATTAATTTATTTATAAATTAAACCGACAGTTTATTAAATTTAAGTGAACTCATATAAATATTGAATAACTTAACAGTTTTTATGAATTTATGCCCCTTAATTTAAAACAGATACTTTAAAACTTAAACCACAATCAATTAATAAGCTACTTTCCGTTGAGCCCAGCGTATATTGGACTGTATAAAATAATACACAATTCTTATCGTTTGTAACTGAATAATAGCTGAAGGATACTCCAATGATTAGGGCTTAATCTTCGGTACCGGAGTTCGTGCACTGCGGCATGGATGTTTGTATCTGTTCGGTATCGGCTATAATCAGTAGGTCCCGGTCTCAGTAGAACTCTTGGAACAAAAATCAGAACGTATGGATTGAACGTCTTGTCATCTGAAAGTTTATATATATATATATATATATATATATATATATATATATATATATATATATATATATATATGTTAATTACAATGATTTATTCCTTTATACATTTTGTAAAAAATTCCCCAGTTACACGTAATTAAAGCAATAGTAAATTCTTTTTCTTTTATATAATTAGCTCTTTAATGGAAATTTCATTATTACATTCCAGATTGTTGCATCAGCTTTCATTCTAAAATTCCTCAGTTCTCATTAGAATTAGAGTTTGTATACAGCTTCAGTAATTAATTATTCTCTTTGCATTTTACACCTGATAAAAGCTTTCACTGTGTCCAATGAAAATGAACTGGATTATCGAAATGCTTCCTGATATATAATGGCTAAACAGAAATAAATGAAAATATTTTTAATACACACGATAGACATTTGTCAAGCCTTTAAAATCTAGCTTAAGTAAAATTACGGTAAGCTACTATATTTTGTTCCATAGTAACTATCAGTTTATCTTAATATCATACTGTTTAATATTGCAAGCCTGTAAATTCCTTGAGGCACAAAAATATATAAAAAATATATTATATATATATATATATATATATATATATATATATATATATATAGTATATATTAAAATAGGCTTCTTCAAACGTTTAAATGAAATATTTTTAATACACACGATAGACATTTGTCAAGCCTTTAAAATCTAGCTTAAGTAAAATACAGTAAGCTACTATATTTTGTTCCATAGTAACTACCAATTTATCTTCATATTATACTGTTTAATAATTGCAAGCCTGTAAATTCCTAGAGGCACAAAAAATAAAATATATATATATATATATATATATATATATATATATATATATATATATATATATATATATATATATATGTATGTATTACATGTATATATATATATATATATATATATATATTATAAATATGTATACAATATATATAATATATATAATATATATATATATATATATATATATAATATATATATATATTATATATATATATATATATATATATATATATAATATATATATATATATATATATATATATATATATATATATATATTATATATATATATATATATATGTATATATATATATATATATTAATATATATAATCATATATAAAAACTATATATAATATTATATATATATATATATATATATATATATATATATATATATATATATATATATATATATATATATATATAAATATATATATCTCGGAACAATCATTATTACATCAGTTTTCGGAAACTGATGCAGAACGACACAGTGATGAAATTCTATCAAAACATTTTACGAAACCCTTTTTGAAATTCCAAACATCTATTAGGCCGAGCTATTTCTTGAAGTAACATTGGTGATGGAACCCACGGGTTAGAACTCTGTTTTTAGATATGGAACAGGAAAGAGTTCTACTTGCGAATATTCGCTACAAGAAATCTAGGGCAAATATATATATATATATATATATATATATATATATATATATATATATATATATATATATATATATATATTATATATACAAAATATCCACTAACTCTTTTACGTATTTTCTTTTCCATCACCATAAGCCGAACTATTTCCGATTGGTTGGGTGTTAATGTCCGAAACTGGAGATCGATTTTGAACCCTGCTGCGTTCATGAATATGATGTTCGTAGATGGTAGAAGTCGGCTTTAAGCGGTAGGTCTCATTAGCACTCGTGATCAAAAAAGTAGTCCGTAATGCTCCTGTCCAATCCAGACCAAATGTTTCATTACCATAACTTCTGCAACACATTATTATGTAAAAATAAGTGTAAAAATACTTTCTTTTCCAGAACTATAACACAAATACCTGAGGAAGGTTTGACATACCCTGCGGATAATACGCTGCAACTTTCCAAAATTGTTTTGCTGTAAGAATTTTTTTACTTACTACTATCCGCAAAGGTTATGATAATTATTTCTGCTAGACTCAGAGATATCCACAATAGAAAAATATGGATGGGATGTTTATTAATATAGGTATTATGGTTAATAATAATATAGATGGGAATTACTAATATAGGTATGATGCTTTAATATGCTTGTATTTGACTAAAGAGAAAAATTGTATGCTCCAAAATTAAATTACTCTAATAAAGACTGGTAAAAGATTATTATTACCTTTGTTTTAAACTTTTTATAACAGGATAAATACATATTTTGCAATGGGATATGTAATTAGCTCTTTATCAGTTGTAAGTACTGCCGCCGCTATGCCTGTTCTTAAAAGATAGCATGTAAACATTAAAATTAATTCTAATGTATTGGTCCTCAGAGATGTTTAAAGGCTTTTCTGCAATTCAAGCCTGTTCAGGTAAGAAATTTAATATAAACATAATATAGTTAATAAAGAAAATACAGAAATACAGATAAAGAAAATCGTAATAAATGAGTAGTTAATACACACTTTTGCAATGCAAGGAAAAATAGAAATTATTCCAATTTATAGTTATATAAATAGATAAGGAGGAAAACTCGAAAGTCGTTTCTTATATTAATTATGATTTCTATGTTTAAATACCCTTCTTCTTCCATATCTTCAATTATATATTATCTGTTAAAGTCAGCTATGCACACTAACAGCGATTTTGAGCAAACAATTTGTAGTGTAGTCGCGTTAAAATCGACATGTGATGGAGTATTTTCTCTCGACTGCAGCATTAAACATTCGCTTGTAGCAGTACTTAGTCCGTATATTTTTTACGTGTTTGTGATTTTATCCATGGCAATATTTTTTGTGTAGGACAGTATCCAATATATGATACCTAATTTGCAGCCTAATAATTTTATATTTCTTAAATCGCTTTTCTCAGCAAATGCCAATTGATTTCAAATTAATTTACATACAATTTTTTACTTTAATTTACTTTATTAAAATAATTTAATAATTACAGTGTGCTTGACACTAGAACACAATTTATACAATCAATAGGAAAATAAATTGTCTTAGATTAATTAATACAACGTGTAAGTGTATATAATTGAATTCATTACTTTTTTCAAGAATAATTAACTGTTTAGCAGAGATTTTTTTAAAATAAAACTACATTTAAATATAGAGGATTGTCAATCAAAACAAAATGAAGCTATATATTCTTAAACATACATAAGTTTTATATTTAAAACTTAATGATTTCAAATGACCTTTAGCTAAAATCCTAGTAGCTATGAAATTGATAAGCACAATAATTTAAAACTAAAGCATATATGAAAGATATTTTTTAAAACAAACAGATATAAAGTTACGGCTAAAAACACATTAAACTTAGAACATACAAAATGTTGTTACTACTAAAACAATAACTTCAAAATATTACATATTGTTTGCCAAGATAAGATATCTTGCAAACTATAAATATATTTATTAGTGAATGTTTACATCATGTTATGCGTATTTCATTCAGTTTACAACCTTGTTTAGTACTGCGTTCAGGAATTTATGTTACTCTCTTTTTACTTTTGGATCAAAAATCTTTTTTAGACTAATAAAATGTTTAACAGATAGCTTGGTAATCTTTCGTCTGTAAAGATAGAATTTTACTGTTGAGATACAGTTTTCTACACGGATCTAAAAATGGTAATGGGGCATAAAATTCAACGAAATGCGAGTAACAAAAATACTTTGTCATCTATGGAAATAAATTTTAATTACGGAAAATTCTTTATGTAAAGTCATTGCAGAAACCTTATCGGGTATTTCTTATATTTTGTCATTACATTCTTTGTATTCCAAATCATGTGTTACGTATGTTATTCAACGTAATAAAGTACAAAAAGTAATAAATGCTGCAAATATATATTCCTTTAATATATATATATATATATATATATATATATATATATATATATATATATATATATATATATATATATATATATATATATATATAAATAAATAAATATATATATATATATATATATATATATATATATATATATATATATTTCCTGTTAATTTTTAAAATATTTCTTGCATTTTTCCTTTACAACTTCTTTCTGAGTTTTTTATATTATTTCTTATATGTATTATGATCATAAATATATGTTGCTTTTATCGATTTATTGCATAGCTAATAATGAAGATATTTACTCGTTAGTATTTTATTATTTTACATAACAACTGGACATTTCTTAATCTGAGTTTCAGTATTATAAGTAGATTTGAAACGAAGTAGTTTTCAACGAAATCCTTATGCGTATTAGAAGTTCTTTGTTTAAAACTTTGTTTCAGGAATTCTTGAAAAATTAAAACACAGGCATAATTTTAATTTTAAAATTATTTTTAAATATATAATCAATACAGAAACATAAAAAAACTAGAATATTAAATTTTTAATGAATCCTATTTTGTATATTGTTTTTTTAAATCAGTAAACGCTAATTTTAAAATGGAAGTAAAGAAGAGGGAGTAGTGTGATTTTAGTTACGTTAATGCATTAAACACTTTATTTATAAATAGATATTTCATTTATTTAGATTTGTTACTTATCTTTGAACATATGTACCGGTTAATTAAGAAAATTTTGTATTTTTAGAAAACTTTTTAAAATTACATAATGAATTTCGATTTAATGAATCACATATTATGTAATAGGGGAGAGTGTGGCACCTTGGGACATAACCAATCTTGGGACACCTTTATTTTCTGGCTTTACTTTTCAACCAGGAATTAGTTCTCATGTGTATTGATAGATGACCTTCCTTTTCACTTCTCAAAGAATTTTAATGAAAATAGTTCTTGTAGGGAAGGAACAATTTCATTTTCTTTGTTTTGAATAACTCAAAATTACATCAATGTGCATTTTAAAAAGTAATTTTTTGAAAAAAAATTAAAATATGTGTGTATTAAAATAAGTGTATTGAAAGAAAATTCATTTATTATTATTTCTATGCTAATAAATACATTGTATTGTTAAACCTAACTGTATAGTAGTTACCAAAAGATACCATGTTAAATGGCGCAGGTTGGGACACACATAAATAGGGCAACTTGGGACATTTTAAAAAGTGTAAACAAATATCAATTCAAGCAAAATAAATAATATTTTGGTGCCTAATTTTTAATTGATTTAACATGTCAAAATATTAATTTATTAATCTTATAAAAAAATGGTGAGAACAAGAAAAACAAACAGAAAGTATTCTGCTGTAAATGCTACTATGCTTGAATCAGCTGCAAATGTAAGATTTGTTAAAAATGTATTAACTTGGACAATTTTCAACTATTTCTCTTTTATAACAGTTAATAAATGTAATTAGAACAGTATTTTGTGTTTGTTTTTAGTGTCCCAACCTACCCCATACAGTGGGACAGGTTGGGACATTGGAAAAATATTTTTTTTTATTACTCTTTAACTAATTAAGATATAAAGTAGGTTTAATGTTTATAAGAAGCAGATATGATGGCAATATATGCATGCATACTTATTTTTTTCATTAGCTTAAAAAAATCATAAAAATATTTAACTGAAAAGTGTCCCAAGGTACTCCGCTCTCCCCTATAATTTGATATATACAGCAAAAATATATTGCAGCTTTAAAATAATTAACTTTATTATAGACTTAAATATTAATCTCCACGCGAAACAGATTTATGAGCTTCATAAATTGACAACTATTTATTTCATCTGTAACTATATTAAAAGACTTTTATATACGTTTATGAAATAATGTTTATCATTATTTGAAAACAACATTATTTTTTGTCGTTTTTTAATTTACTTGTATTTTTCTAATCTCCATGTTCTTTGATTATACATTCCAAACAAAAAAAAATAAATATTTATACTAATGCATTACAAATATTTGTATTATATTTAAGCGAAAGTACTTAAGCATGTGTATAGAGTATATTTCTAGAAACATTTCGAATATGAGCTACATTAATATTTATTTTAAAACCCATGAAAAAGACTAGCTTCTCTAGACCTAGAAATAATTTTAAATGATGAAAAATGCCTTGTTGGCAATACAGATATAAAGTAAAATATTCTTTAAGTATATTTATACTCTCTTATTTATATTTACTCCAAATGATTTTTTTTTCTTTGTGAAAGACTTTTTGGATTTCGTCCAGTAACATCAATATTTTGCAAATTCCCTAAAATAGAGAATATGAAAAAGCAGTAAATATATGTCTCCAAAAATATGTTGTTTGCAGAATGATTAATTATTGAAAATGTTTTAGAGAAATATTTTTTATGATTCATAGGCATTACAACATCGCTATTATTTATCTATACTATATTGTATTTGTTATTTAAATGTGTCTTTAGCTAATGCTTGAAAACTTTAATATTAATGCCTCAAAGAGCATTTTTACGACGAATAAATTACTAATATTTCATCAGTTTGACTTCATTGTTCTGAAGGATTTAAACATTTTTCTTTTTGATTAAGAACGTTTTCTGCCCGTTTAACTACCTATATCCAACAATATTATGATGATACAATACGAAACGTCAATTATATCTCATATATAAAAATTTCAGTATTTTAAATTTATCTGATCTAGAGTATTTATAATGCAAGTAATTGATTATTTGCCTTTTATATTTAAGTTTTTCGTTCAAGGTTAGTTAATATATGTAACACCGTGTTATCAATAACTAAAGTGGACACCATACATTTTCAACGGTATCCTGAATTTCCATCTCGAAGTGGCTATCCGAAAATACCTAAAAATTTAACCCTTAATTTGGCTAAGTATTAATCAAATAAATAAAATCTTTATAATAAATACATATTTTTATCGATAATATATAATATACTAAATATATTATATATTATTATTATTTTTATTTAAACTATTATTATTGTTGTTATTATTATTTATTTAAATATATTTTTAATCGATATTTGAAAAAACATCTTGTCAAATTAAGGGTTAAGAATCGTCCACACCAATTTGTTTTTTTTTTGGGGGGGGGATAGACTCCCCAAAAATGAATACGTCAACACATAATTTTATTGTTGTACTTAGAAAAGAGACCAAGTGTGCCTCATACGCTTTCTTACTCCACTGGCAATAAGCTGATAGAAACTTAACTCCCTTGTCTAGAGTAAGTCCATTTAACTTGCTGATTTGGAGTAGGTTGTTGACTCTTCGCAACATGCTGTTTCGAGGAATATCATAGGAACACACTATCATGTATAATCAGGCTACTCTACTAGCTTCCCAAGATGTAGTCTATGGTTGTCATCTGAGCTTAGTAACCTGTGAAAAAAATAGGGCCAATAAGTCAAGTAAGTGGGAGGCCTATCATTCTGATTCAGACATTAGCAACAGTAAAGGCATCTGAAAAGATAAATGGCAGATTTTCTATGAAGGAATTAATGGCTTTCTACAAATGAGAGGATTGTTAATATTATCTCTTAAGACAAATGTTGCCTCGATGCCAGTATGCTAACATGCGATAAATTCAGTGAGACTGGTAAGGAAGTTTTACCAGAGTTATTAAGAGTCCACTTCAAGTTTCTCTTGATCATTCCAGCAAAGATTGCAACAGTGCTTTTTTTCATATTCCTGGTAAGAAGAATTGGGGTGCTTTTAAATAAAGGTATCCTATCATAAGATGATATGCACTATCAATAATTTTAAGCCAGACGCATACACTAGTTTCAATGAGATCATTCCCATCCTCCATCAGAAAGTTATCTCGCTTCAGTACTATAAATTTATCTGAATTAGAGAGGAGTGTTTATAATACAAGTAGTTGGTAACTTTGCTTATAATATTCAAGTTTTTAGTTCAAGATTAATAATTTTATTAACACCACAGATTCAATGTCAACCGAGGACACCATACGTTGTCAATGGTATCTCGGATTTCCATCAAGAATTTTCTCACCGAAAATGCCTAAACATTTAAAAAAATCTCCAATTCTTTACATGACTTTAATATCAAACATAGCTTGTTCATTAAATCCATCTTTTTTGGAGGCACACGAATCCTGTATTTATTTTTTAACCTGGGATAGATAACTAATATGATGTAAACTCTTTCAGATATCTATTTTATACCACGTCTTTACTTCCAAAAACTTTAGAAAATCTGATTGGCAGGTCCTCCTCCTAATTTCTTAACATCTAGGTACCATATGAATCAGCCTGGCAGATCAACTTTAGCAGATCAACTTTATTCTGCTCTTTATGAGATATCTTTCAATTTATGAAAAACCTTTAATGACAAAAAAACTCCTTTTTAGCTTTTTTTTTCAATATTAGGTGGGGAATTTAATAGGATTCCTATCAATATTATTGTTCATGTCTTTGCTTTAAAAGATAATGATTTAATTATTTCCAACTAAGTTAAGAAGCCACTTATAACAAGTACATCTGTGATAATAATCTAAAGCCTACCAGAATATTTCAGGCCAATTCTGGCATTGTTCAGGGTAGGGTTCTCTCACATATTGTTTTTTAGTATTGTAATCTATTGTCTGCTTTTCCCTCTTAATAAATTAGGGTATCTTCTGCTTATGCTATACTGAAGATAATACGATAATTGTTTATGGTAAGTTTCCTTGAGCTATTTCTGCAATTATAAATGGTGTTCTTACGATTATTGCTTTTGTGGTGTAAAAATTCTGACTCTTTCCAAGATAAGTTTGGCAGCGTTTTCCATGAAGAAGATTCTTAACTTTTGGGATAACTTCTACAATAAAAAGCTTAAGTTTCTTGGAATCTATTTCGACAAGAATCTTAATTGGGGATGCAATGTGTCCAACCGCCTGCAGAAAGCTAATATAGGTTGCTGGTGCAATAGGAATTCCATTGGCAAGACTTAGGACCTTAATCATACCGATGTTTATTGGATTTACAACATGGTTATTGGTTCTATGATCACTTGCAGCTCTATTTAATGGTTGGCTAGGACCAGCATTAAATGTGTTAAATTTGACCTTAACAACCTAAGGAGAATGATTTGTATTGCATTCTTAGTGCATTGAAACAACCATTAAAACTGTGATTGAACTTGCATGGACGTTCTTACGTTTCATCTAAAGATTGAAGTTGAGGTTAGATTCTTGAAGTAGCAATTAAAGATTATGGGTCTTTGGAGGAAATGCCCTCTGTATTATTCTTAACAACGTTTTGACTCATCCGCGGACAGCATGAAATTCCACTATGGCATGGATGTTCGTAGCCGTTCGGAATCGGCTTTAAACAGTAGGTTCCGGTCTCATTAGCCCTCGTGTTGCAAAAAGTAGACCGTAGCACTCCAAAACCAAACCAAACCAAACCGTAGACAGTATGATATATTCCGGTATACTTAACAATGTCATAAAATTTAGGTTTAATTTTTTAAATATGATAATGATCATATTCCCTCTTAGAAGATAGGTTATGGAATCCCAGTTAGCTTAAGGTCAACTGTAGGGTTAGTTGTTAAAACTAAGGAATAATGTTTAGATACGTTTCAGTAATTTGTTTGGATATATTGCACACACATAAATATATCAAACGTGTTACAAGAAAAAGTGTTGAGAGAATATATTAAGGTATTACTAAGATATGTATTCAATAAAATACAAAAAATAATTAAAAGCTTATGATTTTCAGTTTTTATGAATATTATTAAGGTATTACTAAAACCATTTCTGACTTTATAGACTGTAACTTCAGAGAAGTTATATAATAAGAAAACATTTTCCAAATGTAGAAAACGAAATATACATAAGTTCGTAATTATTTCATATATTTAGCCTTCAGAATACATTTTAAAATCGTAGTAATAAAATAAACTTAGCGTAAAATTTTATTATATTTTATTGCTTTAAATTCACCAAAATTCACCAAAGCGGCAAAATGAAAATATTTTTGCGTCTACTGCCTTATAAGAAACATGATCTGGTAGCATAAAAAAATGTTTGAAGTTCTATTTATGTGCACAGGTCTATGCATCTATTCCGCATTTAAAATGTATCATCCAGAAAATAGGAATTTTATGAACCGCTATCTTGAAAAGAGTATATCTGAAGTCCCCAGAGAGATATCTGAATGAAATTTTCTATGACGTTCTTCTGATTTCATTTTATTAAACTGTGTTCAGAATATTCGTTTCTGTGGGAAAAATATGAATAAATATTCTACCAACTCAAAAAAAATTTAAGAATGCAACATAAACATGTATTACATAAGTAGAAATTTCCAATGCATTATGCAATGCTAAATCCTGTAATATTTCAAGGTTTAGTTGAATTGAAAATGTGTATTCATTACAAGGATTTTAAAAGAATATGTGTTACTTCTATTATTTCCTTTGTGTAAGTAGCTTTGTTAAATTAAAAGTGTGTTTTTAAAGCGAAAGATTAATAAGCTTTAATTTCAATAAAAGTATAACATTCCATCAACATGGTTCATACACAAGAAACTAGAAGTAACTAGTTTAGAATAAAAAGTTGTAATACTCTATGTAATATTATACTAATTTACAGTCTAGCAAATAACTTATTGAGCATACTGAAAAACTTCAGAATATTTTCAGATAATGTTTGTTCTATTTAAGGTCTTAACTATAAAATATTTTATTTTATTATCTGCTTTAACTTTAATTTTTTTGCAAACCATTTGTCAGGGAGTGAAGAGGCTCAGCATGTTCGGTAAGGTGTTTGGTAGTCAGTAACTTTTAAGTCTTTGTAGGAGTAAAATATATTTTTTCTCTACTAAATTTCCAAAGAGTATATATGACTAGAGTATTATCGCCTATGTAAATTCCGTTCATATAATAGTTTGTTTTTTTTTTTGTAATATATCATTACCATAAAGAATATCTTCCATTAACATAAAGAATATTTTGCATCTATGATTGAAGCTATCGGACAAAAAGAGAGGCTTACAGTGAACTATATATATATATATATATATATAATATATATATATATATATATATATATATTATATATATATATATATATATATATATATATATATATATATATATATATATAATATATATATATATATATATATATATATATATATATATATATATATATATATATATATATATATATATATCTATATATATATATATATATATATATATATATATATACATATACATATATATATATACACACACACATATATATATATATATATATATATATATATATATATATATATATATATATATATATATATATATATATATATATATATATATAATGTATACATATATATATATATATATCTATATATATGTGTGTGTGTATATATATTCTCTCTCCCATCCTATTTCATTAAAATGTATTTTCCCAGCCTCAAAGTATCTTAATGAAAGGAGTGTCCTCGATTAAAAATTCTTCCAATTCATTTCCCAAACTTTCTGTCCAATGGATGTAAGTCTTCTGTCTATTCAACACATTTTCCAGCTGTCTCCTGCAAATGGGCCGGGTTTTCTCCTCACCTAACAGTTAAATTCACTGACTAAGTTCCTTCTCCTTTGGGAAATTTCTACATGACTTTGCTCTTGGGTACACCTCTGTTAGAGCAAAATGCTTTTCGTGCCTTTCTCTTGTCTGTCGTTGACTGGTAAAGATCTCAATTTTAGCAGGTAATGAATGAAGTTTAAGTGTCGCTACAAACTGTGCCTTTTTTTAACCAAAATGGCTCGATTGCAATTTGCTTAAAAAGTCTACTATCTTAGGCTTCTCTTTCTCCAGTAGTCCGGTTAAGTAAAAATAATTGGTTCTATAATTTAAAATGTGTCCGGCAGTTGTATAATTTCTTGATTTCATATATATGTATTTTCTTATATATGATTTCATATATGTGTTTTTGTGTGTATCTATGTATATAACTTATCCTGAAAAGGAAATATAGTTAGCACATAAAACCTTTTCTAGCTTAGCTAAATTCTTGCTGTTGTTAAATTTTTCTCAAATGGAAATGTGAAAACAGCGAATTGAGGCTAGTTTTTCGATTGAGGATCTATTTATATTAATCTTACCAGTAGAGATATGACATGCTTTTTGATTTCCCTCTTATAACTGAAGACACACATTGAATACATTTTTATGCACAAATAAATTATCATAATTTGGACAAACTTTTAACATATCCTTATAAAAAATACTGTATTGATTTTATTGAATTCACACCTGCGAAATTATTGTTCATAAAATAAATGTTTAACAAATAATGTAAACTTGTTTACTTATTATGTTATTACTTATGTTTTATTTGGAGAAATTTTTAATATTAATGTAAATTTGAATTTAAAATGTATTACATATGTTACTTTTTAACAAAAAAAATGTTTATAAAATATCTAAATATAGTTACACTGTAACCCCAGTTAATAAAAAAGAAAACTTATCATATAAATAGAGACATCTATAACTTTGCATATTAAGTTACATAAATTATTTAATGTATAAAAGAAATAGTTTATAATAAGTTATAAATTGCAATTTAATAAAATAAAAAATTTAAATATGATAAATTACATATGATAATATTGATAAATTAGATATGATATACACTTCCTAGAGAAAGATATTGCTTTTTCCAATGTGAGTTATGACTTGCTTTGAGAGATCATATGCAGACAGAATTATAAAGAAAAAATGAATTTATGGAGCGGCCAATGTATATGATTATTTGTGCTTTATAGAAAGTAAGAATGTTACAGTATCACAGTGATATCTACAGGTATTGTGTAATAAAAATGACTGTCAATTTTCAATATTAATGGTTGACCTTCGGAAAATACCTTAAGTTACTTATATCGAAATGTTTCTATATCACCTAATAATACCAAATTATTAACATGTAATGCAATAATTATCTATTATATTACGAATATATCCATTCATTAAATGTGATGGAGTATTTAAGTTACCACAGATGAAACCTATGCGGGTATTTATATTGAAGCGATGTGAGTAAACTAAGAATGGATTTTGATTTGATAGTAGTGTTTCTAATTATGGTGTATAAATAAGGTCAATTTCTTACAACTTTTTGCAATAAATCGTGAAGGACCTGCTCTGTATGGTCGATAACTTACTATTAATTATCTAGTTCGAATCTAATGAGTATCTATTTATTAATTCTTAACTGTTAATGTCCCTGAATAAAGTCGAACATGACGTTAGTGGGCGAGTATGATTTAACCCTTTAAAGGTCGCGATAATTTTTTTTTCAGATTTAAGGACCTTAGGTTATAAACATTGTCTGTGAACCTTAGAAATAGAATACATAAGAAGACATTCCTTTACTGGGTATATATATATATATATACATATATATATATATATATATATATATATATATATATATATATATATAGGTGAGGGAAGAGGGTAATTGTGAAACATTTACCTTGTACAGCATGGAAACAAGAGTTTCTTAAAATTAGTTATATTGGAAGAACAATATATAATTATCATTAAAATGATGTAATACGTAGATGACTACACAATTTATATTGTTGTTTTGGGTATTTGAAGTCCTATTATATTTGAAGTCATAAGGAGAAATATCAAATTCGAGATTTTCATGTAAAGCAATTTTAAACTACAAAGAGAAAAATAAACTATGCAAAATTCTATTATCTAATGCTACATCTAACTTTCAATAACATAGGAAATAGAAAAAATCCTTCCTACGTATTTAAAAAGAGAAAAATGTTTTAACAGGTGGTTTCGCTGCGAAACCGTTGCCCGTTAAAGTGTTAAGAAGGAGTGAGAAATGACTAAGATTCGAGGTAACTCAGCCGTAAATGAGAAGTAAATCTCGTAAATAAGAGGCTTCGGGTTCGGAACCCGAGGCGGCCTAAGATTCGCCGTGTTCTTTAAAGGGGACTGTGGAAAGTAAAATATATTTATAGTCACAATGTCCTTCAAGTTCTCAATTAATACATGTGAGTGGGGCAGGCAGAGTCTATGGGTCTTCTTCTTGATCACTGCTTCAAAATTACGAGGAACCACTTGGACGAAGTCATTTTTCACCTTAATGGTGCTCGTTAAAACGAAATGAGCACTCATTCGCCCTAATACCAGCAGCCTGCGACTAATATCGTTCTTGGGTTGACCAAGTGGTGTATGACAACAACAATAACAACAGAGATGTCTAATGTACCTAACGATGCAGTTACTTCATTAATTTTGAATTACAGGTGTTCCCCCTTATATGCAGCTTATGTTTATATGTTTTGAGTTTATGTAGATAGAGCGAGATTGATGAATTTTTATAGTTGCTTGTCTAAACATCTTAATGCATTTAATCTTATTTTAGAAGACCTTTATGCCTATGGGTAGGTTACAGTTAAGTAAATAATTATTTAGTGATATAGTTTGCATTCTTATAGCTCAATTTCACATACTGTGTAGTATGCATGAAGTTTATTCTTCATTACATGTATGATCGAACAACGACCAAGGAAGTAGGAATCCATTTTTCTGCACAAAGGTTCTTGGTTAGAATCACACTACTACCATGCATGTTTTAGTAAAATTTAAGAATCCTAGCTAACCCATTACGCCCTAGAGTTAATTTTTTAAGGGTAGATACAAAAGAGTTTGCAAAGTTGTTCTGGTTACTGAAAAGGAGTTTTAAATTTCAAATTAGTTAAAAAATTTTAAAAATTTGACTTAAAATTACGAATCTAGGTTATTAATATAAATATTCTCATTTCAATGGATATTTTATGAAATTTTTTACTGTACGGAAATTGATATTGTTGATAGGTACAACATCATAAATCATAGCAAATTTATATATTTTTGATAAAACATCATTTACTGTATTCTGTTTCTTTCTTAATGCCTTATCAAGCAGTTTGTCCTTTTTATAAATAATAACAATAATGGTCTCAATTGCTAAGAAAAATTCTGTAATATTTAAATTTCTTAAAATGTCTTATATTCTTTGTTCTATGTTGGCCTTTGAAAGATATATTTAGATTAATCATAAATTTAAGTTAGAAAGAACTGCCTCAGGCAATATAAGTTAAATTATCTCTCTTATTATGAAAGAAATATTGTAGTGCATCTAATTGGATAAAAATTAATAAAATCTATAAGAAAGGCAAATTTTGTTACACTAAAACAATAACTAAATTATGTTGAATTTCCTTACCATTCTTAAACTTATTTTGTTAAAGAAAATGAAAAAGTCTTTATACATTTAAATTATTTAAAATAGTTGTCAAAGTCAAAAAGAAATCATATTATTCTTTTTGATTGAATTTTATTATTTTTTATGAAGTAAATATGAGAAAATTTTGTTTTTATAAATATCTTTATTTATAAAAGTATAAATATTATTATTTGATAATGATATTAACTATAATTTTATGATGGTTTATTTTAAAAATTAATGTATAGAAACAAATTTTATTTATAAAGAATATTAACGTTTATCATTTAATATTGAAGCTAGTGTCAGTAAATTGAAAACATTAAAAACAGAATAATTAAAAGTACTGAATATTTTGACTAGAATTCAGACAACTATATGAAAATTATTTCTTTCTTAATTTCTTAATTCTAACACTGTAATTTATGATTTTTTGTTTTTATATATAGAAAATTTAAATATGTTCGGAAAGGCACTTATTTAAAAAACCATACCTTCAATTTCATGAATTTTACATTTGTATATTACCTAATAATGTCTGATGGCATTTATGTATGCGAGACTATATTCTCAAGGGCGGAAATGCGATATAGTTACTGAAAATGTGGAATGAAAACAGGTATCCATTTTAACAATTTCAACTCCAAAACTATATATAGTTTAATATACACAAAAGACTGTTAAAAATAATTCCTCATTTTGCACATTAATTTATATTAATTTTATTACATTGCTGGATTAGTTCAAATTTTAATGTAGACATCATTAGCTCTCAATATTTGCTTTTCTATGTAAGTAATATACGAACTCACATACACACAGCATATATAATATATATATATATATATAATTATATATATATATCTATATATATATATATATATAATATATATATATATATATATATATATATATATATATATATATATATATATATATATATATATATATATATAATGTATGTGTGTTAATTGTAATTATAGTATATTACACCCAAACACAAAGTATACGAAAATACGTTAAAACTATTACACATACAAAGATTTATAAATTATTTATGACCATCTTCACTTAAAATTAGTTAATGTCAAAAATTAATACAATTTAGAATGGCTTTAAATAAAACTAAGTTTTATATAGTTTTATATATATATATATATATATATATATATATATATATATATATATATATATATATATATATATATATATATATGTGTGTGTGTGTGTGTGTGTGTGTGTGTGTGTGTCTTTCTTGAGTTTGTTTGTTGATTGTATGTTAAGTAGTTATTATGACAAGGATCTCCTGAAAATTTCTTTTCTTATACGAGTTTTGTCATTTAGTTTCTTTTAAAAGTGTTATATAAGAACAGAACTGAAAAGTAAAATTTGGAATACTATTTTTATTTTGGTGTATATAATGATACTATAAGGGAAAACCTTTTTTAGATTCGCACTGACACGGTGAAGGGAAAAACTAAAATATTTTTAATTACTTTATAATTGAATCACTACAGCAAAGGTACTCACGTATTCTTAATGCATGTCGGCAGAATCAAAAGCTATCTTTGCATTCCGAATTAAAAATAACGATGAACAAAATTTGTAGATGTTTAAACTCGGAAAACAATATATTTTTTTTACATTTCTAACGGGTAAGTCTAAAATTAAAAAAAAAAGTAGTTGCATTATTCTTATGTAAGGAGAAATATACATGGTATTTCTTTAATGTAATTCTTTATATTATCAATAATTTTTCACTAACCATTCCCTAATGAGAATACGGAATTCGTATACGTTTAATTTCTTTGATATACATCATGATGTTATCAGTAATTCAAATCAGAATCAGTATAAGATGTATGTGGTTTTCGGGTGGTACTAAATTGATGACAGCTTCGCAGCTTTGTTCTGCCATAGTGGTATATGTGCCTGTATAGGCAACTTTATTGGAGTCAATGTTACATAAGAATAAATATATATGGAATATCTTTAATATTATTCTTAATAATATCAATAATCTTACATTGAATTACTATTCATTAAAACAAAGAAAACACATAGATTTCTAAAATTTTATGTTGTTTATTTTCAAGAAACTAACTTATAATGTTGCAATAGTTGTGCAAAAATTGCATTTGTTTTAAGATTTGAATAGATGTCTTCATTTTATGATGGACATAATACATAAAGTAGGAGAATTATTTCTGAATATTTTTCTATACATCTTCATCATTGTTATGACGTATAGTCAGATGAAGTTAAAAATTTATTAATGTTGATGGTATATTAGAAAAAGTAATTATAATTTTTAAAAATGTTTGAAAGACCTTTTAGACATCAAGAGTTTAGATATATAATTTCAATTATAATTTTTTAAACTTAAGTTCCTTACAATACTAATTTCATTAATTTTATTTATGTTTGTATCAAGATTTTGCATTATAAAATTTTCACAATACTTAAAATAGTTTAATTATAGTTTAAGTATAGTTAAATTGTAGTTTAATATTAGTTTAGTTTAAGGGAAATTTAGTATTTTTTAAAAACATTTTTAACTCAAATGCACCATATATGTATTTTGAAAACTTTATTTTTTAAATACCGTTTATAAATAATTCACAAGTTGGATTTTACTTCTAGTTATTATGACAAGGATCTCCACGAGTTTTGTCATTTAGTTTCTTTTAAAAGTGTTATATAAGAACAGAAGCTGAAACGTAAAATTTGGAATATTTTTTTTTTATTTTGGTGTATATAATGATACAATACGGAGAAACTTTTTTATATTCGGCACTGAAGTGGTGAAGGGAAAAACTAAAATATTTTAATTTTTTTTTTATAATTGAATCACTACAGCGTAGGTAATCATGTATTCTTAATGCATATCGGCAGCAGCAAAAGCTATCTTTGCATTCCGAATTAAAAGTAGAGATGAACAAAATTTGTAGACGTTCAAACTCTGCAAATGAACAATTTTTTTCACATTTCTAAAGAGTAAGTATAAAATTAAAAAAATAGTTGCATGATTCTTATGTAAGGAGAAATATACATGGTACTTCTATAATGTAATTCTTTACACTATCAATAATTTTACACTAACCATTCCCTAATGAGAATACGGAATTCGTATACGTTTAATTTCTTTGATATACATCATGATGTTATCAGTAATTCAAATCAGAATCAGTATAAGATGTATGTGGTTTTCGGGTGGTACTAAATTGATGACAGCTTCGCAGCTTTGTTCTGCCATAGTGGTATATGTGCCTGTATAGGCAACTTTATTGGAGTCAATGTTACATAAGAATAAATATATATGGAATATCTTTAATATTATTCTTAATAATATCAATAATCTTACATTGAATTACTATTCATTAAAACAAAGAAAACACATAGATTTCTAAAATTTTATGTTGTTTATTTTCAAGAAACTAACTTATAATGTTGCAATAGTTGTGCAAAAATTGCATTTGTTTTAAGATTTGAATAGATGTCTTCATTTTATGATGGACATAATACATAAAGTAGGAGAATTATTTCTGAATATTTTTCTATACATCTTCATCATTGTTATGACGTATAGTCAGATGAAGTTAAAAATTTATTAATGTTGATGGTATATTAGAAAAAGTAATTATAATTTTTAAAAATGTTTGAAAGACCTTTTAGACATCAAGAGTTTAGATATATAATTTCAATTATAATTTTTTAAACTTAAGTTCCTTACAATACTAATTTCATTAATTTTATTTATGTTTGTATCAAGATTTTGCATTATAAAATTTTCACAATACTTAAAATAGTTTAATTATAGTTTAAGTATAGTTAAATTGTAGTTTAATATTAGTTTAGTTTAAGGGAAATTTAGTATTTTTTAAAAACATTTTTAACTCAAATGCACCATATATGTATTTTGAAAACTTTATTTTTTAAATACCGTTTATAAATAATTCACAAGTTGGATTTTACTTCTTGATTAACATAAAACAGTTTTAAATTGGAATTTAATATATATTTTCCCTTGATGGAAAAGGGGGTAATGTGCTATAAACTATTAAATACCTCGAAAATTTCAGTGTACCGAAAGAATAAATGAAATGAATGTGCCTGGCTCTATTTTGAGGAAACTCACCTTCGTTCCTCATGCTGCGGTAACCTAATAAATTTAGTTTGTAGAAGAGAAAAGCTTTTATCTACTCCTGAATATCAAAGATGTGATTAATGACCTTAACATAGGCATTTTAATGCATTATGGCAGGACGTGATTTTTAGCAGTAAATTAGATTGCTCCTAATTCACAAAAGGCTTGTTACATTTCAATGCTTTAATCAGAATAGCGGGAGAAATATATTTGTATACCACGGAAATAGTCCGCAACACACTAACGGAGAAAATCAATTTATTAGAAATTGGCTTAAAATCTCCTTTTACGAGTAAACCCAATTTTATTGTCCTACTATCAACAGTCTATACGGATTAGGTGCTACGCATTTACAGGCTATTTGAAAGTTTCTCTTTAATCTATAAGAAGTATTTAACTTTTCAATGGGAGAAACACGATTTGTAAAACATTATATTAAATAAGTCTACAATTTTATTTTAGGTGTGTTAGGTCACTAGCAAAAGGCAATGCACTCGTAATTGCAAGATCGCTAGTTCTGGGCTCTAATTTGTTTGCTGTCCAAAGTATTTTTAGTTGCGACTGGCTCATATAAAATATGTTAGTCATCACAATGACCTCAGTTCTCAAAAGATATCTTTGGGTGTGATGGTTAAAGTCTATGGGTCTTCTTCTTGGTCCCTGCTACAAAATTTCGATTACCCACTTGAGAATAAGTTGTACTTTCACCATTGAGTTGCTCGTCAAAACGTAAGGCGCACTCTTTTGCCTTAATACTAGTAGTGTCTGGTTTAATCGTGCTTGGTTTGACCAAGTGGCATTAGAAACAACAATACCAACAACAATAACTTCATAAAGTATCTCTCTTTTGCTTTGTCTCTGCTTCTAAATTTCGAGGGCCTATTTGAGCTAAGAAGTTCTTTCGATCTATCGAAGCTCGTCAAAACGGAAATCGTTTCCCTTTGCCTTAATTCGTTTGAACTATCTATTACATGCTTGTGTCATCCACGTGACATCGACAACAACAACAATTATATGCAGACTTAATCCTTCAAACACATAAACACATAACTAATCATATATTGCCAAAAATAATTGTCTATTTTGAGCATTGTCATTTGCCGATTATCTATAATTTTTTTTGCAATTATGTTGAAAGTACAAACATAATTTTAAGGTATTCTACTTACAACGAATTAATATTATGTGTATTATGCATTTTTGTATCGAATGAATTTGTCCATTATTACCAACATCAAATGATATAAAATATTAATTTAAAAGAGAAACTATTACGTTAAAAATTATGTAATATAATAAATGTGTTTTTAGATCCTCTATCATTTCAAGCTTTATACATACATATATCATACTGACTGATTTGAGCAACAGTTGAAATTTTAGTTTTGATTGAAAAATAAGTGTAAAATATATTATATATATATAAATATATATATATATATATATATATATATATATATATATATATATACTATATATACAATATATATTTATATATATATATATATTTATTATATATATATATGTATACTATTATATATTTATATATATATATATATAATAATATATATAATATATATATATATATATATATATAATATATATATATTATATATATATATAAAATATATATAGTATATTATATATATTGATATATATATTATATATATATATATATATATATATATATATATACATATATATACATATATATACATATATATATATATATACATATATATATATATATATATATATATATATATATATATATATATATATATATATATATATATATATATATATATATTATATATATATATACATATTTATATATATATACATATATACATATATATAAATACATTTATATACATTTATATACATATATATATAAAATATATATATATATATATATATATATATATATATATATATATATATATATATATATATATATACATATATATATATATATACATATATATATATATATACATTTATATACATTTATATACTATATTTATATATATATATATATATATATATATATGTATATATATATTATTATTATATATGTATATATAGTATATATATGTATATATATATATATATATATATATATATATTATATATATATATATATATATATATATATATATAACTATATATATATATATATATATATATATATATATAAATATATAATATATATATATATATATATATATATATATATATATATATATATATATATATATATATATATATATTATATATATATATATATTATATAATATATATATATATATATATATATATATATATATATATTGTATCAAATCATGACAGTGTACTTGCCAAGACAAGATAGTTATAATATATATGAAAAAACAACAAACGATGTGATCTCAAATCTCATTCAACATATGTATTCTCCTGTCTCAATAGTTACTGTTAGGAATAACTTCCACAAACGAAACATTTATGTCACAGCATCAATTCCCTAGCCTCTTGTTGCAGCTCTAAATTCTCAACAGCTGTTTAAAGTTGTCCACAACAAGAAAAAAAAGGTACATTTAAATGGAAGACAAAGATAAGAATGGGCGATCAATATTTTTTTAACTACCAATTATGGAGGTAGATCTGACATGGTATGAATAGCCGTCTTGCAGCGTTCTGCTGATGTAATCGTAACCGTAAAAGAAGGTATCACTAGTAGGATGTATGAAGAAATTTTCCTTTTATGGACCATCTTTTGGCACAAACTTTTGACTTCTTTCAAGAAATGGAATTAACTGTGAAGATAACTCATCTATGACTGCAGTGGGACTTGTATAATC
Organism: Pardosa pseudoannulata; assembly: GCA_032207245.1. Taxonomy (NCBI): domain Eukaryota; kingdom Metazoa; phylum Arthropoda; class Arachnida; order Araneae; family Lycosidae; genus Pardosa; species Pardosa pseudoannulata. The sequence goes on along the minus strand of CM063504.1, from coordinate 174,706,485 downwards.
TTGTTTGGTGTACACGACTATGAAGTAAATTACCTACTTTGAACGGACCCTGAGCTCAGTGTAATAGAAACGTTTTCGTCTATTTAATATTATTTAAACCTTAATCGATATCCTCCTAAAACTTATCTTCTGGAACTTTGACAGTTTTTCCATGACAAATTCTGCAATATTCCTCTAAAAGCCTTTTAGCAATTTTATGTGTCGATTTTTGCATGTGAATATGCCATTTAAACCTAGTGTTTATCCACTATCTTGTAAATCACAATATACATGTAATATATATAGTACCAGTGATTAAATAATTAAATCATTCGGTATTAAATATATACCCCTTAAAATATATTATTGTTTGTTAAAATGACATGCAATCCTGAACGTTTTCTAATTATTGATGAGATTTGTTTTTTTCCCTGTAATTCTCGCAATTTAAAGCGATATAAAGTTTTGTATATAGAAAACTTCTTGCAAAATTGCTATAATAAATATGTTAATTATCGTTATAAAATATTTATTTTTCTATCAATGCCTAATCTTAAGTTAAATTTGCATAAACTTTAATAAAATATAACAGATATTTACAAGAATATAAAAATATATCTTTAAATATTTTTACAAATTACTTGAGTGTAATATCCGAATTTTTAATCAAAGTTAAGGAATGTGACAGAAATGTTGTGTAATTGAAAGAAACGCATTAGTCTCTAACTTAAAATAAAAAAAATTTAGTTAATGAAAATATTATTTTGCTGCATATAAAAAAGATATTAATAGAACTTTCAAAATTCAGTAAACAATATTTGATACTCCTTCCATAAACAGTAAAGTTAAATATCGTAAATATTCCAAATTTATTTTTACAAATTGATAAGTTGAATTATTTTATATCACTCTAACAGTTACAAAATTGAGTTTTCAGTAAAATAGAGTTTTAAATTTTACTCAAATGTAGGGCAAACAAATTTTAGAAGCATTTTTTAATACACTAAGTTATGCGTTTATTATTAGAGGTAGATTACAACGAGGTTCAAAAACGCTTTGTTTCAAGTACTCTACTAAAGTGATTAGTGCAGTCAGTCCTCAGACAAATATAGTGAATAATTTTACCGAATAATATATATTGAATGTGTGTTGTTCTGTTTGTCGAATGTTCCCTTTTATCCCACGCGTTCTACCTGTTGCTTTGCTCATTGTTCCCTTGGTGAGTAAGACTTTGAGTCAATGGATTGTTATATAAGCGTTCTTAGTAATTATTTTATTGTACATTTTATGTTTAAGTATTTTTAGAGCTATACCCAAGTGATCTAGAAAAAAAGATAAAGTTTCTTTAAAAATACAAATCATTAAAGCTTTTCTGAAATTTTACTGGATCATCCTCTTTTTATAGAAGTTACTGTCTTCTCCATAACTTTTTTTTATTAGTATGTGTTTCTTATTTAAGTTTCATATTTATATCCACTAATAGTATGATGAAGTTACAGTGCTAATTAGTCTTTTCACTCTCATGTTCCTTCATATTTTAATTTCCTTTATCTTTAGCCTATAAAGGAATGGTTGCAAAAAAAATATATTGATTCTTAAGATCATTCAAAAACCGACATGGTAATGTTTAAAATATATAATATCACATGTTTTCGAAGATGTTTTATTAGGTTTTAGAACCATATCTTTTCCTGGTCGAAAGACGTTGTGATCTTAAACTGTCAATTACTTCCTTAGGATTGTCTAAAATTTGTTTAACGTATCCTAGCAGATCTCAAAATGTAATGGCTCGTCCTATGTCCTTCCTTGAATTACTCACTCTTTACAAATGCTCTTAGAAAAATGATCAACAAACGTATGCAGAGTTAATGGGATGAAGGCATTTAAGTTGAAACTATTCATGATGTGGAAAAGTGGAACCCTCTCTTTACAGCAGCTACTGACAGATTAGATTTTGCAAAAATTTTTTATCAGTGTCTAAATTTGTTCAGAATTGTTAGGCGTAGCATCGATTATAATAGATCGCTTAAATAGACAAATCATCACTTTCTAAAAACAAACCTTTAAAAGCATCATAATTAAGGAGGTTCTATTTTTTATTAATATTTTTGTCTCTTAGGTGACACATTAAGCATTTAATGTCTCTTAAAAAAAATAAAATTTACAGATAATCATAAAATCGAATAAAATAACTGAAACAATTCGATTACAATGATTACAGTAATTCTACCTTATAACCATCCTAAATTTCGACAGTCAACGAATTTTGATGATCTGCAATTACAGGTCAACCTAGTAAAAGAAGCAGTTGGATTTTCAACATTGTACGAATCTACTGCTTCATGCGTACAATAAGTATTACTGGGTAAGAGTATAATAATATGAACTTGACAGTGACATCAAATATCGTTGTGAATAATATTTCACTGTAAAACATATTCGTCACAATATCTTTGTTTATTGTGCAATCTCTTAAGTTATCGTTTTGCATCTGTAGTTCTGACAGATGTTAAAAATTTAATTTTTTTCAAACCGTGGAGCACCAATTTGCGAAATTAAGGATTGGGTATTTTTTAGTTATGCTGAGAAATTAGCTGTTGTTTCATGTATTATTCATTCGAATTATAAATGAATATTTTATTATAAATTATGCTCTGTATCAGAAATTTTGCTTCCCTTTTTACAATACTCATAGTTTGAGGTGTCATGATACAATACACAGTATGTTACTTATGAATTTCCCTTGAGAAAATAAAATCAATTAAAATGTGTTTAAAATAAAATTTTGTAGTTTTCTCATAATGAGCAAAATGTATATTTAATTTTTAGATTATCGTGGGGCGTTTTCTCTCAAAAACTTCCTGGAATAATAAATAATATTTATTGTCATTAAGCCCTACATTTTTCTCATTGTTTTACTTTAAAGTTAACCCACGACATTAATCTGAAGTTAATATATGAAAGAAAAAGATGCAACACAATTTTGATGAATATTGTTTTTTTATTTCACAGCATAAGTTGGGAGATATCTTATGTTGCAAAGTTTTGTTAGTACATATAATTCGCAAGTATCTGCGGTACTCTCATGAAGATAGTATAAAGTTAACACACAAAATTAATCGGAAGTTAAAACATGAAAAAAAACCTGCTACAAAGTTTTGATGAATATTGTTTTTTTAATTCCACAGCATAAACTGGGAGATATCTGGTGTTGTAAATTTTTATGACTACATATAAATGACAAGTATATGTGTTACTCTCGAGCAGATAGTATAAAGTTAACCCACGACATTAATCTGAGGTTAAAACATGAACAAAAGCTGTTACACAATTTTGATGAATATTGTTTTTTAATTTCAGAGCATAAGCGGGGAGATATCTGGTGTTGCAATTTATTGTTAGGACATATAAAGAGCAAGTATATGCGTTACTCTCCTGCAGAAAGTATAAAGTTAACCCACGACATTAACCTGAAGTTAAAACATGGAAAGACAGCTGCTACACTATATTAATGAATATTGTTTTTTAATACCACAGCATAAACTGAGAGATATCAGGTGTTGACATTTTTGTTAATACATATAAATCGCAAGTATCGTCCTTACTCTCAGGCAGATAGTATAAAGTTAACCCACGAAATTAATCTGAAGTTAAAAATGAAAAAAAGGTGTTACACAATTTTGATGAATATTTTTTTTAATTGCACATCATAAGCTTTGAGATATCTGGTGTTGCAAATTTTTGTTAGTACATATAAATCGCAAGTATCTGAGTTATTCTTGAGCAAATAGTATAAAGTTATCTCACGACATTAATCTGCAGTTAAAACATGAAAAGAAATCTTCTACACAATTTTGATGAATATTGTTTTGTAATGCCACAGCATAAACTGGGAGATATCTAGTGTTGCAAATTTCTGTTAGTACATATAAATAGCAAGTGTCTTCGTTACTTTCGAGCAGATAGTATAAAGTTAACAGACGACATTAATGTGAAGATAAAACCTAAAAAGACAGCTACTGCAAAATTTTGATGAATATTGTCTTTAATGCCATAGCATAAACTGGGAGATATCTGGTGTTGCAAAATTTTGTTAGTACATATAAATCACAAGTATCGGAGTGACTCTTAAGCATATGCTTGCGGATAATTTTTCAGGTAGGTGATAAAGAACACTTAATATTTATGTATGACAATTAAGTCGAGTAAACAGAAAATTAAAAGTATTTTTAATCTCAAAAGGTACTTAAACTTTTATTTAATTGTCACAAATAAGTTAATGAAGGGTACAAAACATTAATATATTTTGAGCTTTACTTATATTTATTTATATTTATTTATATTTATTTATATATGCATACCGATTAAGTCGAGTAAAAGGAAAATTATAAGTATTTTTAATCAGAAAATGTACTTAAACTCTTATTTATTTGTCACAAATGAGTTAATGAAGAGTACAAAACATTCATAAGTATTTATGCTTTATTTATAATTTATTTATATTTATTTATATATGCATACCAAATAAGTTAAATAAACGAAAAATTAAAAGTATTTTTAATCAGAAACGTTATTTAAACTTTTATTTAGTTGTAACAAATGAGTTAATGATTTGCGTTTGGTTTGGTTTGGAGTGCTACGGTCTACTTTTTGCAAAAAGAGGGCTAATGATACCGGGACCTACAGCTTAAAGCCGATTACGAATGGCTACAAACATCCATGCCACTGTGGGATTCGAACCCACGAACTCCGTAACCGAAGGCCAGCACCCTAACCAATCGGTCATTGTTTGGCGATGAGTTTATGAAGAGTACAAAACATTAATAATTTTTTTTGTTTTAAAATATAATATAATACATGATTTGTTTACATTTCGTTTGAAAATGAATTTCTTTATAATGTGATTCAAAATCAAAATAAATATTTAAATTTAAATAATTTTTTTATATATTTTATAAGAGATTTTAAATCACATTTACTTAAGGCAAGACATTTAATAATCTAAAAAAAATACTTGAAATTAATCTCTATTTCCGTGAAAAGAAACTGCCATTTAATATTCTTCTTGTTATCACACGCATCCAGTGGTTTTACGTCTAAAAATACGCCAAAAATTCCTTATTGATTATTGTAGCTCTGGCGACCTACTTTGAAGCTTACCATTCAGCGCTAGAGAGTCATTACTGCTTTGGCTTTATCGCAATTTATTAATGGTGATTTACAACGGAAAATGGATTTTCGATCGATTTCATTTTACGCTTCCACATAGTCAGCCGAATATTATTATTTCTCTACCTTATTCGATATTCCCTTCCCTTTTTCCTTTTTATTGTCACATTTCGTTTTTACGGAAAATTCTTCCCTTTTCTGCATGTCATTTTTCTTTCTGTTTTATCCCTGCAGTCAAAAGGAATTGTAATTGAAATCGATCAAAATTGCGCCTTATATTTCCGAATAATGTAGACTCCTAAGAGTTTTATCTTCATCGTGCATACACGTAGTTAATGAACATAAATCTCTAATTCATATGGAATTCCTTGTGATAAAAGTGGTAATATTCGACCGGACTATGCACTCTACAAGGCTATCTGTATGGATAATCCATTCTTTGTATCAGCATTTTTATGAGTATTTGAGGTTAACCATTATATTAAGTCAAAATTTATTAATCCTTAGTTCTTGTATCTATCTATATACAATAGGTATAACTTACATAGAACATCATATAAGTCTGACCTTATGAAAATACTACAAAAAATAGCACTTGGTTGTTGTATGGACATAAAATTGAAAACCAGGTATTTTAAAATTAAATAAAAATATAATTTGATAAAAGTGGCAGTATTCGATGGGACTATGCACTTTACAAGGCTATCTGTATGGATAATCCATTATTTGTATCAGCGTTTTTATGAGTATTTGAAGTTAACCATTATATTAAGTCAACATTTAATAACCCGCAGTTCTTGTAACTACCTATATGTAATAGATATGACTTACAAAGAATATTATAAGTCTGAACTTATTAAAATACTACAAAAATAGCACTCGGTTCTTGTATGGCTATAAAATTGTAAACTAGGTACTTTAAAATTAAATAAAAATATAATTTGATAAAAGTGGTACTATTCGATGTTACTATGTACTCTACAAGGCTATCTGTATGGATAATCCATTCTTTGTATCAACGTTTTTATGAGTATTTGATGTTAATCATTATATTAAATAAAAATTTAATAACCCATAGTTCTTGTGACTACCTTATATAATACATATGACTAACATAGAACATTATAAGTCTGACCTTATTAAAATACTACAAAAAATAGCACTTGGTTGTTGTATGGACATAAAAATGAAAACTAGGTACTTTTAAATTAAATAAAACTATAATTTGATAAAAGTGGTACTATTCGATGAAACTATGCATGCTACAAGGCTATTTGTATGGATAATCCATTATTTGTATCAGCGTTTTTATGAGTATTTGAAGTTAACCATTATATTAAGTCAACATTTAATAACCCGCAGTTCTTGTAACTACCTATATGTAATAGATATGACTTACAAAGAATATTATAAGTCTGAACTTATTAAAATACTACAAAAATAGCACTCGGTTCTTGTATGGCCATAAAATTGTAAACTAGGTACTTTAAAATTAAATAAAAATATAATTTGATAAAAGTGGTACTATTCGATGGGACTATGCACTCTATAAAGCTATCTGTATATATAATCCATTCTCTGTATCAGCGTTTTTATGAGTATTTGGGGTTAACCATTATATTATGTCAAAATTTAATAACCCACAGTTCTTGTAATTACCTATATATAATAGGTATGATTTACATAGAACATTATCAGTCTTACCTTATTAAAATGCTACAAAAATAGCACTCGGTTGTTGTATGGACATAAAATTGAGAACTAGGTACTTTAAAATTAAATAAAACTATAATTTGATAAAAGTGGTACTATTCGATGGGACTATGCACTCTACAAGGCTATCTGTATGGATAATCCATTCTTTGTATCAGCGTTTTTATGAGTATTTGAGGTTAACCATTATATTAAGTCAAAATTTACTATTCCGCAGTTCTAGTAAGTACCTATATACAATAGATGTAACTGACATAGAACATCAAAATTGTAACCTTATTAAAATACTACAAAAATAACAGTCCGTTGTTGTATGGACATAAAATTTATAAACTAAGTACTTTAAAATTAAATAAAAGTATAAATTCAATCTCCTGAAAATTTAGGAATATTTTGGGTTATTTTTTTGTCATTTCTCGAAACTTTTTGAACTAAATCCTTTACAATATGATTTTAAAAATAAAAAAAATATTAATTAATATTGCAAATTACTTCCTATAGGTTAAGAATCCTTGGTAATTTATACAAATGTTAGTAAAGTTAAAAATTGTATTTAGTTGTGAATATTATTCTAAGCAATAACTGCGACGAATTCAAGTTGTCTTAAAATAAATTTTCATTCTGACAGTCAAAACTATGTGATGATACGATATTATTATTCTAATTATATTTATCTCATGTCGATCTTAGCATTCATTTACATTTCCGTCTTTAATTTTCTTTGAAAATTGTATTGACATTACTGTTTGGTTTTGAATTTTTCAACATTTTACATAGGCGTTAACAGATAAATTTATGAATCCTCCCACACATATCATGCACGACAGGAGGTCAATGAATAATGTTTCATTTGCTAAATAAAGTATAATATTATGACAGACATAATGATTTATCTCATTACTTTTTTTACTCCATGAGATACAATATGACTATTTAAATTCCGGAGTTAAATCCCTCGGCAATCAAACTAAATCACTGAGTGTTATGGCTCATTATATATGTATGGTTCATATATCACATTTCAGGCTCATCTAGTTTCCTAATTTATATTTTTATTAATAGTTAGTCTATTATATTAATCAACTATAATTATAATTATCAACATTTCTTGGGATAAACTGAAGTCAGCTGTAGAGATTGCAGCTGAAATCTATGACAATCATGTTGAACAGGGCTTATAATAATTTTTTCAGACTTTGGATAATATTGACAATATAAAAAAAGCTGCATATTCACAACTAATACAGCCGTCAGTAAACAAGAGGAATTACAGAACTAACATGGTTGTCCGTTTGGTTGAAATACTGCATTTTAAAAAATGACACATATTTTTCCTCTCAGCAATACACGGACTTTATTTACTGAGGCAATTAACCATTGAAGCACCACTCTGGTTCTATATATCTCTGAGGCATTTTGAGTAATATTGACAATATAAAAAAACTAAATATTCACAGCTAATACAGCCGTCAATAAACAAAATGAATTACAGAACTAACATGGTCGTCTGTATGGTTGAGATATTGTATTTTAAAAAAGACACATATTTTTCCTGTCAGCAATTCACGTTTAATCAACCATTTAAGTACCAATCTGGTGCTATATATCCCTGAGGATTTGTAGACTTGTCCCGGCGGTGTTGGGTAGATCGGAAGTATTGAACCACCCCCACCTGACCAGCTCCTTTTAAGGTACCTGCCACACGCCTGTCCCGCTGTAGGCTCGACTGGGGAACGAATGGAGTAGAGTAGAGGTCATAGGACGAATTCGGTATACAGAATGACCTATGTGCACAGTTGATGGTTACCGTAAACGAAGGAAACAAATATTTGATGAGCCATCCTAACGTAAGCTTATCGCACCTAATTTGAGAACTGAAAATAGAATCTTGGTCGCAAAAATAGAGATCCAAAATGTAGGAAAATAACATTTGAAATTTATACGAACCAAATGAATTTTTTATATTAAATTAAATTAATTTTCTCTATGATTCTGTAAATATCTACTGTAATAACACGAGTAATAATTTATATTTTATAACATGCTCAATTCTTTTTTAGAATTTGTTACTTTTTGGCAGTCCTTAATTCTTTTAAAATTTGAAATGTCAGATGCATTTACAGTTTAAGGTTTATGAAATATAACAGATATTTATGATTAATTTGACATAAGTATTTGCTTTCTAATAGACATGTTTCAAAAGTTATCTATTTTTTTGCAGTATATTTTTTATTATTTCTTAAAGTTTAATATTTGAAGGAGTAAAACGTAACAGATATTTAAAGTTACATATATATTAAAGAATTTGTAAAAATCCATTTTAAAACAGGCAAATCTTTAAACTTGTGGTAAATAGACAGTAATAATGGAGAAATTATTATATTTCGAAAAGTACTGTAATTCTTTATATGTTCAATTTTAAGCATCTTTAATCCTTCTTTAATAAGCTCTATAATAGTATGCTGACGTTTCTTAACATCTGCCGCAGCGTAAGATCTTAAAACCTCCGTGTACCGATGTACTTTCGCACGAAGGTCAGCACGTGCATACACAGCTGTGGACTAAATTTAAAAGATGAATTTAGGTGCAGCTGTTGACTTCGAGTTTTAGCTGGGAGTCCTGCGGAGAAGTCAACAGCAGCACCTAAATTCTTCTTAGAAATTTACCCCACAGCTGTGTATGCCCGCTCTAACCATGGTGGGGATAGTGCATTTGTACACTTGGATTATACTTCAGATTTAAAATCGTGTCTCTAGGTCAATGGTTCATTTCCCCATTGGATCAAATGAGCAAGATATTTGGATCTTTCCCAGTTTTTTTACACATATAACAGTAACACTAGTTAAGTTCACGATAATTAGAAATCTAAAACGTCTTTCTCCCTAAAATATGTGCACTATGGGATCACAAATTATGGTGTCACAGAGTCAAATTATATCTCTCAAAACCTGCGATAGACTGAAAAAATTATTTTTCTTATATTTATGAATAACCCTACATTTTTATGAGACTTTTTTTAATTTTAAATATTAAAATATTTTAAAGTATTATATAATATAATATTATATATTATAAAATATTATATTTAATATTTAAAAAAATATTTAAATTTGTATAAGTTTAATTAGGTGTGCTAAAATGTTTTTAATTTTTTCAAATAATTTTAAATTTTCAATTTAAAATTTTTCAAAAATATTTTAGAAATAGATTAACATAAAATTTGTTGTATTATTCATAAAATTCCGGCAAAAATTTCTAAAAATGATAATTTTATTTAAACATTTGGTGTAAAAGAGTTAAACATAGTATTAAAAATATTTTTCAGAGGTATCATTGAAAATTCCCAATAGTATATGTTCAATTTTATCACATGAGAATTAGTTACGTGGAACTCAAATATTAGGTAGTATTGCATACATTAAAGTTACCATGCAGTACAGTGTTTTAAATATTTAAAAACTTTAAAAACATAAGAATATATTTTATATGTAATATATAAGTAAAATATTTCGTTACTTGAAGGGGAAAATCTACAGTTTTAACGAAATAGTAATCGCTTTTATTTCATGAATAATTTTTCCATTAGAAAATATCAATTTTGAATTATGTTAATGACGTAGCATTATTGTTTTTCTGAACTTTTCATGAAAAAATATCAATGCATCTTAACATTTATATTTTGAAATTTTTATAGTTTTTTCTTTCTAATTTATATTTTTTTCTTATATATTCACGAATAAATCGATTACTGCAGTATTTACTTAAAATAAATTAATAATTAATAATTAATATATTTATTAAAAACTGTACAACTCGTGACTTGAAATTGTTCGAGTAGAAAACGATTCCCAATTCTAGCAAAATTCATACTGTATAGAGGATGACAATTATGCTTTCTATTTATAGAGAATAAGTATGTATTGAATCATATTTAAATAAAAAATGTTCATTCGACATTATAAATAAAAGAAACAACATTTGACGTCACACCATGCCAAACGATGGCCTACTGGTTAGGGTGCTGACATTCGGTACCTGAGTTCGTGGGTTCGAATCCCACTGTGGCATGGATATTCGTAGCAGTTCGGAATCGGCTTTAAGCTGTAGGTTCCAGTCTCATTACCCCTCTTGTTGCAAAAGAGTAGACCATAGCACTCTAAACCGAACCAAACCAAAACATCACACCATATTCATTTTATTTATAAAGATAAAAAATTTAGAAAAACAATTATGAGTTTCAACAACTAAAAATGTTAAACAATCAATATTAAATTCTCGACTATGTTTTTTCGTAAAAAGAAAGATCTTATTCTATAGAAATATGACCACAAATAGCTTACAAGTCGCTGTTTACATAGTATAACCATGTCTTAAATATATTATAAAAGAAAAATTCAGATTAAAGTAAAGAGTAATGCAGTGACTTTAATAATGTGTTAAACATATCTAAGAACATAAAATGTAAGGATTGCATCTAAAAGGTTAAATGTGTTTTTTATGTTTGTTAGGAATGAAAACTACTTTAGTGGTTATTGAATATTTAACTAATCCATTATACACTTGTTTACTTTGGGCATATAATGTAAAAAAGGTTTCTCTTTTAACAAAACATTAGATTTACAGTGAAATGAAATATGTTGAAAAGACTTAACAATGTAACCAAAAGAACTGTACTCTATAATAATTCAATTAATATATTTAACTCTATGTAAATTAGTATAAAATATTATTCTGTTTATAATGCAATATAATTGTTAGTTTTGTTCATCATTGATATTTTAAAACCTTTCAATGTGTTTTAAATGTGTACATAACAATACACATTTTCTTCAATTAATAAAGCGAATGATATATCTTTAAATAAAATTTTAAATTTAGAATAAAATTTAAAATGAAAGTTGTATGATTTTTCTGAAAACTGTAGAAACTTTGAAGACTTTATTTCAGAAAGAATTTGAAATATATAAAGACAAATATTTTCCTTTTTGTAGAAATATTACATTTATAATGAAACCCTGTATATTGTAAATTGCTAAAAACCTAAAAATCAGATAATTCTTTTTAAAACTTTGATTAAATAAAAAAAATTATAAAAGAAAAATTGAGATTTATGTAAACAGTAACGCAGTGACTTTAAAAATGTTTTAAACATATCTAAGAACATAAAATGCAAGAATTGAATCTAAAAGGTTAAATGTTTTTATGTGTGTCAGGAATGCAAGCTACTTTACAGTTGTTGAATATTTAATAGTTCTATTATACACGTCTTTACATTAGACACATTATTTAAAAAAGGTTCCTCTTTAAAAATAAAAATAAAAATAAAAATAAATAAACATTAGATTTACAGGGAAATCAAATATCTTGGAAAGGACTTAACAATGTAACCAAAAGAACAGTACTAAATAATAATTCGATTAATATATTTAACTCGAAATAAATTAGTATAAAATATTATTTTATTTATAATGCTATATAATCATCAGTATTATTCATCATTCACAATTAAAAACCCTTCAATGTGCTTTAAATGTGTAAATAAAGTCACAAATTTTCTTCAATTAATAAAGAGAATGATATATCTTTAAATGAAATTTAAATTTAGAATAAAATTTAAAATGAAAGTTGTATGATTAATCTGAAAACTGTAGAGACATTTAAGACTTTAATTCAGAAAGAATTTGAAAGATATAAAAACAAAGATTTGTCTGTTTGTTAAAATATTACATTTATAATGAAACTCTGTTTATTGTAAATTGCTAAAAATCTAAAAATCAGATAATTCTTTCTAAAACTTTGATTAAATAAAAAAGAAAAATTATAAAAGAAAAATTGATATTTAAATAAACAGTAACGCAGTGACTTCAACACTAGATTGCCCGAAATTTCTTGTATACCTATATTGCCCAAAAACAGTCAAAATGACTGCATTGTGAAAAAATAACAAATATGTAAAGAAATTTGTTTAAAATTAATTTTTAATATTATATAATAAAGGAGGGAAGAAGTAACTACAATTATTCATAAACCCATTTATATGTTATAGAAAGAGTCTCCAAATTCTAAGAAATTGTGTCATTATATTTCATAATTGTTTTTCTAATTGAAATTAAAGAAACAGTCAAAATGACTGCCTTGGGCAATCTAGTGTTAAAAATGTTTTAAACATATCTAAGAACATAAAATGCAAGAATTGCATCTAAAATATTAAATGTTTTTTTATGTATGTCAAGAATACAAACTACTTTAGTGTTGTTAAATATTTAATTGTTCTATTATACAAGTGTTTACTTTAGACACATTATCTAAACAAGGTTCCTCTTTAAAAAATATTAGATTTACGGTGAAATCAAATATATTGGAAAATATATAACAAATTAACCAAAAGAACAGTACTCTATAATATGTCGATTAATATATTTAATTAGAAGTAAATAAGTATAAAATATTAATTTATTTATAATGCAATATAATTGTTAGTCTTGTTAATCATTGACAATTTAAAAAATTTCAATGTGTTTTAAATGTGTACATAAAATCAAAAACATTCTTCCATTAATAAAACGAATGCTATATCTTTAAATAAAACTTAAATTTAGAATAAAATGTAAAGTGAAATTTGTATGATTTTTCTGAATACTGTAGAGTAATTTATAATACTTTAGTTCAGAAAGAATTTAAACATATAAAGATAAAGATTTGTCTCACAATCTTTCACCACAAAGGGCTTACAAGCCGCTGTCTACATGTAACCATGTCTTAAAGATATTTTAAAAGAAAAATTGAGATTTAAATAGAATAATGCAGTGTCTTTAATAATGTGCTAAACATATATAAGAACATAAAATGCAAGGATTGCATGTAAAATATTATTTTTTTTAAGAATTCAAGCGACTTTAGTGATTATTGGATATTTAATTGTTCCATTACACACGTGTGTACTTTTGACACGTTATATAAAAAAGATTCCTCTTTTAAAAGAATATGGAGTGAAATGAAATATACTGGAAAAGATTTAACAATGTAACCAAAAGATCAGTACTTTATAATAATTCCATTAATATAATTCGAAGTAAATTAGTATAACACATTATTTTATTTATAATGCTATATGATCTTTAGTCTTATTTGTCATTGACAATTTAAAGCATTTCAATGTGTTTTAAATGTGTACATAAAATGAAAAGCTTTCTTCAATAAAAAAGCGAATGATATATCTTTAAATAAAACTTAAATTTAGAATAAAATTTAAAATGAAAGTTGTATGATTTTTCTGAAAACTGTAGAGAAATTGAAGATTTTAATTCAGAAAGAATTTGAAAGATATAAAGACTAAGATTTGTATGTTTGTAGAAATATTACATTTATAATGAAACCCTTTATATTGTTAATTGATCAAAACCTAAAAATCGGAGAATTTTTCCTAAATCTTTGATTAAATAAATAATATATATTATAAAATAAAAATTGATGTTTAAGTAAAGAGTAATGCAGTGACTTTAAAAATATTTTAAACATATATAAGAACATAAAAAAAAGGATTTCATCTATAAGGTTAAATTACTTTATATTTGTCAGTAATACAAACTACTTTAGTGGTTATTGAATAGTTAATTGTTCTATTATATATGTGTTTACTTTGGACACATTATCTAAAACAGGTTCTCTAAAAAAAATCATTAGATTTACATTGAAATGAAACATATTAGAAAAGACTAAACAATGTAACCAAAATAACAGTACTCTATAATAATTCGATTAATATATTCAACTCAAAGTAAATTAGTATAAATTATTATTTTATTTATAATGCTATATAATCGCCAGTATTATTCATCATTCAGAAATTAAAACCTTTCAATATGTCTTAAATTTGTACATAAAATGAAAAACTTTCTTCAGTTAATAAAGCGAATGATATATCTTTAAATGAAATATAAATTTAGAATAAAATTTAAAGTGAAAATTGTATGATTTTTTTTAAACGTAGAGAAATTGCAGATTTTAATTCAGAAAGAATTTGAAACTTATAAAGACAAATATTGGTCTGTTTGTAGAAATATAACATTTATTATGAAACCCTTTATATTGTAAATTACTATGAACTTAAAAATCGAAGAATTCTTCCTAATCTTTGATTAAATAAAAAAACAAAAATAAAACAAATTAATATATAGAATGATTACATTTATAATACTTTAGAATTGCTATTTATAAATCTTTAAAAACACTTTCGAAAGCTTTAATCGGGAAACATTTTCCAGTCGTTTCTTATTTCTAAAAAAACGTAAGAGATATTCCGAAATCACTCTTGAACATGGAATAAAACTTACATGTCAATTTCGTATGTTTTTTCTTCAAACAGTAGGGAAAATGAAAAGTTGAATTAAGCTAGTATCCAAATGAAATGTAAAAAAAATTACAAAACAGATTACTCGTTAAAGCTTAAAGACTTTTTTTCCTATTTTATCAAATATGCAAGTGCAAAAAGTATTTTTCTTTTCAGTTACTTAAAAATCGAAAAGCTTAGAAGTTTCTTTTCAAAGACGTGTCAACACAAATAATTTATTGAATATAAAAACAAAATTGAATTCAGAAATTCGAGACAGAGATTTTATTTTCCAATACGCTTCAATCTTCCCTCGTTCAGAATGTTAAATAAACCTAGGTATTGGAAAAAGTATCTAGATCGATACTTTCCTATCAAGAAATACTACTTTTTTGGTTCAGAGATTGTTTGAAAGTTGTTTCTATGAAGAAAATATGTTTGCAAGTTTATTTTCTTTGATTTTTATGAAATTTACCTACAAACCTTGTTAAACATATCAAATTAGAAGGGAAGTATACATACGCTGAGTAGAGTGAACAATATAACAAAGGGGTAAATAGTATACAATTCGGTATCCGTAAAATGTATAATTTGTAATTATGTTTTAAATATTTAAGACATTACATGAATAAAACTTAAAATCATATCCGTATTTTACTTACATATAAAATAGTCATCGTAAACATATAAATGTCTCAGCCCACTTTTGAAATGCAACGACATTCACATTATCATTTTAAGAAATGTTTTTTTTAAATTCTTTATTGTACTTGTTCGAGTTTTTAATCTTAAATACAAACACCAAAAACATGCAAATTAGTCAATTGCTATGTGACATTTATAGATCCATCCATTCTTACAATTTTCATCCATATTACAGCTCCTATAAAGTAACAAATAACTGTATTGCTTGGTTCCTAAATGTAAAATTATGTAGCTTATAATAACAATTTATGTAAAATGGTCTCAGTAAACATATAAATGTCTCAGCCCACTTCAAAATGCAATGACATTCATATTATCATTTAAATTTTTTTTTAATTTTTCATTGTACTTTCTCGAGATTTTAATCTTAAATTCAAACACCAAAAACATGTAAAGTAATCAATTGCTTTGTAACATTTAATGTTTCACCAATTCTTACAATTTTCAGCCACATTATAGCTCATAAAATAATCAAATTATTGTCCTCTTTGATTACTATGTTTCAAATTTTACAACACTTTAAAAATATGTTCATGTACATTACGCTATCAATAATATATCTAAGCCATTGATCGGCATACAACTAAAGAATGGTAATTATAAAGTTATAGCACCTTTAAGCCATTTTACAGATTCAGTGCAATCTTTAAATATGCTTGCAAGTTCATGTTCTATGATTTTTATGAAATTTACCTACAAACCTTGTTAAACATATCAAATTAAAATCGAAGTATACATACACTGAGTAGAGTGAACAATATAACAAAGGGGTAAATAGTAAACAATTCGTTATCCGTAAAATGTATAGTTTGTAATTATGTTTTAAATATTTGTAACATTACATGTGTAAAACAGAACATCATATCCGTATATTATTTATATATAAAATATTCTGAGTAAACATGTCTCAGTCTACTTCTTAAATGCAATATC
>CM063504.1:174674657-174684657 GCA_032207245.1 Pardosa pseudoannulata | reverse complement strand
TTTTTAAAGAAATGGAAACACATTAAATAGGTGAAAATATTAAAAGATGAATATTTATATCAGTGTGTGACTGCAATATATTTTTTTTATGTTTTAAAACTTTAATGAAACTTTTGCAGAAAAATTTATGAAAATAAATTAAAAAATATTGTTTTTATAGGAAAAGAAACCAAAAGTATAATGAAGATTTGAGCATTTGACAATGTCAACATTTTATGATATCTTGAAAAATGTTCTAATGGGCACTGGAAAATGATGAAATCTCTAATTACACTTTTTCCATACGGTGTTAGGTTTTTAATTTTCAGGTATCACTGATTCTATGTCACATGTATATTGATCATTATGGTATTAACACATAATTTTACAGATTGATCACTAGGCTGAAAAAGACGTATTCTTTATCATAAATAATATATACTGTAAATCGTTTTATAACACAATATTACCTCTTTAATTGTATTAAAATTTGTGTACCGGTATTAATGGAATTTTTCCTTTGTAATAAATGGTATTTTAAATAGAGTACAAATATATTTTGAAATACCAGCTTTGCATTTCGCCCCGGAAGAACTGACAGATACGTTATGAAAAAAGCGATCTTCACAGTTGGGCATTGTTTTCAAATGAATTTCACTGATGATAAAATTAATCATAAACTTTATTCGGATGATTACCTAAAAAAGTACACCTGATTTAATACAGTTCAACTCGCTCAATTTGCTTGAAATCAACATTAAACCTTCATGTATTTGTCGAAAAGAAATGTCAACACATAGATTATATAGATTGGTAAACTCAGCACTGATACACAAAATTCGGTTCTAGATATATTGTTTCTTAACAATGTTTGTGCAACAATGCTGAAAAAGTAAAAGGTTTTTTTTATATAAAACTATAAAATGCTCTTGTATAAAACACCTTCGAATATGTACCATACTTCACAAGTGCTCGTCAATTTTAATAAGTTTTAAGATATAAATTTATGGAAAATTGCATTACTCTAATTTTTTAGCAAATTGAATTCCTCAAAATTAATTCTTCAACTCCCATAAATCAAGTGTTACAGAATTAGATGTACATCTTTAGGAATACAATAGTTACTTAACACATTGTATGTGGGACACGTACTAGTACGTTTTCTGACGATTGATACTTGATCGCAGGGCAAGTACTAGTACTTTTTCTAACAATTAAATATTACTAGAGCGCGGAACACATACTAGTACGTTTTCTTACGATTGATACTTGAGAGCATTGCACCTAATAGTACGGGTTATTATAACAACATGATTTGTTTGTGGGTACAAAAATAACGGTATATACAGAAAACGGAGCCGAATGTTTTTGTCTACTACATGGATTCTATAAAAATTTCGACAAACAAAAACTAGTTTTTACATCAGTCAATATGGAACCACAGTACGGGATGGTCGATTAAAAATATCAAATTAGATATAAAACTAATCTGTTTATTTATCCTTGCGAAAATAATATTATATATATATATATATATATATATATATATATATATATATATATATATATATATATATATATATATATATATGTATGTATACGTATATATGTATATGTATATATATATATATATTAATTATTATATATATATATACACAAGCGCATATATATATATATATATATATATATGTATATATATATATATATATATGTATATATATATGTATATATGTATATATGTATATATATATATATGTATATATATATGTATATTTCAATATAAAATACGAAAAGTTGGTTAAAAATTTAAATAATTTTCGATCTATTGAGATTTAACTGAATAACTAAATTTACGCTCAAAACGCCAGCTCCCGGTTCAATTCCGCGGCGAAATGTACCCGCACACTATGTGCTAATAAGTATGAGACAAATAAATATTTGTAAATCATGCAATTTCATTTTAGGAAATTTTAAATTTATTATCCTTAATAAAGTCTTTATTTACTATTAAAATTTTTATTATATAATTTAGGGGAAGGAGTTCATTAATATAAATCTCATTTTACTAGAATTAAAATATTATTTACAATATTCTCGTTTGATTCAAAGTTTGTCTAGTGCATATATTCGCATAATATGTCTTTCAACCATCATTCGGCAACCTTTATCATCAAATATTACCTTCATAGAATCGAACAATAGATTGTTTAAACATGAGGGACTTGAGTCAACATTTCGTGCCCCTTCGTTGCTTAGTTTAAAGTTACATAAACGGAAATAGCTTAGATAGATTAGTAAACTGTGTATACATATGTAAGTTATTAAACTTGGATGTATTTGACATATAAATAAATAGATTGCATTTAAGATGTTATTTTTACTAAAGTACTTGCAATAAAAGATTTCTAAAATATGATGAGAGGAGAATATTAAATCGTTTTAAATATAAAGTCCTATGCAGCATATGAATGGATACCTGTTTATTTAAAATAATTACACATCTGAGAATATTAAGTATTCTACTTAATCTTCTCAGAATGCTTAAATGTATAATAAAGAGATTGCATTTAAGATGTAATATCAGAATGCTTAAATGCATAATAAAGAGATTGCATTTAAGATGTAATCTCAGAATGCTTAAATGCATAATAAAAAGATTGCATTTAAGATGTAATTTTTATTAAAATATTTGCAATAAAAGACTTCTAAAATATGATGAGAGGAGAATATAAAATTGTTTTAATTATAAATTTCTATGCATTATATGAATGGATGCCTGCTTATTTAAAAGAATTACACATCTGAGAATATTAAGTAATCTATTTAATATTCTCAGAATGCTTAAAATGCATAATAAAGAGATTGCATTTAAGATGTAATCTCAGAATGCTTAAATGCATAATAAAGAGATTGCATTGAAGATGTAATCTCAGAAAGCTTAAATGCATAATAAAGACATTGCATTTAAGTTGTAATTTTTATTAAAATATTTGCAATAAAAGACTTCTAAAATATGATAAGAGGAGAATATAAAATCGTTTTAAATATAAATTCCTATGCATTATAGGAATGAATGACTGTTTATTTAAAATAATTACACATCTGAAAATATTAAGTAATCTACTTAATATTCTCAGAATGCTTAAAATGCATAATAAAGAGACTACATTTAAGATGTAATCTCAGAATACTTAAATGCATAATAAAGATATTGCATTTAAGATGTAATCTTAGAATGCTTAAATGCATAATAAAGAGATTGCATTTAAGATGTAATTTTTATTAAAATATTTGTAATAAAAGACTTCTGAAATATGATAAGATTAGAATATAAAATCGTTTTAAATATAAATTCCTATGCATTATAGGAATGAATGACTGTTTATTTAAAATAATTACACATCTGAGGATATTAAGTAATCTATTTAATATTCTCAGAATGCTTAAAATGCATAATAAAGAGATTGCATTTAAGGTGTAATCTCAGAATGCTTAAATGCATAATAAAGAGATTGCATTGAAGATGTAATCTCAGAAAGCTTAAATGCATAATAAAGACATTGCATTTAAGTTGTAATTTTTATTAAAATATTTGCAATAAAAGACTTCTGAAATATGATAAGATTAGAATATAAAATCGTTTTAAATATAAATTCCTATGCATTATAGGAATGAATGACTGTTTATTTAAAATAATTACACATCTGAGGATATTAAGTAATCTACTTTATTTTATATAACATAAAGTACAAATTTCAGGTTTAAAAAAGTATGAAGCACGAGAATGGATGTATTTTAGAAACAGACAGAAAGATGTTTACAGGATTCTCGTGTCAAGTGAGTCCTAAAATTAATAGTACGAAAATAGGGCTAATAATAGAAATTAATATTAAGAACGACTCTGCCATACCACACATGGAATATGAGCAGAAATATACAGGGGGTAGGCAGTGCTTGTGCAAATTTTAATCAAGTTCGTACTTTTGATCGTCGATCAATTTGGTTGAAATATCAACCACCCGTTCTCAAAAGATTTATGTTATCAGTTTCAGACACCGTGGTCTTGATAACTATAGTCGATTTATAACAATAAATGATATGCAAAATTAGATAAATTTAACCCCTTTAATTTACACTTACTAAATATCAAATGAAAAAACTCACCTTATATTTATGTACTGTATATTATCCTTGAAAACATAAGAATTGTATACATAATGAAAAAAAATCGATCATTTGTTGACTGCCTACAAATTTTTCTAAAAAACTCATTGATAAATTTTTCGTTATCAAAATGTTTTTAAAGTCATCGGAGCTGTGTTGTACTGCACGTTTCATTACTTTCAATGCAATTCAGAGGCTGAGAAATGTTTAAATGAGCTGCAGCATTGGGCTGACTCATTTTTATTAGCTTGTTCTATTTTTTGTTTTAATGTTACACCATTTCAATTTCTGGCTCGATATCGACAAGCTGCATCTAAGCAAGCAAGACATAAAATGTGAATGCGCTCCTTCTCAGATCCGTTAAGAATGTGTTTCCTTCTGCTTATCTGACAACCATTGACCACTAGCAGGGTGTGTGTATTTCTAAAAAATTCCAGGAACGTGTAATTTCGCACTCCTTTGTTCATTCTCCTTTTCCCTACGTGAAAGAGGTAGAATTCTAAGAATTTAAAACAACAGCGAAGGGAAAGAAAATATTGGGTTCCTCCTGAATACATTGTGAATATCCCTTTGACAGTTAAAATGAGGTTCGAAATTTGATAGAATTAACTGATATAACGAAAACATAAATCTATAATTTTAACATACAAATGAATGAAAATCGGCACCAAGTGATTTCGATAACAATAAGCGATTGATAAAACCAACAGCGATCACATTAAGCGGAGTCTACTGTATATTTATATGATTATTAATGTATTTGAACAATTTAAAAGGTCTAAGATTGTATAATTACATATTTATGCACCACACACAAGCATAACTTTAACTTTACTTTATATCATTCTATCGTCTCCCTTCTTCGATATCGATAAGCCATAACCCCTCCAGATGGTGGTAATGACTTGCAGTGGTCCATAGTGTGGATGGGATCTTTAATTTATAAACGATTACTTTACTTTATATCTTCATTCTATCATCTCTCATCTTCGATCTCTATAAAATAAATACCCCCTCCAGACAGTGGTAATGACTTGCAGGGGAGCGTAGTGTGGATGGGGTCTTTACTTTATAATCGTTTACTTTAATTTATACCGTCATTCTATCGTCTCCCATCTTCGATTTCATAAGCCATACCCCCTCCAGACGGTAGTAATGGCTTGCAGTGGGCCATAGATGGAGCGGATCTTTACTTTTAATTAACAATTAGATAACAGTGGCTAAGAAAATGACTAGTAAAAATTAAAATCGTTTATTATTCTATTATGTTAGAGTACATTCGTTGTATTATTATAAATGATATTTGAAGAATATAAATAATTCTTAGGTTATATTTGATATAAAAAAGTTAGTTTAAGATTTAAAAATTTCTAAATTTATTTTAATGTAAAATGTTGTCTCATTTTTTTCTTTATATATAAATTGTATAGTTTTACAATAATTCTTTGTAAGAAAATTATATATTTATTTCAAAGTGAAAATCACATTAATGTTTCAAATAAAATAATTTTCTAAATAGAGAACAGAAATTTTTGTTTTATATTGAATCAAATGCAGATTTATTATAGTTCAGAAACTATAAAAATGTAAATAAATATAATAAAATCTTTTATAATATATATATATATATATATATTACATTTATATTATATTTTCCCAATATAAATAAAATGATTTATTATTGTATTAAAATAAAATATTTATAAAAAATGTTATTTATAGAATGTAAATAATTCTTAACTTTTTTTGATATAAAAAATTAGTTTAAAATTTAATAATTCCTAATTTTATTTTTATGTAAAATGTTTTCTAACTTTTATTTTCATATATAAATTTTATGGTTTATAAATAATTCTTTGTAATGATATATTTTTTTACAAAGTGAAAATCGCATTCTTGTCTTAGATAAACTATTTTTCTAAATTGATAGCAGAAATTTTGTTTTATATTGAATCAAATACAGATTTATTACAGATCAGAATATATAGTCATAAAATTATTCATTTTTTGTTATGAACTGATATTTATTAGTTCTAAACTTAGTTTAAGTATTTATATTAATAGTTTATAGGTCGTTCTACAAGCAAAATGCATAATTTTTTCCTGATATATTTATGATATTAGTATCAGATTACAGCTAAAAATGAGGACTTCAAGTTTACTCTCATATCTGAAAAGAAACCACTAAAGAAAATAACTTCATTTCTTGTTTTAAAAATAAGAGTTTCATCTGCAGAAGCATAGATACAGCAATTGTTAGATAAGCGAAATGTGAGAATTTTTGAAATACTACTTGC
The DNA here is from genome assembly GCA_032207245.1 of Pardosa pseudoannulata. Classification (NCBI taxonomy): domain Eukaryota; kingdom Metazoa; phylum Arthropoda; class Arachnida; order Araneae; family Lycosidae; genus Pardosa; species Pardosa pseudoannulata. Next base: position 174,678,217 of record CM063504.1, on the reverse strand, counting down.
ATAAAAGCACAAATTTATATTTCCTGCCTAAGATTTGCAATAATTTGTTTAAAAGTGATAAAGTCTTGACAGAAATAATGACTAATTTCATATTTTTTCCTCTATTCATTCTTGAAAAAAATTAAAAAAAATTGCAGTAAAAATGTGTATGAAAATATTTATAAAATTGTTTGGATGGCGTTAATATCCTTACATTTATTATTAAATTATTAAACGGCATTAACGTACATACATTTTTAGTTAACTCATAGACTTTACATACTTATTATAAGTAATAAATTCATCTAAAGTTTATTCCCTTAATTTAATTAGGTTATACTAATGTAATAATACCTAATGTAATAGTTAAGAAATGCTATTTCAATTTAATGATACTAATTATCCCCTTAACGTGAACGCTCGAGTTAACTCGAGCGCTTTAAACTGGCCAAACTGTGTCCACTTGAGATAATTCCAGAGGCATTGTACTTTTGGAGATATTGAGCTGTGTGTTGAGCTAAAAGTGATAGCAAAGGAAAAAAGGAAATGAAAAGAGAGTCGTTATATGTGTAATAGTTGCAATGTCTGGCAATGTGCTGCACCTTGTTTCGAAATATATCACACAAAAGACAATTTTGATTAATTTTATAAATAATAATATTGTTATTATTTATGTTTTAAAAAAATAGATAAGTTTATTCTTAAAGGTAGTTCAAAAAGACAGGTAAAAAAGTCGATGTGTGTGTAATATTACAATATTTGTCTATTTTCTGAAATGTTATTAATATGAAAAATTAAAATAAAAATTCCGATTATTTTTGTAATTTTGTAATTTTCTTGGCAAGACAACTAAATTGTGTTTTCTTACATAAAAAATAAATGATTTATCATGGCCAGCAGTTTTTAAAAAAACTGTGCAGTAAGGGATTAAATATAAATCAGTTAAAAGGTAAATCAAAATTTCTATTTCCTGTAAAATCATGGGTTATAATATAATTAAAATATGTGTTATGTTATACTATTGTTTAAAGAAATGCATAAAAAATTCTTCTATAAGCCATAAGGAATGTTATTACTAGAGCACTCATGTGAGTAACATATATAATAAAAGCTAAAGAGTAGGAAAAGTAAAACCTAATAATTCAAATTATCTAAAAAACTCTAAAACATAGACAAGATAAGCGAAATGTGAGAATTTTTTAAATACTACTTGCATAAAAGCACAAATTTATATTTTCTGCCTAAGATTTGCAATAACTTAAAAAAGTAAAAAGTATTTATTAAGTTAAATTAAGTATTTATTAAGTTTATTTATTAAGTTAAGTAGTTAAAAAGTATTTATCGTCATAGTATAAAACTTAGAATGAAATGTTTATTCTTTCGAATTCGATAAGCAAAGCATTTCTAATTTTTTTCATTTTTTAAAAGAAATAAAATTTATGTATTTTATGCTATACATTTAAAAAATTTATTTATTAGATCTTAATATTTATATTTTGTAAGAGAAACCTTTAGAGAAAATAGCATATGTTTAAATAAATTAAAAGGATACAAAATATCTTGAGACAATCAAAATACCTTTCTACAAAATATAAGTTTCCTACTGTAATAAATGAAAACCTGTAATTTATGACACTCTGTGTTTCAGATATCTTATTATTTTTCTTGGTTGTAGCATTACTTATAGCGTCTATTTATACAGATGACAAAATATATCAGAGTGTTGGCACTCCATATCTGTAACAATCACTTACTAAGCAGACATGGCAATAGAAGATTGCAACATAATATTTGGATCACAAAATTACGAAAGATATATGTACTTACGATTACAGTGATAAAAAAAACATTGAATAGGGTAAAAAACGAGTGTTCATTGGATTTACACAAGATTTGGAGGGCGACAACAGTTTCTTATACACAGAGGTATACAAAAATGAAAATATCTACACAGAAACAATTTATTTATATGAGTCAGTATTAGTACACTTTGCTCAAACTGTTATTCGTGACATTACAGTGAAAAGTTTTAAAAGATTTTTAATTAAATAAATATAAAGTTGTCGCAACTTCGAATGATGAAATATGATATTTTATACAGTTGATTAAATCCTGTTTCAGAGTACATTTTGTACAGAGCAAAGCATTATATTAAAGTGTAATAACATATTTTTATTTAAATGCTCAATACTGAACTAACAAATGAAATTATTTTTTGGTTTATTGGCAAACTTTTCTAATGTTTCTAAGATATACAATTTTGAATATTTTTGAGGAAAATTAATACTTTTGAATACTGTACATTTGTTTTTTATATATATTATAGATTATTCTAAGAAATGCACATGTTTGGAAAAATGTTTTCTTATTATTATAAAAGTATAGTCAGAATTTGCCTGTCTTGCAACAATTTTTCAGATTTGGTTTGGTTTGGAGCGCTACGGTCTACTGTTATGCACACGAGGGCTAATGAGACCGGGACCTACTGCCTAAATCCGATTCTGAATGGCTACGAACATCCATGTCATAGTGGGATTCGAACCCACGAACTCCGGAACAGCCGATCAGCGCCCTAACCAATCGGCCAGCGATTTTTCAGATTTAAGTGCAAGATTAGGGAAAACGTGGAGCCATTTGCCGGCTACCAATCTGAATCTTGTTGAATATACAGAAAATTTATATCTTTAGGATAGAAAGCTTTATTTAAGTGTAATTTTAAGAAGAATTTTAAGTGTAAGGCACTCCTTTGATTAAGACATTTAGAGGCTGGGAAAAAGATTTTAAGGAATTAGAATGGAAGAAAGGAGACTTTAAAGAAATATTACAGTTAAGTAATTTTGATATATTACACACACACACACACACACACACACACACACATATATATATATATATATATATATATATATATATATATATATATATATATATATATATATATATATATATATATATATATATATATATATATATATATATATATAATGCCTCATTTCAAATAGAAACAAACGAGCTCCGAAGATGCGAACCGAAATGTCTCCGGTTCGAGTTTATTTCCGACAATTTTTATTCGCTTTTTTAAATGGTCAAGACGTTTCCTAAATCAAGCAAATTTTCTGTACTATTAAAAGAATTCTAGAATATTATTTTACCCTATAAATAATCCTGGTAAAACAGCGAGCGGCACTTCTTGTTCCACTGCGAGGTAGGTAGCTTCGCATTTATTAAATGCTATTATTTGTTAATATGACATATTTCATATGTGCAACATATATATCCGTGAGAACTATATATATATATATATATATATATATATATATATATATATATATATATATATATATATATATATATATATATATATATATATATATATATATATATATATATATATATATATATATATATATATATATATATATATATATATATATATATATATATATATATATATATATATATATATATATATATATATATATATATATATATATATATATATATATATATATATATATATATATATATATATATATATATATATATATATATATATATATATATATATATATATATATATA
>CM063504.1:174647931-174650431 GCA_032207245.1 Pardosa pseudoannulata | reverse complement strand
ATATATATATATATATATATATATATATATATATATATATATATATATATATGTCAGGATTTAAAATGTAGATTAATTTTAAGAGATTTTAATTAGGGTTTCTTTTATTGAGAGTGACGCGGCATGAGGAGTTAACCACATAAATACGGCTCACGCGCAGTGATCTGGGCAGAGAGCAGTATGCACATTTCACGGTCAGACCCGTAGCTCCCCGAAGCAACGAAGCCTGCCTTTGTTAGAAGTTGGGTGCCAATGTGAGGCGTCATTGAAGAAAGTAGTATGTGATGAGATTTGAATAAATATATGAAGTTGTACTCTAGACTTAAGTGACGTTTATTGGACTCTGTCATATATATATATATATATATATATATATATATATATATATATATATATATATATAATATCCATCTAGATTTTCTGCCCACTCTTATAAATACTAAAAACAAAGTAGAGTTAAATGCTTTAACAAAATGTTTAAGTTTTATTTCAATTTTACATTGAGATAGATTTTTCCATGAATAATGCATGGCAGTATAAAATTGCTATAGTTATTTTTCTTTTACATATAATTAAATTTCACTGTCTTATTTGAGGATTAAATACATGTTGTGACACATTTTAGTCTTTGTAAACCTCAGTAAATGGTATTTTGTTATATAATGCTATTGATGTTTCCCGTAACTTCTCAAAATACACTAAATGTTAATCGAAAAATGCTAAGTCGAACAGGCAAAAGCAGTAATTGTTTTTATCCATTACATGATAATGTTATATCGTGAAATAATTTTCTACAAGATGATATTTAAACGTACTTGAAATGGAATACAAATTGTAAAATCTTCTTTCATTCTTATAAATTTTACATGAAGTTCCAGTGAATTTATGAAAGGTATTATTATATATACTGATGATAATCTTTACAAAATATGACTTAACCGTAAAATACATAGGTAAAATTAGCATATAGAAATTAGCGTGAAATTAACTTTATTGTAGCATAAAGAGACTATGATAATATATACTGATATAATTCTAGACAGTAAACAATCAATACAATTATAAATTTTAATCTTAGAGAAACTGATCTCATATTCAATATTCTCACAAGACACACATAAATGTCTAAGTTTAATAAATTTACTTATTACTTTAGAATTGTGTAGTAATTCGGCTTCTCATTCCCTGGAAAAGCTTTAAACTTCCAGGAAAATCTTTCGTATCTAATTACTTTGAAACTCTAATCCGAATCGTTTTGTAATTTATATCAGGTTTTAATTAAAGGGATATCACGCTGCAAGTTTAGAATTTGTACACTTAAATGAATCCTACTGCCAATAAATATAAATGTTTTATCTTCAAATGAAATGGGTAACAAAAAATCTAAACACATAATCCCATTTTTATTCTGATTGAAATACTTCCTTTAATGTACACGTCATTTTATTTTTAAATTGCAATAAAAAAAGCAACGTACTTCATGCTTCTCTCTCTTTTTTTTTATAAAACTCAGCCATGAATGAAGTATTCTTTAATTAAAAGACCTCGAAGTTCCAATATATACTCTGACTCAAAAATGCTGAAGTAATTAAAAAGAGAAAACTTTTCTTTGGAAATTACAAGAGAAGAATTAATGGACAGTTAAATTTTTGTACGGTGTATTAAATTTGAGATTTTTCCTTTTTATTTCAAACAAGAGTTGCTTGAAAATGCTGCGTAATGAACTTTTATGGTTTATTCTATGACGCTGGCTATGATATACAGACTAATATGCTAGGAGCTTATTTCTTTTTAATTTTGAGAAGTTCAGTGTGTTATCTTTTCCCCAAAACTAATGAAAGTTTAAAGGAAAAGGGTTTCATTTACCTGTCAAACGTAGTCAGATGTTACTTTTTTCATAATTAGAAAAAAACAGAAATTATTTTTTACCCATGAAGATATAAAACCAGAAAAAAGTTTGCAATTTTCTGATATACAAAAAAAATATACAATTTTGTAGTATGTAGCATAATTATCTTTAAAGTTTTAAAACTAATGTTTTAGTAGTGTTATGAAACATGGATGTCATGTTAAAAAAACAAAATTGTTACTATTAAAGACTAATTTAGACTAACTTTAATGGAAAAGTTGGTAGGAAAAAATAATTTATCACTCTAAACTATGATGTATATTATTACAATTTAAAACAAAATTATGGATGCTTCAAAAATCTCTTCATTTACAAAATATAAGTTCTTTTCTCAAATGTAAGATAGTCTTCAGTAATGTTATCACATTTATTCTAAAACCTTTTCATTTAAGATATTCTAAATAAAAAAATTCAACTCAAAGTATGGAAATTCTTGATTTAATTCAGTGTATAAATAGTTAAGATGAAAAATACTTACACAATATTAGTTAAATTACTGTTTCGATCATATTAAAATTAACCATTATACATCTACAAACACACGCACATAAATGTATAAATAAGTATGTGTGAGTGTATGCGTGCGTATGT
>CM063504.1:174625431-174637931 GCA_032207245.1 Pardosa pseudoannulata | reverse complement strand
TTAAGATCTACATAAGATAAGAATTTTAGATATTGAATGTAAATCATGTGCTTGAAATATACAGCAGTTTTGTTTGAAAGATTATTAGTTCAGTTACATTCTTTCATAAATGTACACTCTATGGGATAAAAAAATGTTAAATGAAATATAAGTTTTGCTATTAGAGATATTCTAGATTGTAAATTGTATCTTTAAAATTAACTCAATATAACTAAAAGACAACGTAAGAAAATTACATAAATAAATATATATTAATAAATAAACAATAAATTTTTATCTATAAACGTACTATTACTTCAGAACAGCTATATATGAGACTTTGTTTCTGGGCTACAGTGGGAGTGTTAGTTAGATCATAATGTTTAAACATTTCTAGTTTTATGTTCCTTTATTATTTTTGACATTTTTATTATTTTTGATTTGTATGTACTTTAAATGCGTAATTTATATAGCAACAAAAAATATTGAATAAATAGTATCGTATTAACCCTATGTGTGGAACACATCGAGGAAAATGTCTCTAAAAATACTCTTAAGTTTTACTGTGTCAGTGACCAAAGTGGTCTATGAATATTTCCTTCACCCCTAGGTGACTAGTACGGGAAACACACCCTCGTTATTGTCCCTTTGTTTCCGGTTATAAATAGCTATATAAATAGATATTATAGATTGTTAATTATTAATACCCATAAAGCTCGCCAAGTCTATACCGAAGAAATAATGGATTCTAAAAGTACAAATTAAAATATTTTTGGAGAGGCTTATTTATATTTTTTACGAAAGTCGTCCAAGATATTTAAGTGGTGCAATTAGAGATACATCAGTTACCGCAAACGAAATGCTTCGAAATAGAAATTTACCAAGCTATGAAAAGCTATCATCGTCCTTGTGCATCAGGGGGTAGAGGTGAATCCCTCAATAAATGTTAGTGAAAGAGGGATGCAGTTCCTAAACAATCGACCTGACCCTCCAACCACAGAAATCCATGTGGAAAAGAACTGGTAGAAATGTACACTACATCCATTTTCGAAGCATTTTTGGAGGACGAAAATTGTACATTTTGAAGACATCATCGGTTTGGTGGAATTGTACATGCGAACCGCTTAGAGGGTTAATCTCATCACTATATTTTAATATGTGATAAGTTTTGTAAATTTTTTAATGTTACATTATATTATTATTTAACAAGGTTTTTTCACAAGATTAAAAATAACAAATATATCAATATCTTTAACATTAAAACTCAGCTTTTAGTAGCTCTAACTTGCAAATTTTAAACTGGGTATTAATAAATATTTAAATTAAATAATAAGAATATCATATAGTTTTAGATTATTTTATCAATGTCCAGCACAAAATTCAGCATTGGAATAAAATTGTATTAGAGTGAAATGAGTTCTTATATATCGAATTATTGTTTTATATTATTTTTATAATCTTATGTTTTTAAATGTACTAATTTATAATTTTTTATTTAAACAAACACTTCTTCTTCTATACTATCGTAGTTTGAAAATTTAGTAGTATGTAATTGAGATATTTGCTTAATAAAGTAAATCTTATAATACATAATTTGAAATATTTTATACTAAGAATTTTACGTGATTTATATTCACCACATATGAATTTTAAATTTATCATACACGTTGTAAAGATAGTTATTGCGATTTTGAAATGCAAATAACTGTTGCAGAAAGAAAAATGAGATGAGAAAAATTATTAAGTGCTGGAGCACGTTTTAATCAAGTAGCGTATACATCTTTTTAAAATATCATTTACACATTTTAACATTTTTATCTAAATTATGCATAATTAAAAATTAATTGATTTAAAATTAATTACGAGATTTAGAAACGTTTTTAATATATTACAGCACTTTACAGTAACATTTTACTTCCAATCTCATAGGGCAATAATTTTTCATGCTGAATAACTTCATGTAATAATGATTATGCAATAATTAAATTATAACATTACATAACAGAATGCTACAACATAAAATAATTATATAATAACATGGTTCTGACATGTATAGCATTAATACTAGTTGTTAATTTAAGGTACATAAGTTTTATACTGTAGATCTTTAATTTAGTGACAATGAAATGGAATAGATTGAATATTTTTAGTAAGTAAATATTCATAAATTATTACTTTCAAATAACAATATATCATTACTACAAATATTATATAAACAATAGTTTGATAGTTTACAACTAATTTTACACTATATGATAAATACTGTAGATAATATGATACTTTATTCTCGTTTGAAATTGAACATAATAAAATACTGTAAAATGTTATAAATTTATATAAATGTTTCTGTTTTGTTTGGTTTGGAGCGCTACGGTCTACTGTTTTGCACACGAGAGCTAATGAGATCGGGACCTACTACTTAAAGCCAATTCCGAACAGCTACAAACATCCATAGTGGGATTCAAACACAACAACTCCGGTACCTACGACTAATGCCCTAACCTATAGGCCAGCGTTCAGCTATAAATGTTTCTGTATTTTACGATTAGTTTAAAATCAATAAGAAATTTTTTAAAAGGCAGTTTGGTTTTGAGAGTTACGGTCCAATATTTTTCAACACGAGGGTTAGTGAGACCTTGACCTACTTCTTAAAGATGATTCCGAATAGCTACGAACTTCCATGTCACAGTAGAATTTGAACCCATGAACTTTGGTACTAAATAATACAGTCCTAATCTTTAGGCTTTTTTCAGCTTAAAAGAAGAAAGTTAAATATATAAATCTTTTAAAGAGATGCATATACAACTTCATTAATTCGCTCTCTAATTTCTTTTTTTAATTTATCCATCTATAGCAATCACATAGCATGCATTAAGATTTAATGAAAATTTTTGAAAAGAATTTGAAAAGAAATTTCCTTTTCATAGGTGTTTCCGTTTTCACTTGAAATCGAAAATCAAAATGTGTCAAAGTGTTTTAACGTAATTCTTCTGTACTTCATTAGGTACCATCAAATCATTGTTTGAGACTTTTAACTGCCCCATTTCATTTAAAAGTAGAATATCAGAATTTGAAATAAATTTATTAAGTAATAACATAGTTCTTATAAGAATAATGTAAATACTAATTATTATTTTATAGTACATAAATTTTATCTAACAAAACTTTAGTTTTATGACATTCTACAGTACATATTTGTTTTTAAAACGATTTTAATATTCCCTTATCATATAATTATGGGACAGTACATATGTGTCTTATGCTTTCAAGCAACATTTATATCTGATCAGAATTTATATGAAATTCTGATATATGATCAGTATTTATATGAAATATTTTAATGTTAGTTTAAAGTATATGTTGTTAGTTTGGACGTTTAACTGAGAATTCAGAGGAAGAAATCCTAAGAGATTGGACTCATATTTATGAAGTAAGTGAATCTATCTACCACCTCTAGATTTGAGTTGCACGTGTATTACGTACCAATGACTTATACTAGGCCTGCTGAGATAACACAAGAAATAAGACACTAGATACAAACGAGCGAAGACTTACCCTTCTGCAGACTCTTTATTTACAATTCTATTTTTAATTAATGAAGAAAAATCTGGTGTCTCCATTAAAACAAATTAAGTGTCAATATGGAGTCTCCCTATACTGCTGAAAATGGTGGAGGAACTTCCTACCTTTGATGACTCTATCTGTTCAGATGAAAATAATGGTGGAACGCTAAATGCTTCTGATGAAGTTATCCGTTCGCTCCGTCTTAGCCTCCTTTGTTCTGAATGAGCCTACAAATCTACCTATCAAAGTCCAATGGCTACTGTTGCCAGGCTAAAGTCTACTGACCCTCTTGTCCAACAAGATCAAAGGGAGTTGGTGACTGACATCGCTTTCGTCGTTCGGTCAGTCTCCATCGCTAGCATTCTCCAGTAGTGTAACTTGTTGTTACAACGTGGAAGAGATAAAAGAGAAATACTCGAAATAATAAAGGTTTTTGCTCTGGCAGCCAAAAGCATTCTTCAATATTTTAACACGGTCGGAGGATCCTCTTTAGTAACGAAAGGGATGGCCGAATATATGAATATTTTATAGAAACATTTATGAAAGCAAGAGCAAGAGAGAAAGATTTTATTATTTGGTAACTTAATAAGTTGCTTAGTTGGTCATTGGTTACCAGAAGTAGGAAAAAAGTTACTAACATATATAAATAGAAGTGAGAGAAAGATATTATAATAAAATGTTGGGTTGATAGAAAAAAATTGAATAAATATTTTTCATTGAATATTTCATTTATTGTCGAATCATCTAGACTGTTAATAAAATACATTAGGCTATTCAAAATTTTGCAAAGTCATCAAAATTAGAAAGTAATCAAAATTTTTCATATCGTTAAATGTTAAAAGAAAATTTTGCTTCCGAATACTCTCCGAGGTTCTCAAAAGTAAATTATTTTTTACAATTTTTTTAATATGTCAGTTTTAAACTCACCTACACTTGAAAACTGTTAAGAAAAAAAGTAAAAATATGAGATTAGGTTAAAAAACACCTAAGTTTACATTTTTATTATCTTACTTAAAAATGATGTAATCCAAAAGGAAAGTCTTAGATGTATATTTTTAGCAGAAATATGATATCTTTAGATGAGAGGAGGCGGAGGACACTGGGTTATACACACACACACACACACACACACACATACACACATATATATATATATATATATATATATATATATATATATATATATATATATATTTGTGTGTGTATGTGTGTGCTTGTGGACATTAATTAAACTACCAACTTAAAAATAGTATATTATAATTTCCTTTTTAGTGAAGTGCTAATCTAATTATTTTAGATTTAAAAAATGCATATAATATGAATGTATTATTCATGAATGTAAAATATATTTACTAGGGAAGTCAATAAAAATTTTACAATTTATTTCATATAAGTGTTTCATACCAGCAAAAAAAAAATTCCTTTATAAATACTTGTAATTGTACTTGTTGAAACACTAACGTGCTGTATGGTATTACCGACTATCCTAAACTAGACTCTTTCTTCATCTTCACTCCCAAAACCGGTGACATATGTGTATAAAGAGTCTATTGTTGTCAAACTAATGAACCACCTTGATTGATCTAGCGGTATGGAAAGACGACACTCATATAGTGCCGTACCATTTTGGCATAATGAACTTAATTTGTGATATGATAGAACAACATGATAGATCAGGATAACATGATAGAACAACATAATAGATCAGGATAACATGATTGAACAACATATCTTTGAAGATAAGGAGGAAATCTTTTTCGAAAATTTTTTTACATATGTCAAGCATTTGGCTTGGTTAGCGCATTTTTCAGAAGATATTTTCTTATGAGTTTGTCGTTTAAAATTTGGAAATGTCACTGATATTCAATGTGGGAATCTAATGAAGCACTGACATTAATACCGTGAGTATTACCGTCTCAAGTAAAATTGCATTTGTCTTAGAAAGAAGTCATGCAATATACTTTTCATGTTGCATTCTGAAGCTAGCTACTAGCTGCCAGCTCTCAAATAACAAACCACGATGACAATTATTTGTAGTCAATATAAGAACTAATTGAAATGTATGGGTACATCTTCTCACAGCTCATCATCCTTCACGCCGTTTTTACTTAGCTGATCTGCATACTTCTCCAAACTTTCATCTACTTTAGCCTCTCATGCAATAATTATGCTACTTATAATAGCCCGAAAAGAAAGAACCTTTTTGTCGGGCGTTTGATGACATTAAACAAATATTTTGATATTAAACGAAACAATCTTCCTTCATTCCTCCTCCCTCTAACGATGTTCCACTTTCACATTCCTTGATGAAATGGTTGCCCCCATCTATAATATTACTAACATTTGTCATTATCTCGTACGTTTGGACTGCTGAAAGGGGATAAAATATTTCAGTAAAACAGTTCTTGCCACATTTTACTCACTTTGATGCAGATATATTTAGAGTTTTTTCTGTTTCTTTATCGCTGCGTTTCATGCATGGTGTTTTTTTTATCTCCCGATACGTCACTATATTAAAATTGCTTAAACATCGAGAAGTAGCCATTTGAAATGCAATATTACGTTGCTATTCATTTTAGACTATGTCTTGATGAAATATGTTTTTATTGATAACTATCCCCAGTATTATTACATAAAATTTATAGTATATTAACTGTTACTATGAAAAAATTGTTAACATTAAGGAATAGTATTAATTTTTCTACCTTTCTAGATAAATATTCCGAATAATATACATTTAAGAAAGTAAATACTGAAATATCTACAAGGATATACAAGGATAAAGTAAAACTTTGTGTCATTACATAACATATAGTTATAAAGAGAAAGTCAAAAAAGTGGGGCACAAATAGGGAGCATGTGTGCCTTACCCATGGATTTGCATTTTGTTTTAAAATATTAAGAAGTTTGAACACAAATTTAATAACTATATTAAGTTTATTAACGGAAATTGTATAACTGTACAGTAGGGTAGAAATTAGAGAAGAGTAGAGTAGAGTAGAGTAGAGGGTTGTTATTGAGAGAGTAATCAGTTAGAGAGTATTAATTGAGAGTGTTATTAATTAGAGTATATTAACTGTTACCATGAAACAATTGTTAATATTCAAGAATAGTGTTAATTTTTCAACCTTTTTTAGATAAATCTTCCGAATACAATACCTATAAAAAGTAAATGCTAAAATATCTACAAGGATATACATGTATAATGTAAAAATTAGTATAATTCCATAACGTATAACAGTATAAATAAAATGGGGCACAAATAGGGAATATGTGTACATCACTGATGGCTTTGCATTTTGTATTAGAATCTTAAGTAGTTTGAACACAAATTTAATAACTATATTAAGTTTATTAACAGAAATTTAATAACTTTAGTCTGATATCCAGGTATGAAACCAACATAAATTATGCAATTTGTACCGCTTTCAATCTCATTACTTCAGTATATGCCATTAATTTTAGTATATTATTTGGTACACGAGGTTCACATGATTTTTACAATACATAGATTACAAACGTGACGACAGATTTTATGTGTGTAAGTGTGTGAGTGTGTACGCAGGTAGAAAAGTCCATATGCAAATGCAGGAAAGCATTGTTTCATAGAATATTTCAGGTACGTTATTACTTCTGTATGGATTTCTCCAAAAGATTATAAAGTTGTTTTTTTATTCCCTCTGCTTACTCTGTGCCAATATTTCAACTAGTATGGAGATACTGACCGATATTACTGACCAATTTTAATTAAAGAAGAAGTCTCATTAAAACTTTTATATTTAAACTTTTTACTTTTATACTACTTTAACTTTTTTTAACTATGCCCTAAATTTGTTTATTTTAATTTTAGCATTATGATGTGATTCTTCAAACCTTGAATGCTTTTTAATTTGGCAACTTCATTGTTTCATCTAGGATATTTTTTTAATTGTTTATAATTAAATTTATATATATTTTTGATTGTAAATAACCATAAACATGGATTATAATGCGACGTCATAAAGCTGCGTTATTATATTTAGGAGAAATATTATATTTAGTATAGAATTTATATTACGTATAATCTGTGCATTAAAAGAAAATTTCCCCAAAGAAACACAATATTCTTACTGGCAATAATATAAAATTCTGACCATAAAATTTCCCGAATGACGCTACCGAGGAGGAAAAAAACATGTAAAAAGTGAATATATTTTGTTATGAGGTATAAAAATAAAAGTGTGCTACATTTCATAAATATTGGATTCACTGGTATTCGCAATGCAAAACGAGAATTTGGGAATATTGTGGTAGGACACATACAGACGCATAACAGCAGATGTATTGGATTTGAGTGCTGGCATCGGATTACTGAATGCATCGAATGTTTTGAGAAAAATGTTACTTTCCATAGATGTCATTCAATTTTGCCGAGAAAGATTTTGTGACGTCTCAGCGAATTTCATTTCTTTTTTTATTCCGATTTCCACGCTTGAGGGTGTACGATTTGAATGTTTCCTTTTTTATTTTTTTCCTCTTTAAACATACTTTAAGTCTTAAAATAATTTTCACCCGTCTTTGCTCACTTGAAAGTATATTTTCTGGAAATATTGAATAATCATTTATGTAATATATTTTGCTGCTGGTGTTTATTTGTATTTCATTCTGTAAAAGTAGAAATGCAGATGTAGACGTAACTATGAGTATGGTTCATTGTAGCTTCAGCTGTACATCCAAGATAAAATTTAATAGACTAAATGAAAATTATAATTTGTACATTCCTTTTGCTTAAGTATTAAAGGAGAATGTTAAGCACATTGGTATTAAACAATATAGTCAATAAATCATAAATAAACATAATTAATATAATTTCTCTTTCTCTTACAAAGACAAAGAACAGCTACAATAATATATATATATATATATATATATATATATATATATATATATATATATATATATATATATATATATATATATATATATATATATATATATATATATATATATATATATATATATATATATATATATATATATATATATATATATATATATATATATATATATATATATATATATATATATATATATATATATATATATATATATATATATATATATATATATATATATATATATATATATATATATATATATATATATATATATATATATATATATATATATATATATATATATATATATATATATATATATATATATATATATATATATATAATATATATTAATAATTATAATGATAATAATGATAATAATTGAAATTATGAGAACTTTAAAGACTTCTTTTCTATATTTTTAATCCATTGATTTTAATTTTTTAAGAAACTTCTCAATCAAGTAGAAAAAATAAAAAGCTGATGCTGTCATTCTACACAATACAAATTGGTATTTTGAAATTGAAATCGTGTTGTAACTTTTTTCAACTGCTGAACATGATAGCGGAGCTTTTATCTATCAAAAATGAATGTTTCAATGCATAATTAACTCAATACAGATTAGTATGCTGAAATTGAAACCATTTTGCAACTTTTTCTCAACTGCTGAACATGATTGCGGAGCTTTTATCTTTCGAAGATGAATTTTGCAATGAATAGTTAATTCAATACAGATTGGTATGCTGAAATTGAAATCGTTTTGCAACTTTTTCTCAACTGCTGAACATGATTGCGGAGCTTTTATCTATCGATGATGAATTTTTCAATACATAATTAATGCAAACTGAGTTCAGAGAAAAGAAAAGATAAGACTAATAAATTAATTAATAATGGCAGGATTAATTAATCTTACCGTTTAACTAATATACTTACATTTGTTTATTCTCACTTAATACCTCTGGGGGTGTAGGCCAAGCCTGTAGATTTTTTGCTTGGTCCCTGCTTCAAAATTACGAGGATCTATTTGAGCTTAAGTCATATTTTCGCCAGTGTGGTGCTCGTTATAAAGAAAAGGTGCAACCCTTTTCCTTAATACGAGTAGCATCCGGTTCAATCGTGCTTGGTTTGACCAAGTGGCATATGCAACAACAACAATATTTGTTTCTACGTATTATGTTTGGTTTCGGAGCGCTACGGTCTACTTTTTGCACCACGAGGGTTAATGAGACCAGGACCTACTGCTTAAAGCCGATTCCGAACGGCTACGAACATCCATGCCGTAGTGGGATTCGAACCCACGAACTCCGGTTCCGAAGGCCAGCACCCTAACCATTCGGTCATCGTTCGGCTTCTACGTATTATGTCTTTGAGCGTTTATTCCCTACTGATGACCTACAATTGTCTAAATTTGCATTTATCTATTTTTTTCCTGGTGTTTAATTTAATTTTATTTTCTTGTAACACCCTGCGGGTTGCAGACAACCTCCAGTAAGGGTGACGTAGGCATTGAGCGCAACTCCGGGAACACAAATCGCTCAACATGCTTCTAACCATAGCGATTAACTTTATTTAAAAATAATCAATAAAAATTACAAATTGTATAAAAAGCAAAAATAAATTATCAGTTAAAAAGTAATAATAATATAAAAAGAAATAATAATAATAATAGAAATAAAAATAACACAAACTACATTAGGCCACGCGTTCTGAGAATGATCCCAGATACAAGCCTGTTGGGAATACAGAAAGTAATGCTTTGCGGGGGACTCTCGAAGGAGTCCTGCCCATGCTATAGGTTCTTACCTCCTTTTATTCTCTCCTCTTCCTTCCATTTTCTTAGAATAGAATACGTTACATAAATGCAACGTACAAACTTTTATATTCGCCTCTAAAAAGTTATAACAGCCTTTATTATTTTTAATTGCCCAGGAAATTTACCAGGAAATTTCCTCGGCAAGTCGAAGAAAATTGCAGTCGCTCTATTCCATAAAAAGAAGCAAGTCCATTCTGGAACTTTAGTCTTATTTGAGACTATACAATATATACATATTTTCAAATTGTATATTGCATTGAATTATATAAGAATCATAAATTTATCTCAACAGCGAGCAATGAGACCATTTCTTTCCCTAGCGACCTGCAACTTCGTAAGGGGTGTGTATTAATATAATCATTGTGGAGTGAACTATTTTATTGAAACAGCTGTAAAATGTGGTGAGTGTTGAGAAAATTATGTATTTTAGCGTTAGTTTTGAGAGACGGGCAAAAAGAATTCAAGTCAGCGAATTTTTAGTTCTGAAATTTTGTGGCTGGGAAATAGGATAAAAAAAATATGAAAACGCAAAATGAAAATTTTTGATAGATATTTTATTGGACATAATTTTCATATATTACATATATATTTCAGAAATTGTACGTTTCATATATAAAAAATTTCAAAAATTAATAACTTACTATTATTATTATTATTATTAACGTATTATCATTAATTTAGGTGTAGTAATTTTAATATATTGCATATATATTTCATAGTTTGTATATTTTATTTATAAACACTTTTCAAAAGTTAATAACGGTTCATTACCACTTTTTATTATTGAATAATTTTAACACCGTATATTATAGTTTAAAATACACAATAGTGTATTTCTTACAAAATGTAATATAAAATATAATTATTGATTAATAATTTATGGAAATACTTGAAGGTTAAAAAGATAGGAATGCAAGTATCTTGTTTATATAAAGGAAAAATAATAATAACGTTAATGGATTTTTTAAATAATTTGAATACGTTTTTCTTTAAACAGAAATATAAATGGAATAAAATTTTTTTAATGATACATAATTTATCGCATAACTTTATTTTAATATCTTATTTGTGGAAAAGTCGTCGTTGTTTTTAAAGGGGGTGAAAATTCTTTGGAAATAAAACTAGATCTATCAGATGGTGTTATTTTTCAGTTTTCTGAAAAGTTCAGTGAAAATTATGATTGTGTTAGTCATATTTAAAGAAATATATTCAAAAAACACCTGAAATTAGAATGTAACGGCAATTATAGTTTAAAAATTTTATATCTAATAAAATTAATTCATGAAAAATTAAAATTCTAAAACTTTTTTAGTTTTAAAAATGTCAAATCATAGTATATTCAATATTTAATGATTGTTTTGGTGAATTCTACTTAGAATTTTAAAGTTTTGAGCTTTATTTCATAATAAGGGTTCTACTAAAATATAATACAACAAAAGGAATCATAAAATGTTTTTACTTATATTTTTATCCTTCAGTCTATAATTTATAAACACCAATAATATACTAGTAAATTTATTTTTCTTTTCATATATTAAAAAATAAATATATTTTAATGGAAGTATTAACAAATGAATATAAAAGCAGGGGAAAACTTTGAATTGCAAAACGAGAAATTTCCTGTAGATTTTTTTTACTGTGTTTAGTAAATAAATATATTAGATTGAATTCCATAATTTTATTAGTTTTATCAGGATTGCTTTCTTAATAATTAATTCAATTTCTGGAAAAAAAACTTCCATTAGGAAGCTCAAAAAGTGCTTCAAATGAAGACATAGTATTTTGGAAGCAGTTTAAAATATCAGGAAATATAAGTTTAAAAATATAGGAGAAATACACATATGTTTATACATAATTTATTAAATAAGTGAATTTAATTAAGTATGTGACTTTAATTTGGAATATGATAGGTTTAACAAAGAGTGTTACAAGATTAAAAAGTATGACGTATTTAACGATTTAAATGACCGCTAAGATAAAAATTATTAAAATCGAAGTAATGAAATTTCATAAAATTTATTAAAGTCATTTTTTTCAGCTCACTACTACTATTTAAAAACATCTTCAAGTAAAATCAATGAAATAAACCTTAATATTTTGATTTTTAGTCTCATATTTAAAAGGGTAGCATGGATTAGGCTCTATTTTTATATCAACTATATTATACATAGAGAAAGAAAGAACGGTTTTTAAAAATATACTTTTAAAGTTTAGTTTTAAATGTTTTTAAAATTATATATTATATTATATACCAGGTTTATTATGCG
>CM063504.1:174617931-174620431 GCA_032207245.1 Pardosa pseudoannulata | reverse complement strand
TTTTCGGAATTAAACTTACTTTTATTTTCAAAATTTACTTAAAAAATTTAAATTTTTATTACATCCTTACTATTTCTTGTCTTTTAGATAAAAAGAAATATATAAATGATTTGATTCAAATATTGCTCATAAAATCTTGAAAAAACTACTACAGTGAAAACAATTTTTGTAAAAATCAGTTTTGTTTGTCATTTCTTCAAAGATTTATATGTAATTAAAATTCCCTATGGAAATTTGAAGTAAGATTTAAAAGAAAACGGTAATATATTTTATACAAACAACATAATAAAATGTGGCATATATCACATCGAATATACAAAATTTTCTATTAAAATACCAGTCTGATGTAAATGAGATTGTTGTCTGGTAATCTCATTAACATGACATCGGTTTTCAGCCACTACGTACTACTTTTATCCCAGTACGAGTTTAATGTGAACACAAATTTCATCTTGAAGCTTCCAACTGACCTGAAAAATTTCCTACCAGAGTTACTAAGATATTGCAAAAAAATTACTGAAATGCAAAATCCTATGTATTTGACCTTTGTCCGTATATAAAAGATTATGTAAAATAGTTTGTTTTAGGAATATTTGAAATATTTTCTTATACATATACATATATATACATATATATACATATATATATAATATATATAAATATATATATATATATATATATATATAAATATATATATATATATATATATATAATATATATATATATATATATATATATATATATATATATATATATATATATATATATATATATATATATATATATATATATAAATATATATATATATATATATATATATATATATATATATATATATATATATATATATATATATATACATACATATATATATATATATATATATATATATATATAATATATATATATATATATATATATATATATATATATATATATATATATATATATATATATATATATATATATATATATATATATACAAATATATATATATATATATATATATATATATACATAATATATATATATATTATAATATATATATAATATATATATAATATATATATATATATATATATATATATATATAATATATATATATATATATATATATATATATTTATATATATATATATATATATATATATATATATATATATATATATATATATATATATATATATATATATATATATATATATATATATATATATATATACATATATATATATATATATATATATATATATATATATATATATATATATATATATATATATATATATATATATATATATATATATATATATATATATATATATATATATATATATATATAACTTTAATATCACTTTTCAAAAACATGCTTTGGTTTTTAATTAAGTAATAAAATTTATGTAAAATGTCATTGCACTTCCACGCCGATCCCTTCATTTCACATTATCAAATGTGGTATACCTATTTTCACGCTTGTGGGCCAATTTGACTTATAGAATGGTTTAACAGTTAATCGCATAATATTAAATTTATTGGTCCTATCACGCCTGGGCAACAGTCAAGTCGCACGTGATTTGTTCCTCTTGTAATTCACGCAGATAGTTTCTACAAGGTTTTTACAACATTTTAGATTTAGCAGCTATCAATGCTTGGATTCTGTATAAAGAGTCGACTGAAGTAAATATTTTACAAAAAGAGTTTACTTTCCAATTGTCTGAAGAGCTAAGAAGTAAATATAGAGAAGTCGTCGAGAACGCTCCCATTCCAGTGACAGAAAATTCATGCTACTGACACATGGAAGAATTGTCAAATTCAAAAATCATGCAAAAGAAACAGATGTAGAAATCATTGTGCTAAATGTATTAGAAATGTTTGCAGAAAATGTGTTTCAATTTTATATGTAAAAAATGTTCTCTATAAATTTTTTAATAATAAACATTTTACTGAAATTAATTTGGAACTATTTTCTTTGCAAAAAATCGGCTTACTTCAGTAAATAAAGATATATGATCAATATCCGTAAATCTAGTGCTAAAGAATGGATAGGTATGTGCATGATTTAGTAATGTCATTTATTTTTCAAAAAACCTTATAAAAACTGTGTCATCTCTCTCTCTTGTGTCTTATTAATAAATTTTTAATTAAAAATCTATATGTGATTTACTATATTAAATCAAATTGTAATAATTACGGATAAATTTATCCCGTATTATATCTGAAATAACTTAAAGCAGTCCTACTATTGATGTGGATCGATAAGAGAATATATATTTATGTACCTTTATTTGAATTCACTAGCGTATTGAATATATTTTCTTGTTATTAATCTATCATATTGGAAGATTTCTATCAAGTGAGGCTGTTTGTCGCATAGATATTGGAATTTTATAGAAATGCTGGTGGAAAAAAATCAGTTATATATATTCAGTCTCCACTTCATCTTATTTGAATTCTTGGAAAAAGTGAAAATATATGAAATATTCTGATGAAAATTCTGAAA
>CM063504.1:174585431-174595431 GCA_032207245.1 Pardosa pseudoannulata | reverse complement strand
TTAAATATGCATTACATATACAGATACAAACAAACTGAATATACCTTAAGTTATGCTCTTAGATAAATTGATATTATGAAATATATATTGCCCCATTAACTATATACTGTTGTGTAAATATTAATAAATAAATATTAACAAATAATTTTATCTACACATTTTTTTCTTTTGTAATATTTTTTAAGGTTAAATAATAAATGTTACAGATAAAATAATTAATTTTATGTAATTTCTATGTGATGTAAGACAGCATTATTTTGCACCAGATACATAATATTAGAATGCATTTTAAATATGCATTACATATACAGATAAAAACAAACTGAATATAGCTTAAAATATGCTCTTCATTAAATTGATATTATCAAATTTATATGGTCAGAGTAATTATACACTATAGTATAAATATAAATAAATACCAAATTTTATCTCCAAATTTCTTTTTCGTAATATTTTTTAAGGTTAAATAATAAATGTTGAAGTTTAAAAAAATAATTTCAAGTAATTTCTATATTATATAAGAGAATATTATTTTGCACCAGATACACAATATTTGAATGCATTTTCGATATACATTACATACGCAGATAAAAACAAACTGAGTATACCTGAAATTATGCCCTTTGTTAAATTAATATTATCAAATATATATGGTTACATAAAATATATACTGTGTTGTAAATATTAATAAATACCAAATTTTATCTCCAAATTTTTTTTCTTTCTTAAAACTTTTTATGGTAATATAATAAATGTTATAGATTAAACAAATAATTTTCAGTTATTTCTATAATCTTTAAGATAGCATAGTTTTATACCACATACAAAATATTAGAATGCATTTTAAATATGCATTACAAATAGAGATGAATCCAAACTGAATATAGCTTAACTTATGCTGTTTGTTAAATTAATATTATTAAATATATATGGTCACAGTAAATATATATTATCGTGTAAATATTAATAAGTACCAAATTTTATCTCCAAATATTTTCTTTCTTAATATTTTTTAATGTTTAATAATAAATGTTACAGATTTAACAAATAATTTCCAGTTATTTCTATATTATGTAAGAGAGCATAGTTTTGTACCACATACACAATATTAGAGTGCATTTTAAATATGCATTACATATAGAGATAAAAACAGAGTATAGCTTAAATTATGATTTTCGTTAAATTAATATTATCAAATATATATGGTAACAGTAATTATATACTATAGTGTAAATATTAATAAGTACCAAATTTTATCTCCAAAATTTTTGCTTTCGTAATATTTTTTAGGGTTGAAAAATAAATTTTAAAGATTAAGCAAATAATTTCAAGCAATTTCTCTAATATTTAAGACAGCATAGTTTTGCACCACCTACAAAGTATTAGAGTGCATTTTAAATATGCATTACATATAGAGATAAAAACAGAGTATAGCTTAAATTATGATTTTCGTTAAATTAATATTATCGAATATATATGGTAACAGTAATTATATACTATAGTGTAAATGTTAAAAAGTACCAAATTTATCTCCAAAATTTTTTCTTTCTTAATAGTTTTTAGTGTAAAATAATAAATGTTAATGTTTAAGCGAATAATTTCTAGTTATTTCTATGTTATTTAAGACAACATACTTTTGCACCACAAACAAATTATTGGATTTTGAATATGCATTACAAATATAGATAAAAAAAAAAATAAATATAGCTTAAGTTATGCTCTTTATCAAATATATATGGTTAGAGTAAATATATACTATGTTGTAAATATTAATTAGAAATTAAAAATTAAATTTTATCTCCAAATATTTTCTTTCTTAATATTTTTTAATGTTTAATAATAAATGTTACAGATTTAACAAATAATTTAAAGTAATTTCTTCATTTTCTTAAATTAAGAAAATCGATTTAATAAAGATTGTACTTTGCTAGTAGTGTTATTGGACTCCATAAATTCACAGGTCAATAAACACTGTCCTATTTAAAATAGTCAGATTGTCACAAGCAGATTTTTTTTCTAAAAATATATTTAGTTATTATAAATATATGTAATTTAAATATAAAAATATTACACATGCTTTATATTTGTTTTATTTACATTTTTTATTTAATTACTTATACTATATCAGTTTTAATACTTATCAATATTAATTTCCATCTACTGCAGTAGGGAACTATTTGTTTACGCTAGTTGCTTCTTTAGAGTGAAAAGAACTAGGAACTTAGAAATTGTATTTTTGCTATAACATCCAGGCTTTGAACGCTCACTACTTTTCTTATTTTATCTTTAAAAATGTGTACAGGAATAACCTCTATTGTAGGTTTTACCCGAAATCGCTGACTCACTTAAACTTCACCCCTTTGATCTATATCTATACCCCTATTCTTGGAGTATATGTGAAAAATAAAATCACAAGATTTCTGTAATCTTCCGACAGATACAGTGGATTTTATGAAAAGGTTTTACGTGAAATGGCTTTCAACGTAAACCTGATAAGATCAAAAGGATAAAGACGGTACAAAATCATTCTTTCAATCCCGATGCTGATATTTATATTAAATTATTTGAGGGTGTATAACGATTATGAGCATCCTATTGTATAATGTAAGTGAATTTATTCAATGTAATTTGCTCATTCTTTTACATAAGCATGAAAATATAGTTATTTAAAAAATGGCTACACACTAAGAAGAGCAATATATTTTATTTTATATCATAGTAAATGTTAAATTTAAATTTAAATTTAAGGATTTTAAGTTACTTTTAAATTCGAAATTTTCAGATAATTTTAAATCTTTAGCTTACAAAAAAACAATATTTTACTTCTTTTTTTATAAAAATATTAGATTGTTGTACAAATATTTTAACATTTATCATGTGGGTAAGTATATTTAATTGTTTTTTTTCTATTTATATTTTAAATTATTTTAACAAATTTAATATCTATATTTACATAAGCATGAAAGTATAGATATTACAAAATGGCTAAATTATACGAGCTATACTCAAAAAGAGCTTGATTTAGAAATTAGTGAAAGAGACATAGTACCTTTAGAGCTAAAAAGTTTGCATTGTAGCCTGCTGTTTAGCATTCAAAATCATATGAAAAAAATCTTATTGGTTTATCCTTTATCTCTGAGATTTTAACAAAACATAAATTTATGAAAATTAATTACATGAAGAAAATTATTTATAAGACACTTCAGTAGATTAAGAAAACAAAATAGAAATCCACTGTACCCAGACCTCCCCCAAAAAATTGTTTTGTGTTCCTCAGTTATACTTATAAGAGCAATATGTTTTATTTCATAGCAGAGTAAATGTTAAAATTAAATTTTCATGTTAAGTTTTTAAGTTACTTTTAGGTTCGAAATCGTGAGATAATTTTAAAACATTTTCTTACAGAAAAACAATATTTTCTTTCTTTTTTAAATAAATATTAGATTCTTATAACAAAATTAACATTTATCATGTGGGTATGTATATTTTCGTTTTTTCCTCTTTATATTTTACATTATTTTAAAAAAATTTAATATCTATATTTACATAAGCATGAAAATATAAATATTAAAAAATGGGTCAATTTTACAAGCTATACTCAGAAAAGTGCTTCATTGAGAAATTAGTGATAGAGACATAGTACCTTTCGAGCTAAAAGTTTTGCATTGTAGCCTGCTGTTTAGCATTCAAAATCATATGAAAAAAATCTTATTGGTTTTATCATTTATCGCTGAGATTTTAATAAAACATAAATTTAGGAAAATTACTTACATGGAGTAAAATATATATAAAAAAATTCAGTAGATTAAGAAAAAAATTAATAGAAATCCACTGTACCCAGACCTCCCCCAAAAAATTGTTTTGTGTTCCTCAGTTATACTTATAAGAGCAATATGTTTTATTTCATAGCAGAGTAAATGTTAAAATTAAATTTTCATGTTAAGTTTTTAAGTTACTTTTAGGTTCGAAATCGTGAGATAATTTTAAAGCTATAGCTTACAGAAAAAATCAATATTTTATTTCTTTTTTATAAAAATATTAGATTTTCTTAATTTTTTTAATATCTAATATTTTAACAAAATTATATTTTTTCCTCTTAAATTTTTAAAAAATTTTAATATTAATTTTTATAAAATTTTATAAAATTATTTTAAACATATGAAAAAAATTTATTGGAAAATTTAGATTAATAAACATAAATTTATGAAAATTTTTTATAGTAAATTTTAAAATAAATTGTATTTTAAATCAGTTATAAACCACACCCCTAAATTTTTGAGATATAATATTATTTCATAAATAGGTTCAAATTTTTTAAATTTTTATTAAAATTCGAAATAAATTATTTTAAAATTTTTCAAAAAAAAATAAATCTATTAAATAATCTTTTTTTAATTATCAAAGTATACTTTTTCCCTTTATAAAAATATTATTTTTTATTAACATTTAATATCTAAACATAAACATGAAAATAAATAATATAATAAAAATGGTTTAAAAAAAGAAAAATTGAAGAATTTAAAGAAAACAGTTTCCTATAAAAATTTGAAGCAATATCTAAATTTTCATACATTCTATTTTTTATTAATTTAAAAAAAAAATATTAATATTTTAATAATTAATTAATTAAAAATATAAATATTTTATCAAAAAAAATATATTTAATATAAAATAATAAAATCCATTTTTATTTTTTTTTTAATTTTAAAAAAAATTTTTTATTATTTTTAGAATATTATTTATTTAAAATATTTTATTTTTTGTTTATTAATATTAGATTTTATTATTACTAAACTAAATAATATATAAATTAATAAAATTTTTTTTTATACATATACATTTAAAAATATTTTAAATAATTTTATTTTTTAAAATATTATAAAAAATTATATATTTTTAAAATTTTTAAAAAATATATTTGATTACAAATTTTTTAAATTTTATTGAGATACTTTTCTAACAATTTAATTTTATTTTTATATTTAAATATATCTTTATTATATAACATAATATTATATACATATTAAATAATACTATTAAAATTAGAAAAAATAAAGAAAAAATGGTGAAAATATAAAAAAAATACAATATATTTTAAAATTAAATTAAAAATTAATATAAAGTTATCTTTTAATTTTTATATCTTTTATATTGGTGGCCAATTTAATTTATACCAACAAGAAACGATACAATATACTTTTAAATATATCTAAACTGATGTCAATCTAATGTATTAGTATACTATAGTATCACAACTAGAATTCTCAGTAACACAGAAATTTTAAGTTGTTTTATATCTATTCATTTTTAACACTATTTGCTCCTCTGCTAAAGAGCGTTTAACTTTTCTTTAGATAATAAAAAGGGACAGTTAGTTTAGAAACTATGAACATTAGGATAACGTAAATAAACATGTTTAGAACTAAGGTAAAAATAAATATCTCTGATATCCTAAACATAAATTTGTGAAAGAAAATTCCTTTTAGTGGAGTAAAACATATTAAATTATACAGCAACTGAATATTCACATGTATTAAACTTAAACCTTCAAATTCAATAGTAAAACTTTTAACGTGCTATTCATAGTTCGAAAGATATATTCCATGTGTAAACAAATAAGTATATCCATTAGCAGGTTAGTTTTTTTTTTAAATTACATTTTAACAGTGTGAGTATCAAAATTACTTTACTTGGTTATAACCGAGTTATGTTTATTGAATTTGAGATAACACAAAGGTATAATGTTAAGTAGCAGTGGATTGTTGGAAACTCTAAATGATGCTAATTAAGGTCACTCCATTAACTAATGAAAATTTCACTAATCAATATCACAGAGGAAAACATCCCGAATAAGTGCTCCTTTAAACTCTTCGAGATTATTTTACAAACGTTATGAATCAAAATAAACTAGTAAAGACAGTTTTTGACAAAATGAAGGTATTGTTAAAATATTTTAAATAAGGATTTTAGGGTAATATGGAAGTGTTTGAGAACTAACATTCATTATATCGAACTTTGATTACATAAAAATGGGATACATTAAGTTCGAAGGAACTGAAAGTTTATTTGACAAATTAACCCTAGAGTTACGGATGTTGATCATATACCTATTTTTACTGAAGTGAGCCAATTTGACTCATACAAGAAAATTTAAATAAAAGTTTTATTATCAAAAAATTAATAGAAAACTTTTTTTACATATAAATCCATTTCTGAAACACATTTTCCGCACATATTTCTATTATATTTTTCACAATGGTTTCTACATCTGTTTCTTTTGCATGATTGTTAAACTTGTGGCGACTGCATTCTCGCCTCGCTCAGCGTCATGAGCCGAAACATTGGCTCTTGTTCCGAGGTCGCTGAAGCACTGCGCTTTCCACGCCGTATGCTAATTTTCTTCTAGCTTACGGAGTATAAAAGGCAGCGCCTGTAAAGCAACATCAACAGTTCCTGCTTTCGGTCTCGAGGAGCATCGCTGTGTCCGTTTCTTTGCTTGTACTGGCTGACATGTTTTCGACTAAATAATTTCTGGTGAGGTCATATTTTGTGTTTTTGTTTCAAGCTATAATAGTGGAACACTGAGAAAAATAGTCTCCGAAAGATACGTTAAAGTTTTATTGTGTCAGTGATCAAAGTGCTATGATTTTTTACTTTACACTTTGTTGATTAGATTGAAACCCATCGTTTATTCTTTACTTCCGGTTATAAATAGATATATAAATAGACATTATAGATTTATTTTTAATACACATAAAGCTCATCAAGTCTTACATATAAATAATATTCTAAAAGAAGAATAAAAATATTTTTGAGAGAATTATTTATATATTTTTTGTACGAAAGTCATCCAAGATATTTTAAGTGGTGCAATTGAGATACATCTGATACCGCAAACGAAATACTTCGAAATAAAGATTGGCAAGGCCATGAAGCTAAGCGCTTTTGTATGCTAACAATAAATTCAGTCAAAGAGTGCAGTTCCCAAACAATTGACCTGATTTATCAAAACTCATGGGAGAAAGCACTGGCAGAAATGTACTTACTCAATTTTCAGAACATGTTTTTTGGAGGTCGAAAATTGTCGTGACAATCATTGTAACAATTAATTAAAGTTTATTTTTATTCCAACTTTGCCTCATTTCTCAGTACCTTAATATCTTCTGACACAATTTGTGTTTGGTGGGGTTATTTTCATTTTTGTTAGCACTGCCTCCCCACCAAAAACTTGGCAATTCTTCCGTACATCTACATTTCCGGATGTTGATCATATACCTATTTTTATTGAAGTGAGCCAATTTGACTCATACAAGAAAATATAAATAAAATGTTTATTATCAAAAAATTCAAAGAAACATTTTTCACACATAAAATCTCTTTTTGAAACACATTTTCCTCAAACATTTCTATTACAATTAGCACAATGGTTTCTACATTTGTTTCTTTTGTATGGTTGTTGAACTTGACAATTTTTCTGTTCGTCTAGATTTACGGATGTTAATCATATATCTATTTTATACTGAAGTGGGCGAATTTGACTCATAAAATAAAATTTAAATAAAATGTTTATTATCAAAAAATTCATGGAAAATATTTTTGCATATAAAATCTGTTTTTGAAACACATTTTCCGCAAACATTTCTATTACATTTAGCACAATGGTTTCTACATCCGTTCCTTTTGCATGATTGTTGAACTAAAAAATTCTTCCTTACGTCTAGATTTACGGAGGCTGATCATATATCTATTTATACTGAAGTGAGCGAATTTGCCTCATACAAGAAATTTGAAATAAATTGTTTATTATCAAACAATTCATAGAAGCATTTCTTACATATAAAATCTGTTTTTGAAATACATTTTCTACACACATTTAGCACAATTATTTCTATATCTGTTTCATTTTCATGATTCTTGAACTTGATAATTCATCCGTGCGTCAGTAGCAAAAATTTCTGTCATTGGAATGGAAGTATTTTCATCTTCTTCTCTATATATTTACTTCTTATCTCTTCCACAAATTGGAAAATAAAATGTTTCCGTAAAATATTTACTTGAATCGTCTCTTTATACAGAATCCAAGCATTGATAGCTGCTAAATCTAAAATGTTGTATAAAACTTATACAGCCCATCTGCGTAAATGTGAAGAGAAAAAATCACGTGCGACTTGACTGCTGCTCAGGCATGATAGGACCAATAAATTTCATGTTATACGATTAACTGTGAAACCATTCTATGATTTAAATTGGCTCACAACCGTGAAAATAGGTATACCACATTTGATAATGCGAAATGAAAGGGAAGAGGAATGAGCGTTTACATATATATTATTACTTAACTAAAAACCAAAGTATGTGTTTGAAAAGTGATAAAGTTATATATATATATATATATATATATATATATATATATATATATATATATATATATATATATATATATATATATATATATTATATATATATATATATATATATATATATATAGTGATCAAATTTTTAATGAGTCAAATTAGCTAGGTCCGTAAATCAAATATTAAAGGTGTTGAGTTGGAATGCTTTATATAATGTATTAGAGTAATCTCTCTATTCTAGCATATAGTTCGTGATATGACGGATTATAATTTTTTTTTATTTTCCAGAATTGTAAAGTACTCTATAAGGCAAACAAAAAATTGGTTTGTGTTTTGGCTGAGAATGATCTGGTACACGCTCTATAAATTGTTTATTTTCATACTCATCTAAAGTCTCCCAATGATGTGAATGCAGTTTAGAATCACGTTGAATTCATTTAGAAAGATAATTCAAAGTTTTCTTACCTACAACGAAATTATCGTTAAGTTTTTTCCAATTTTTTTGCCACAGTAATTAATAGAAGTAAAGGAATGCAACTATCATTTCCACTACATCCTGGAGGTAGGTAGAATTTATTGTTAATACCTGTGATGAATATTTCATATGCAACAAAATTAATATATGTTTAAATTTAAAATTATTACATATGTTCTTAATCTAGTAAATAATAATCTGATAATCAATTATTTAAGTAAAATATAAAGGAAAATCATTTACATCATATCTAACTTGAGTGATAAAATGTAGGAAAATAATACCGACGATGTTTAAATAATTTAAAATAAGAAATATTTAAATGTGATGGTTAAAGTAATGACGTCAAGCTAGAAAAGAGGTTATTTTTAGCTATTTATTATGTGAAAAATTTATAAGTTTAACCGTATATTTTTTAACGGTGAAATAGAGCTTTAAATAATGGCATTAAATGCTAGAAAAGGGGGGAAGGAGTACTTTTTGAACGTTGATAACCCTAACTCATAAATAATCAAATATAGATACATTTATCCATTCCGGGTATAACCGCGTCATAAATTCAAGGACAGACATGCAGGTAACTTAAGCTATTATTATATATAAGATGATATAGCTGATTGTATACATTTATCTTTATTTGCATGTCTGCTAATCTTCAAATCTACTTGGTGTGTTGTACAGTCATCAAGCTATTATTATATAATGGATGATATAACTGATTGTAATTATTTACCTTTGTTCGCATGATTGCTATTCTACAAATCCACGTGGTGTGCCGTATAGTCATTAGGCTATTATTATTTAGGGGATGATATAACTGATTGTACGCATTTACCTTTCTTTGCATGTCTGCTATTCTTGAAATCCATGTTGTGTGTCGCACATCCATCAAGCTATTATTATAGAGGGGATGATATAACTGATTGTATGCATTTACCTTTGTTTTCATGTTTGCTGTTCTACATTTCCAGGTGGTGTGTCGTATAGTCATCAGGCTATTTTTATATAGGGGATGGCATAACTGATTGTAATCATTTACCTTTGTTTTTATATTTTCTCTTCTACAATTCCACGGGGTGTGCCATATAATCATTAGGCTATTATTTTTCAAGGGATGACATAACTGATTGTAATCATTTATCTTTGTTTTCAAGTTTTCTCTTCTACAAAT
>CM063504.1:174567931-174577931 GCA_032207245.1 Pardosa pseudoannulata | reverse complement strand
ATTTTGTCCCGGAAACACGTAAGAGCCATAAAAATATTTTAGGAAAAATTTTTAGAATCTCTCAGTAAAAAATTATGTAGTTCTACTTTGTAGCTGTGAAATTACAACTAGACTGTTTTTAATTATATTTGTAAAAAATGTAACACTAACTTTCTTAATGAATAAATTTAGAATAATATTCAAAACTGAATATTTACTTTTAGCAAATGTCTAAAAATAGCTTTAATGATAATTTAAAGAAGTTCATTTGGGAACATATATAAATTAGATAAAACTGTACTATTTTAGTAGAATTCGATGAAGTTCTAGTTGTGAGAGAAGTACTGTAATAGTTCGGTAAAATGTTACATGGAGCTGTTTAACACAGAATAATTGTTTTAACCACAGCTGCAAAAGTTAGGCAATGTATCACATTTTGAATTAAATTTCATATTGATTCAATTTAGAGTAATGTAATAGCTGTAAGGAAGCCTGCGGTATGTTTACGGGTCTCTAAAGGATTCAAGAGGCAAATATCAACGCGGCGGAACAATTATCAGGGATTGAAACCCCATTACCATCAAAAGAGATTTCGGCATCTTGAAATAAAGATTAAGCTAACAAAATCTGTGCCTAGGGTGAGATTTTATGGTTTAGAGAGAAATTGGTTTTACGTTTGGAAATAATTAATACTCCCCTTTCAGGACATCTAATACTTTTATCTTGAGTGCGGTTCCAATTAAATTTGTATTATTTTCATAAAATGTAAATCAAATTAACTTATACAATTGAATGGAAATTTTTAAAAATCATTAACATGAATAGTTTGTTTATTTTACTATCAAAACATTTTTCTTTAAAATCGAATGTTGCATAACTCTGACCTTCAGTTCCAGATTTCTTGGGCATGAATCCCACTCTGACATTGGCTTTCAGATGTGTTAGGAATCAACTTTAAGCAGTTGGTCCCTGTGTCATTAGCCCTCGTGAAGAAAAAAAGTAGACCTTAGTGTTCCAAATCAAACCATAAATAAATGTTACAGACATAAATATACCCTATTTTCTCAAAATTGGTCGCACATTTTTCACTTTAGAAATTTTTTTCAAATATTTAGAAACAATACTTAATAAATAAACTCACTATTAAATTAAGGTTTAGATCGTAAGACATGATATTTTTCAGAAACTATTTTGTCCCGGAAACACGTAAGAGCCATAAAAATATTTTTAGGAAAAATTTTTAGAATCTCTCAGTATAAAATTATGTAGTTCTACTTTGTAGCTGTGAAATTACAACTAGACTGTTTTTAATTATATTTGTAAAAGATGTAACACTAACTTTCTTAATGAATAAATTTAAAATAATATTCAAAACTGAATATTTACGTTTAGAAAATGTCTAAAAATAGCTTTAATGATAGTTTTAAAGAAGTTCATTTGGGAAACATATATAAATTAGATAAAACTGTACTATTTCAGTAGAATTTGATGAATTTCTAGTTGTGAGAGAAGTACTGTAATAGTTCGGTAAAATGTTACATGGAGCTGTTTAACACAGAATAATTATTTTAACCACAGCTGCAAAAGTTAGGCAATGTATCACATTTTTGAATTAAATTTCATATTGATTCAATTTAGAGTAATGTAATAGCTGTAAGGAAGCCTGCGGTATGTTTACGGGTCTCTAAAGGATTCAAGAGGCAAATATCAACGCGGCGGAACAATTATCAGGGATTGAAACCCCATTACCATCAAAAGAGATTTCGGCATCTTGAAATAAAGATTAAGCTAACAAAATCTGTGCCTAGGGTGAGATTTTATGGTTTAGAGAGAAATTGGTTTTACGTTTGGAAATAATTAATACTCCCCTTTCAGGACATCTAATACTTTTATCTTGAGTGCGGTTCCAATTAAATTTGTATTATTTTCATAAAATGTAAATCAAATTAACTTATACAATTGAATGAAAAATTTTAAAAATATTTAACAGGAATACTTTGTTTTTTTATTATCAAATCATTTTTCTTATGAAAACAAATGTTGCATACGTTTGTGCTTCAGTACCGGATTTCATGGATTCGAATCCCACTCTGACATGGACGATCAGAGCTGGTAGCAATCGGCTTTAAAAAGTAGGCCCCTGTGTCATTAGACCTTGTGATGCAAAAAAAAGTAGTCCTTAGTGCTCCAATTAAAACCATAAGAAATGTTACAGACGTAAATATACACTATTTTCCTGAAATTGGGCACACATTTTTAACTTTTGAAATTTCTTTCAAACATTTAGAAGCAATACTTAATAAACTCAACACTAAAGGAAAGTTTAGATCGTAAGACATGATATATTTCAAAAAATGTTTTGTCCCGGAAACATGTAGGGCCATGAAAATATTCTAGAAAAAATTTTTATTATCACTCAGTATAAAATTATGTAGTTCTACATTGTAGTTGTGAAATTACAACAAGACTGTTTTTAATTATATTTGTAAAAGATGTAACACTAACTTTCTTAATGAATAAATTTAGAATAATATTCAAAACTGAATATTTACGTTTAGTAAATGTCTAAAAATAGCTTTAATGATATTTTACAAAGATTAACAAGCACTAATTTAACCTGATTTTTATAATTTTATAATGTAATTTAAAAATGTCATTATATGCTATGTCATTATATGAAATGGTAAATATACTTATGCTATACATTTAGAAACGTGTAAATTTTGCATGGTTTTCCTCTGTTTGTTATTAAGGTTTTGCTATTATACATAAATAAGAATCTCGATTCACCGTTTTTCACAGAATTGAAATGGAAAACGATTGATTTCAATTGAATTATTATAAATTCAGTAAAATGCATGACTGTAAATACTTTGTTGATTTACCTACACATTGGAATTATTTAACGTTATAAAATATAACTTATATTTAGAGTGATAATTAATACCTAAAAATAATTTGTAAATTATACTTGCTTTGCATGAGTTGCTTATAAATATAAAAAATCATTCGTCTGGTCTCCCATTCCACATAAATGATTCTACCGCGAAGTCTATGTGACGATATATTTTGAATATAAATATGCGAAAAAGGTAAATTTCTGTTCTATGGAATAAATCAGCGATGCAAGAAATCTATTAATGAAGAAACGAAAGGTGAAGGGTTTTCTGTATTTTTCTGAATAAGAAATACTCTATAAGTTTACATGATTAGTCATACTAAATTATATTATTAATACTAAGCTAAATAGAAAGAATTTGTAAAAACTAAATTGTCGAATTTACTTACTAAACAATAACTTGAAATTAAGTTATTTTTCCCTTTATTATATTTTTCTAGAAAAAAGGTTGAATAATAGAATAATAGTGAAAAAGTAAAAAATATAATTTTATAAAACACCTTTGACTGCAAATAAGTATTCAGTATCAAAAGCTTAATAGTAAGTGTAGTATAATGACAGTTTATATATAAATTGTAACCGCATTGATGTAGTTCTATATATACTAAAACTTTATTGTTGATATCTAAATAAATAAATTATTATTTTTCGATTCAAGCAAATAATCATATTCATCTAGTAAAAATATTTTAAAATTTCTCCCAATTACTGGAAATTTAAATACACAACTTCATCAAAGGCGTGACAAGTAACATCTTCTATCAAAAGAACGATTTAAAATATATTTAACTTTTATTTCTGTTATAGAAGTAACAAACTTTAAGAAGTTCTAGAGTTACCCCGCTACGATTTTGGTTGCCTAGACAAGTAACAAATTGATGAGCCTAATATCGGATGTTTTGACAGATCTGAAGTGTAACCAACAAATACAGAGAGAATAAAATATAAAAAGTAAAAAATTAGCGAACTAAAGGTAAATCACAGGTTTCGTTGAGTTCTTAATTTTTAGTTATTATATCACATCAAAATAAAATTATGTGGCACATTCTGAACTGAAATTCAATTTTTGATATTATTTAATGCCATGCTTTTGCTTTAATAAAATTAAAATACATATTATTTGTATTTAAAAATATTATAGATTAAAGATGCAGCAAAGTTTAAACACATATCTGTGATATTATTAATTATTAAATTATTATTTTTAGACTTGAATTTTTAAAAATCTTAACCACATTTGTAGATTAAGTTAGTAATATATATTTTTCCTTCAAATTATTTACCTATATATCATTCACTTTTTCCCTATTGGGATCTTGACTAAATTTAGCTAAGTTATACTTCATAGAATATTTTCAAATGCAGTTAATATAAAAAAATATTTTAATTAAATCGTTATGTATTTATCTCATTTATGACAAACTTAATGTGTTTTTCTTTACAACATCTAGCACACACACACACACACACACACACACATATATATATATATATATATATATATATATATATATATATATATATATATATATATATATATATATATATATATATATATATATATATATATATATATATATATATATATATATATATATAATTATTTAACTTTTATATTCCCTTAAAAGCCACCTTTCTCCCATTCTAATTAATTCCTTAAAATCTTTTCCCCAGCCTCTAAATATCTTAATCAAAAGAGCGTTCTCTGCTTGTAATTCGTTCGATCCATTTTCCAAAGCTTTCTATCCTATAGATGTAAATTTTCTATCTGTCTAACACATTTCCCAGCCGTTGCCGCCAAAAGGCTCCTCGTTTTTCCCGATCTTACACTTAAATGCGCTGAGAAAATGGGAAAACTCTTTCTGTTTTCACTCTTGGATTTACCTCTCTTCGAGCAGAGAGATTTTTGTCTTTATACTTGTCTGCTGTTGACTAGTAAAGATGTCCGTTTTAGGAGCTCTGAAATAATGTTTTAATTAGACTTGGGCCGTTCTCTTCAATATCAACCAACTGCATTTTTATTACTACTAGCTGTTATATATATATATATATATATATATATATATATATATATATATATATATATATATATATATATATATATATATATATATATATATATATATATATATATATATATATATATATATATATATATATATAATGTAGCATCAAGTAAAAATACGTATATAAAAATATACCATATTAATATCTTAAATATGTGAATTGAAAATAATTATGTTGGATTTAACTATTTTCCTTAACTGTAGTAAAAATTGCGTTTAGGATAGAAATATGAATTGTTAAGCTTAAAAGAAAAATATTAGAGTTCCCTCTCATTTCTAAGCTATTTTCAAGTACTTTTGTTGTGTTCTTAATTTTAGTAAAATGTATGTTTTTAGTTATATATTATTTTATAAATTGTAAAAGAATAAAAATAATATTTTTAACGTAAATTATCAAAATTAATGAATGTAAAAATAAATATTGAAAAATATCAAATAAGTAAATTTCTGGAATCACTGTAGTAGTAGCGGAACATTTAACAAAAAAAATAATAACACAACTTTAATTAAAGTCCTCTTTTAGTGTAAAAAATTAATAGTATTTTTAACAATACCAGTGGGATTCTTTCAAGAATTAGTATCTTTCATATCTTTTAATATCCTTAATGAATGTGGTATTAAGAAACACAAAAGCTATGAAGTGATTAACTGCACATTAAAGCTTGACTTCATTAAACGGGAAATATCCCTGTTTAAAGCTCAATTCTCAAAGTGATCTTAGAAATCGCCTAAAGCTAATAATTATTGGATTTTCACCGACAATGTTATTTTATTCAATATTTCCGTGAGGTCTTTGTAAACTAGAGAAACCAGTTTGTATCTTTTGCTGAAGGCAGAAACTGATTTCCTAGTTTATTTTAATTCCATTCAGAACTAAACAAGTTAAGAACAATTACGGTTATAAACAAAATTACTAAACACAAAGTTCTCTTAAATATTAGTACAAGATGCATTTAATTTAGAATATCAATTCGTTAACTTTTATTACACATAATGTGAATAGGGTTTCGATGATAAAATATTTATGAAATGTATGTTATATAAAATACACAAACAATATTAAAATATTTGATTTAATTTAAAAATACTCAATGAATATTTAAAGTATAATTTCTTTCTAAAAATTAATATTTTAGTAGGCGTCTTTATTTTTTTAACAAAAAAAATAATATCAGTCAAAAAAAACTTATTTCAAATATTATAATAAATTAATTTATATTTATAATACATTCAGGAAATAAATTGATATTTATTTTTATGTATTTATAAATAACATATCTTTAAAACCTATTATATAACTACTTTTTTTAATTTCTTACTAAAAATTCATATTTTAGTAGGTTTTTTTATTTTTTTATAGAAAAACCATCACTCAAGGAAAAAAATATTTCAAATATTAGAATCAATTAATTTATATTTATAATGCATTCAGGAAATAAATTGACATTTATTTTTATGTATATATTAATAATACATATTTAAAACCTATTATACAGCTTTTTTTTTAATTTCTTACTAAAATTTAATATTTTAGTAGGCTTCTAATTTTTTTTTAAATAACATCAAAGAAAAATATATTTCAAATATTAGAATCAATTAATTTATATTTATAATACATTCAAGAAATAAATTTATACTTGTTTTTATGTATTTATTAATAGCATATCTTTAAACCATATTATATAACTATTTTTTTTTAATTTCTTACTAAAAATTAATATTTTAGTAGACTTCTTAATTTTTTTGCAAAAAATATAATTTAAAGAAAAAATATTTCAAATATTAAAATCAATTAATTAATATTTATAATACATTCAGGAAATAAATTCATATTTATTTTTATGTATTTATTAATAGCATATCTATAAAACCTATTATGTAACTCTTTCTTTTTCTTACTAAAAATTAATATTATAGTAGGCTTCTTAATTTTTTAGAAAAAATAACTTCATTCAAAGAAATAAAATATATCAAATATTATAATCAATTAATTTATATTCATAATACATTCATAATTTATATATATACTACATTGAGGAAATTAATTGATATTTTTTTATGTATTTATTAATAACATATATATCTAAAACCTATTATATAAGTATTTTTTTAATTTTTTGCTAAAAATTAATATTTTAGTAGGTTTCTTAATTTTTTCAAAAAAATAACATCACTCAGAGAAAAAAAATATTTCAAATATTAGAATCTATGTATTTATAATTATAATACATTCAGGAAATATATTGATATTTATTTTTATGTATTTATTAATAATATGTCTTTAAAATCTATTATATAACTATTTTTTTTAATTTCTAACTAAAAATAAATATTTTAGTAAACTTCTAAATTTTGTACAAAAAATAAAATCAAAGAAAAAAAATTTCAAATATTAGAATCAATTAATATATATTTATAATACGTTCATGAAATAAAATAATATTTATTTTTATGTATTTATTAATAACACATCTTTAAAGCCTATTATATAACTGTTTTTTTTCTAAAGATTAATATTTTAGAAGGCTTCTTAATTTTTACAAAAAAATAACATCATTAAAACAAAAAAAAAATATTCCAAATATTAGAATAAATTATACACACACACACACACACACACTATATATATATATATAATATATATATATATATATATATATATATATATATTATATATATATATATATATATATATATAGATATATATATATACATATACTACATTCAAGAAATAAATTTATATTTATTTTTATGTATTTATTAATAATATATATTTAAAACCTATTATATAAATATTTTTTTTTAATTTCTTACTAAAAATTAATATTTTAGTAGGCTTCTTAATTTTTTACAAAAAAATAACATCATTCAAAGACAAAAGAATATTTCAAATATTAGAATCAATTAAATTAAATTTTTAATATATTCTAGAAATAAATTGATATTTATTTTTTATGTATTTATTAATAACATATATTAAAAACCTATTGTACAGCTATTTTTTTTAAATTTCTTACTAAAAATTAATATTTTAAGAGTCTTCTAAATTCTTTTACAAAAAATGACATCAACGAACAAAATATTTCAAACATTAGAATCAATTATTTTATATTTATAATACATTCATGAAATAAATTGATATTTATTATGTATTTATTAATAACATATCTTTAAAATCTATTATGTAACTATTTTTTAATTTCTTACTAAAAATTATTATTTAAGTTGGCTTTTTAATTTTTTACAAGAAATAGCATCATTCAAAGATAAAAAAAAATTCAAATATTAGAATCAATTAATTTATATCTATTAGACATTCAGGAAATAAATTGATATTTATTTTTATGTATTTATTAATAACAAATATTTAAAACTATTATATAAATATGTTAAAGTAGACATCTTAACTTTATAGCTATCTTTATTCAGTGTTTTGTATTAAAAAAAAGGCAATTATGATATTGCATTTCCTAAACAGCACTTTAATTTGTCTATTGTTAAAAGAAACACTTTACTCATATAGACATTCTCAAATGGGATTGCATCAAAAGTATTTCTGCCTAGCATTTGCAGAGTATCTTGCAATGCATACTTATTCCGAGCACATTTTACTATCCAGAGTTATGTCGGAAGAGCCTGAACAAATGACTTGGAAACGTTTTATGGGTTCTTCAGATTGACCATAAAATGCTTTGTTTGTCCCCGTTTAAATCTTCAACACTGTATGTTTTTTCTCTTACTACATCCCTTTGTCCAATTGACAAAATTCTCTACAGAAATATGAGAGAAAAACAGAGGGAGGATTTCTTAAATGGAGCATGCACTCCCAGTGTGTTTTCGTGCATTTGTATAAAATTTAAAGTAAAATATGAGCTTTTCTTATATATTTAAGTATGTTTTATCCCTAAATATAGCAAAAAGAGAGACTTAAAAATACTATTACTGTCAGATAAACAATTTACGAACTCAATTCATTTAAATAGTTTCAATTTTAATTGAATAAAGATTTTTTTATTATATTTTTCTCTTTTTGTATATATATGAGAGTTACTCTGAAAATTTTTGAAATACGCGCAGACTAGAATTTACAAAATAAAAATAGCAGTTTAATATTAAAATACAAAGTATTTTAACACAGTACTCAGTTTTTTGCTGACTTACTTAAATTTGTTTAGCGTAGAATAAATTTTGAACAGAAGAGAAAATGGAGTTGAAGCGACAACATTTTTGCTTTATGATTTTCTACCATTTTAAAGCAGGATTAAATCAAGAATAATGCTTTCAACTGTTGTAATTGGCATTTGGTGATGAATCTCCAGCTCGTGCTACTGTATCCAATTGGTTTAAAGAATTTAGCAGAGATCGAAATTTTCTTCAGAACACACAGGAAGGCCGCCGTCGATAGTAATCCCGTATAATGTGTTTGAAAAATGTTAATGGATGATAATCGCTGTACCTAACAAATTATACAGAAGAAACTGAACATTGGATCAGAAACCATATACAAAATTATTGATAAAGAAATACATATGAAAAAAGTAGTTTCCCTTTTGGTTCCCCATAATCTGAGCACCAAAAAGGGGGAGCGTGTCAGACTCAGTAAAGAAACTATTTTGCTAAATGATAATAGCCACAGCATCATTTCTAAAATTGTACCGGTAATGAAAAGTACATACCTCTTTTTGACATTGAAGCAAGCGCTCTAACGTAGGTTAAAACTGACTCGTGAAAAGGTTGCCCTTTTACGTTAGAGGGTAAACATTCGATTGGTGCCCAACTCTTGCCACTCGCTTAAATTACCTATTATTCTTACACACACATGAACGGAAAATAAGACATTTATTATTGCTACTTGAATAACAACATAACCACTGGCTTGTGGTAACAAAAATTAATACAAACTATAAACAATATCCTTCACAAGGATTAATAACAACATGCAGCAACTCGGCAGACTTAATTTCAACTCTCCGCAGCGGCGTGGCGATGATACAGTCGCAGAGGGCACCTCAAGGTCGCACGGAGCGGGAGTCCGTATAACGTTGAAGTCGGCTGC
>CM063504.1:174532931-174557931 GCA_032207245.1 Pardosa pseudoannulata | reverse complement strand
AAATAGACACTTGTTTGAAAAAATTCTAAAATAATTTTAAACACATTTTGAGCTTGAATAATGCACAGATGTTGCTTTTAGAAATTTAAGTTATCTAATTAAGATTAACTTTAAAGGTCTACTAGCATGTTAAGTATCTACAATTTACATTTGAAATCCATAATTGTATTCAACACACAGTTCCTAAATGTACATGCCATATTTTAATACATAGAGAATAAATCACAAAAGCCACTTTCATTAATTTTAAAATAGACACTTGTTTGAAAGAATTTTTAAAATTATTTTAAATATATTTTCAATTTGCATGGTTCACAGATTTTTCTTTCTTAAATTTAAGTTATCTAATTAAGATAAACCTTAAATCTTTACTAGTATGATAAATATCTACTAGTTAGATTTCGAATCCGTAATTGTATTCAACATATAGTTTCTAAATATACATGATATATTTTAATCAATACAGAATTTCTAAAATAATTTTAAATACGTTTTCAATTTGTATAGTTCACAGATTTTTCTTTTATAAATTTAAGTTTTTCAATTAAAATAAATCTTAAATGTCCGCTGGCATGATAAATATCTACTAGTTACATTTCAAGTCCGTAATTGTATC
Source organism: Pardosa pseudoannulata (assembly GCA_032207245.1). NCBI lineage: Eukaryota > Metazoa > Arthropoda > Arachnida > Araneae > Lycosidae > Pardosa > Pardosa pseudoannulata. Next base: position 174,557,315 of record CM063504.1, on the reverse strand, counting down.
CAACGTATTGTTCCTAAATATATATATAAGATATTTTAATCAATAGATAATAAATCTGAAAAGTCACATTCATTACTATTTCAACTGACACATGATTGAAAGAATTTCTTAAACATTTTTAAATACATTTTGAATTTGAATAGTGCACACATTTTTCTTTTATAAATGTAAGATATTTAATTAAGATAAATCTTAAATGTCTACTAGTATGTTCAATATGAACTAGTTATATTTTAAATCCTTAATTGTATTCAAAATATAGTTTTTAATTACGTATGATATATTTTAATCAATAGTGATTAAACCTCAAAATTCCCTTACATTTCTTTTACAATAGACACTTGTTTGGAAGAATTTCTAAAATAATTTTAATTACATTTTGAATTCCTATAGTGCGAATATTTCTTTTATAAATTTAACTTATCTAACTGAGATTAAATGTCTATTAGTATGTTAAATATCTACTAGTAACATTTAAAATCCTTAATTATATTCAGCATATAGTTTCCAAATATACATGTCATATTTTAATCAATAGAGAATGATTTTCAAAAGCCTCTTTCAATACTTTTATAATAGACACTTCTTTGTAAGAAATTTTTTAAATAATTATAATTACATATTGAATTTGTATAGTGCACAGATCTTTTTTACATAAATTTAAGTTTTTTAATTAAGATAAACCTTAAATATCTACTAGTTTGTTAAATATCTACTATTTACATTTTAAATCATCCGTAATTGTATTTAACATATATTTCCCAAATATACATAACATATTTTAATCAATATATACTTAATCACAAAAGCCACTTTCATTACATTTAAAATAGACACTAGTTTGAAAGAATTTCTAAAATAATTTTAAATACATTTTCAATTTTTATAGTGCACAGATGTTTCTTTTATAAATTTAAATTATTTAATTAATATAAACCTTGAATATCTACTTGTATTTTACATATCTACTAATTAAATATCAAATCCGTAATTGTATTCAACATATAGTTCCCATATATACATGTTATATTTTTTAATAATAAGAGAATAAATTTCAAAAGCCACTTTCATTACTTTTGAAATAGACACTTGTTTGGAAGAATTTCTAATATAATTTTAAGATACTTTTTAAATTTTTATGGTGTAAAGATGTTTCTTTTATGAATTTAATTTATTTAATTAAAATACACTTAAAATGTCTACTAATATGTTAAATATCTAATAGTTATATTTCAAATCCGTAATTGTATTCAACATATAGTTTCGAAATATACATATACCGTATTCAATATAGTTCAAAAATATACATAAGATATTTTAATCAATAGATAATAAATTTCAAAAGCCACATTCATTACGTTTACAGTAGACACTTTTTTGAAAGAATTTCTTAAATAATTTTAAATGCATTTTCCATTTCTGTAGTGCAAATATGTGATTTTTATATATCTAAGTGATCTAATTAAGATAAACCTTAAATGTCTACTAGTATGTCAAATATCTACTAGTTACATTTCAAATCCGTAATTGTATTCAACATATAGTTTCTATATATACATGACATATTTTAATCAATAGAGCCATTACGCTACACTCTTTACTCATATTCTCCCTCGGCGGATTCGAAATAAATAATGTGTGTCCTCTACGGACACCTCTTTAACGTGAAATATGTTCCTGATATTCCCTCACCGGGCTTCAATCTTGGCATCGGTTCGTCCCACTTCTTGTAGATAGCCCAGTTCTCGTCCCTGCCTAATACCAGCTCTAAGGCATTTTATTATTTTGCTTAGGTGTCACATTGTTTAGGGAGAGGAAACTTTATAACTTTACGTAAAAATGACTCCATAATATTTTGCGTGACACATAAAATAGACGTTAAAACAGTGTTCCTATGTGAGAAGATCAAAGTTATTTACAAAAATAGATACTGTTAAATATCTCACGTTTAATCTTTAACGTGGTGGTACAGCTTTTGAAGTGACACACAATTTTTTTTCTATATATATATATATATATATATATATATATATATATATATATACTATATATATAATTGTATAAATATATATATATATATATATATATATATTTATATATATATATATATATATATATATATTATACATATATATATATAATATTACATGTATTTTTATATATATATATATATATATATATATATATATATATATATATATATATATATAAATATATATATATATAAACATACATGTATATATATATATAATATATATATATGTATATATATACATGTATATATATATATATATATATATATATATATATATACATGTGTGTGTATGTTTTGTATATATAATTATATGTATGTATGTATATGTAGTATGTATGTATATATACTATGTATATATATGTATGTGTATGTAATATATATATATGTATATGTATATATATGTATATGTAATATATGTATGTATATATATATTTATGTGTGTATATATATGTGTATTTTATTATGTGTATATTATGTGTATATATATTTATATATATGTGTATAAATATATTTTATATATATAAATATATTATATACATATATATTTTTATAATATATATATATATATATATATAAGATATATATATATATATATATATATGTATTATATAATGTATATATATATATATGTATATATATGTATATATATATGTATATATATATATGTAATATATATGTATATATATATATATATGTATATATATGTATTTTATATATTATATATATATATGTATGTATATATATATATGTATGTATATATATATGTATATGTATGTATATATATATGTATATGTATGTATATATATATATATGTATATATATATGTATATATAAATATATGTATGTATATATATGTATATATATATATATATATGTTATGTATATATATATGTATATATATATGTATATATATACTATGTATATATATATATATATATATATATATTATATATATATCTGTGTGTGTGTATGCATGTATGTAATAATAAAATTATATTAAAAAGAAATCCTAATTAAATGTTTTTTTGCTTTCCATTCAAAATTTAGTCACTATCAACAAATTCTACAACACATATTTCATAATAATATGTACATGATTTCACAATTCAATTTAGAATCGCAGACCGTTGATTCATTTTTCCCTGCGCATTGCGACGGATATATCTTTTAGTGTAAATCTATAGAAAATCCCGTTTCTTTATTACTTCTAGTAATTAAAGAAAGAAACGGGATTTTTTACTTGAATGACATATTTCTGGAGCCACATTTTCCAATATTTTAAGAAAAGCGCTGTAAACAGATTTCGTGGCTCTTTCCTTTCAGATCGAGATGTAACAAATATCTCAAAAATATCTTTTTCATTTTAATTTGTGTGTTCAGTTTCACCTTATGTTATAAATAAAATAGTTTTTGTAAGTGAATGTGTGCATCAATCTACTCGTCTATACTTTTAATTTATAATGATGATACAATATGACTACTGTATTATATAATTACATAATTATCCTAGCATTCTAGTTAAAATGTATGTAAATAAAAATCTCTGTCACCATAAGTACACCAATGAAACATACAGAATGTCTAACATATACATACGAAAATAGACTACAAACTGAAATAAAATTTAAAATCATTGTATAACATTAACCTAAGTACATATTGAAATCTTAAGGACATTTACTGCCATTATATAAAACTACTAAAAATCTAATAGGATGTGCAAACATATATTTTGCATAGCTTTCAAAACGTAGAAAATGTTATTTACTTGTCTTACAGTATGACTGTAAATTAAGAATAATGAAAGGTCTAGAGTAAAGAGCAAATAAAAACATTTTATTGCTGGTTACTTCAATCTATATATATATATATATATATATGTAATCCATTTTTTATAAAACTCCTTCACAAGGAGAAAGTTCAACATAGCATTATAGTACAAAGATGCATTTTATATTAAAGAGATCAGAAGTCTAATTTAAAACTTTATTAGAGCGGCAACACGGCACATCTGTTTGGACAATATACAAAAAAAAAAGCCGCAGAGTTCACTCTTCTCACAAAGTAAAAGAACGCTGACAACAAAGAATTTTACAACAAAAATATTTAATAAGCGAATTGACTGCAATATATAACATGTTCCGCCAAATAAAACTGCTGTATAGACAGAAACTTTACAGCTTTAGGACAAAAAGGAATGTTATTAAATATATACTTCGTTGATTAAACCATATAGATGATAAAGATATTTAGATGAATTAAAATAAATAATTTTTGATATAATATTAAAGTTAAATATTTTGATATATATACATATATATATATATATATTTTATATATAATATATATTATATATATATATATATATATATATATATATATATTATATAAATATGTGTGTGTGTCTGTAACTGTGCGCGTATGTATGTTTGAGTGTTAATATTTCAATATACCATGTAGAAATTAGAAATTAATTTCATGAATATTATAATATCATTAATTCTGATTCCTATACATATCTTCAGATAAACAAATATTAAGACGTAATTACATAATTAAAATATAATTTTTCTATTAGTGTTTTCCTATTTATAAATTTATAGCGTTAACTCTAAACTAGTTATCTTGTATATATAAATATATACATTATGCCTTAAGAACACATATACAATATATATATATATAATATATATATATATATATATATATATATATATATTATATATATATATATATATATATTTATATATATATATATGTGTGTGTGTGTGTGAGTGTATATATACATATATAACATTAGAAAATAATAGAATTTCAGTGATTACATAGAAATATTGTTTTTAAGTAGAAAATGATTTATCTTTTGCATATATTTTAAAATTAAGATAAGTCAAAATTTATAACATTCCTAGCAAAATTTTATAATATTTAGAGCATCCTACTCTTTTTTTCAATATTAAAATATAAAAAAGAAATTAATTATTATTATATTTATTTTCAATAAATAAAATACATAGTTATAAAATAGTTTATTTATAGTTCATTAATTTTTCTTATTAATAATAATGACCATTTCATAAAAAATTATAAGTATGTAACAGTGAAAAAAATAAATTCTGTAATATCAGTGACTGGAAATTGTCTACAATATTTACAATACTTTCTTCTAAAACATCCAAGCATATTTTTAAACTTTAGTGTTCTAATAACATTTTAAAACTTCATATTTATAAAGAAAATGAAATTTTTTTATTTAAATTAATATTTTATACTACGTTATAAATTTGAGCAACATAATTTTTTGATGAAATTCGAAGCAGTCAGTATCGAAATTTAAATTTTAAACACTTGATTATATTTTTGTAATAGTTTATTCATTTATTGGCGACATTAAAATTTAATGTTACACATAAGTTTTTAAGGATGGTTCTGAAACTACTGAAGAAATATAAGTAATAGGTTTGAAAAAGTTTGAATAAGAAAAAAGAAATTTCACTATGTACTTGTTTAAAATCAGTGCATTAACAAAAATTGAATGGTCGTCATTTTATCCGACTTGAATATGTAGCAGCAAAAAATAATCAATAAAAACATAAAATATAGAAATTCTTAGAAAATGTTAGTTTAAAGTATGTAGAAATTTTTATAGTCTTTTATTGATGCTCATGAAATTACTAATTTTTTAAATAATCTCGTCTGAAATTTTTACGATAATTACATAATTAGTGGATTTATATATATATATATATATATATATATATATATATATATATATAGAGAGAGAGAGAGAGATATATATACAGATATGTATATATGTATATATATATATATATATATATATATATATACATATATATATATATATATATATATATATATATATATATATATATATATATATATATATATATATATATATATATATATATATATATATATATATATATATATATATATATATATATATATATATATATATATATATATATATATAGAGAGAGAGAGAGAGAGAGAGAGAGAGAGAGATACATATATGTATATATGTATATGTGTATATGTATATATGTATATATATGTATATATATATATGTATATATGTATATATTAATATGTATATATGTATATATTAATATATATATATATATATAATATATATATATATATATATATATATATATATATATATTATATATATATATATATATATATATATATATATATATATATATATATATATATATATATGTATATGTATATATATGTATATAAATATATATATATATATATATAGATAGAGATAGAGAGAGTATAGAGAGAGAGAGAGAGAGAGAGATACATATATGTATATATGTATGTATGTGTATGTCTGTATGTCTGTCTGTCTGTCTGTCTGTGTATGTATGTATATATGTGTATTCATCATGTTATGTTAAGTGTGGTGATAATGCATTATTTACATAAAACATTTTTTATACAACTATATGTGTGCTAACATTCGGTGTTAGTTCAATTTGGTTTCAAGATGACATTATGTTCCCGTAATATATAAAATCTCTAAGAATCCGAAGAATGTTTAATAATCAAGTATGTATTAATTAATTTTATTCAGGCATGTGTTATTAAAATGAATTAATTTCGGTAGATTTTCTCTTCTGAAAATTATGTACATTTATTAGTTGTTAATTATATACTGTCATAAAGCATAAGAATAACACCATTATAATAAAATTACTATCTGTATTTCTCTCCGCTATTCTACTTCTAATCTGAAACTGGAATCTTAAGAAATAATTTTTCATATATATATTTATAATTTCTTATATTTATATTCATATGTTTATCTAGTAATTGTGTATCAATAAATATTGGAGCATGATCAAAATTCTGCTATTTAATGTAAGTTATTTTCATCTTTAATTTATGAAATTACATGAGAAATTAACCAAAATATATTTTACTTCTATACAGTAAATACCTAATAATTTTTGAATAAATTCAAGGGCATATAAAGTTGTATGATATTGAATACCGTATTATATATTTAGTCCAAAATCATTTGAAAAAAAAATTTAACTGAAAGAGAGATTTTCAGTAAACTAGAAGTATTGCTGCATAGAAAGGCTACTTCTAAACTGTAGATAATAATATATTATATTTTTAATAAATGTTTCATTCTATTAGCTAATAAAAAATTACTGAATTAAGTAAGGTTTTACAAATTTGGATACACCATAATTCCCGAATGTTTTAAGAGCCACAAACCCTTAATGATATTTTTAACTCCAAAATTATATTCTTATATATTATATTTTCCTAAATTGTTTCAATGTTTCTTGAACTACTTATTGTATTATTTGAGTGCACCATTTTTTAACTATTTAATGATTTAATAGGAATTGTTGTGGTTATATTGAAATATATTGTGTACTAAAAATGTATCATGAGGACTTAAAAGCCATATTAAATAACCCTATATGAAATTACTTCGTATGGAAAATCAATGCACATAATAATCCAAAATGTAAAGTGAAAGTTCATAAAGCATTCTTCAGTTCTTAATTTTTGAAAAAAAAATGTATCCTTCCTAAAGGCAACATATTTCAATAAGAATTTATTTTCCGTCATAATAATTGGAAAACAACCACACATTTCGGGTGTAAACTGGACATTATATTGAAATCCAGTACCTACTAAAAAAGTATATATCAGGAGGACTTAAAAGCCGATTTAAATAAGCCTATTTAAAATTAACTCGCATTGAAAACTAATGCACATAATAATCCAAAATGTAAAGTGAAAGTTCTTCAAACGTTCTTCAGTTTTTATTTTTTGCAAGAAAAAATCCTTCCTAAAGGCAACATATTTCAATAAGAATTCATTTCCCGTCATCATATTTTTAAAACAACCACACATTTCGGATGTAAACTGGACATTATATTAAAATCCAGTACGTACTAAAAAATGTAGCATGATGACTTAAAGGCCAAATTAAATACCCCTATTTAAAATTAACTCGCATGTAAAATCAATGCACATAATAATCCAAAATAAAAAGTGTAAATTCATAAAACGTTCTTCAGTTTTTATTTTTTAAAAGAAATGTATCCTTCCTAAAGGCAACATATTTCAATAAGAATTCATTTCCCGTCATCATATTTGGAAAACAACCAGAAATTTCGGACGTAAACTGGACGTTTTGGCTTTAGTATATCCTTTTTTATTTTAATTCGTTCTGTCCTAACATATTTAGTAATAATGATCACCTCAAAATAAATTAAAGATTGTAATATACAAATCTATGGCTTCACATTTAAAATAAATACACCTTCTCGTAATAAATCTGCAAGAGAAAATAATGTGCAGAATAATGGTAAATTCAATTTCTACCCCATTATATACCAGTTCAAATAAGAATAAAATATTTAGCTTTGCCCTACCATATACAGGTTGACCTGAAAATCCATGTGATGCACACAAAATCATCTGGATTAAAAATAGACATTGTTAATTTCATATAGATACATATAGACATAGTTAATTTCATACCCTGTATATGAACGTACACCATTAATACTTACGGTTATATTCTTTGGAACTAGAAGAAAGTACGATGCAATCAACTATATCAAAAGACACTAAGAGTAAAATGTTATACAGATTTTCATAAATCATTTTTTAATTACAAAAATATATTTAGAAATTAATTTCATTAATATCAGTCCAACGTAAAACTTACCTCTCTACTGTTATATCTATATACAGCCTATAACACTCTTTTGGGAAGGAAATGAAAATTTAAAAATTTTATTATTCAAATATGGAGGAACATATTTACTAAATATTTTTTAAGAATCATTACTTGATGGTAAAATGTAGACTTTTAAACTATGAAATATAAATTTCAGAAAAAAAGGTATTCTATTATTTACATAATATGCATATATTATGAAATTATTTTATAGTCAAGTTTCATAAAACATCTAGTAAAATATAAAAAAAGCATTCTAGGAATTTTTATATTAAATAGTAATTTTTGTTTTTTATTTTTTTTCAGTTTAATTTACTTTCTTTTTTAAAAAAATTTGAAATAATTATAAAGCTTCGAAAATAAGAAAATGTTATTCAAAAAGTCGATTTAAAATAAAAATTCTGTAGTCAAGAAACTATGATAAATATATCTGTAATACTAATGAATAATAAAAATAATATCATTGTCCTTAAATTGAATTCAAACATTTTTCTTTCTAAAGATATCTTTAAAATTCTCTATTACTACCCAATTACATACAAACTTAGTTACAAATATCTAACTGTACGTTAATGAGCTTCGGGTTTTGCGTACCTTATGTTACATATAGAATGGACATTTTGGCAAAATACTAGAGGATCAATAGAATTTTATTTATTTCAGGGAAGGAATTATGTTCAAACATGTACTTTAATAAAACATAATTCCTTTTCTCATAATAATAAATTTGTCAGTGATATCTATCCTTAAATAGTAATACCTTCAATCATATATGTTAAGATGAGGCCGAAAGAGTGTCTAAACCAGCCGCACGTATAATTGGAGTATTCGTAAGAAAATAAATAATTGAAACAAAAACTGATTCCTCCTGCTGAATTTTGTTTATTTCGAATATAAATAAAGGTATAAATAGAAAATAAATATACTAATTTGGCCATCATGCCAAAGGGGCCACACTAGGTCGAAGATATGACAAGCATGGCGTCTTGGTGAAAAAAAAAAATAAGGTGCAAAAATTGGCTCAGAAGAAACTAAGTTCCACACTCCTTCTTCCTTGCTCTTTCTCTGATGGGGACCACAGATCTCACGAAAAAGTTCGTAGGGGAGCGTTGCCATGGCCAAAGAGGGCTACTCCGCGGTTAACAACCCCTCTTGACCAATGGGGTCGAAGGACGGTCACTCACTTCGCTTTCACTTCTAGGTTAGTTTCGCAATGGCGTTGTTGAACTGTAACTCTTTGTTACAATATACTAAATCTATCATGTACTAAATTTATCTATAAATATATTCCCTTCTGTCATATACTAAAGATATCTTTAAAGTGTTATACAACTATTCAATTACACAACTGTAACTGCACGTTGTATTTAAAGGGCATCTAGTCGACGTACCAAATGTAGTACCCAAAAGCAGAATGGAATTTTGATTATTTCAGGTATAGATAAAGGTTTATGTTTAATTATATACTATAATTAAACATAATACCTTCTCTCATATGCCAAATTTATCCCTAATTATTATATCTAAATCTATCCCTAATTAATAATTCCTTGTATCTTATACTAAATATATCCCTAATTAATTATCCTTCTGTCATATGCCAAATGTATAAACTTAATATCATCTGTCATATACTAAACATATCTATAATATTCTCTACAACTATGCAATAACATACAACACAAAAGCTGCACGTAGGATTCAAAGAAAATGCGTTTGACGTACCACATATCATAAATCGATTGGTCATTTTACTAGTACACATCAAATTGAATGGAGTTTTAAAAATTGCCGGGAAGTAATTATGTTTAACAGATACTATAATTAAACATAATTCCTTCTATTATATATTAAATATATCTCTTATATCTATGTCTAAAATAATTCGTTCTAATATATGCTAAATATATTTATCATTTGCTAAATTTATATGTAAATATAATTCTTTCTTTCATATTCTAAATATATCTATAAAAGGCTTTATGACTATTCAATTACAAAAGTACTTAGAAACAAAACTCTAACTTCTCGTAGTCGTATTCGATCTTAGGGAATCCGGTAAAATTACCCTATGTCATATATGGAATGGAGCTTTTGCTAACAAACCACATGCTGAATGTTACTGTGATTATTTCAGAAATAGGATTACGTTTAATTATATACTATAGTTAAACATAATCCCTTCTGTCAGACACCAAATTTTCCCCTAATGGAGTGGACTGACTCTCTTGATGGGATTAGTTCAGGACATCTTGATTTTCATAACAATAACCGATTGATAACAATAAACAAAATGTAAAATTACATAAATTTAACCCCCCTCTTTAATTCACCAAACGTTAGTCGACAGGAAGTTTTTTAACACCTTTAAAACAACGCGGATTCTTACTTTTCCCGATAACTAGATGTATCTATTTTTCTCCAGGCGTACTGACGCAACATATCACAGCGACACGTTCCTTTGAGACTTTATGTCCTATTAAGCTTTTATTCTTAAATAAGTATGCATGTTCCGGTAGTGTTGTGAAATACAAAGCTGTTTTGTCGGCATTCTACACATCTTCTGAATATGATGGAATTTGTTTGGCCACTAGTCTCTTAACCAGTTTTCAGTGAGCGCTTATCGGCTTCTTTTTGTTCGACGTGAAGTCTCTTGTAAATAATACTTTCCAGTGTCTCTCATCGCTGGAGTCAACCATTTGTTGCAAGAAATTCTTTTTTTGCCAATTCAGCAGCTAAAATTTCTGCTTTTTGTAGCACAAGGAGAACGATGACTGGATAATCACGTTCTCGAACATTTTTAAACCAAAGTCTTAGAACCTTTTCAACTTGCTCAACTTTACCATCTCTGTTACGTTTGCACTTCGTATTTTCATTTTGTTTATATCTTCTAATAAGTTCATCCCGATTTTCCAAACGTTTCGTCAATAGAGGCTAAGAAATATATAACTGAGCTGCAGCATTGCGCTTACTCAATTTTAGTAACCTGTCATAACGATTTAAAACTTTGATTGTTTGTTTTAATGTTAAATCATTTCACTTTCTGGAATGAATATCGACAATCTTCTTGTAAGCGAGCATGGCATAAAATGTGAATACGCTCCTTCCCAGTTCCGATAAGAATGTGTTGCCTTATATGTCCACCACTGACCACTAGCAGGTCTTGGGTATTTCTGAAAAATTCCAGGAATGTGAAATGCCCCACTCCTTTCTTCATTTTCCATTTCCCTAGGTGGAAGAGGGAGAATTCTCAAAAATTCAAATATCAGCGAAGGGAAAGAGAAGAAAGGGTTACTTCTGAATACATTGTGAATGATAGTTTGCCAGTTAAAATGTGGTTCGAAAACTGATAACATTAACCGATGCAACGATCACATGAATCGATAATTTTAGCATACAAATAAATAGAGATTATCCTGACCTAGGGATTTCGATAACATTAAGCGATTGATAACTGTAACCGCGATCACATTAAGAGAAGTCTACTCTATTTATATCTAAATCTATCCCTAATTAATAATCCCTTCTATCAGAAGAGTATACGTTTGACATACCTTGTATTATAATTAGATTTTCTATTTTACCAATACCCAGGACACTGAATGAAGTTTTGGTTTTTTCAGGGGAGGAATAATGTTTAAACTTACTCTATAATTAAGAATAATCCCTTCTATAATGTACTAAATCTATCCCTTATATATCTCTCTAAATAATAATCCCTTCTATCATATACTAAATATATCTATTACATGATGAATTTTTCTCTAAATATAATATTTTCTGCACTATATTAAATATATCTCTAAAAAGCTCTGCAACTATCCAATTAAAAACTTACTTACAAAAATCAAAATTCACGTAGTAATCAAATGATATCTAATTAGCGTAACTATGTCATATAATCAAATGGTCATTTTTTCTAATACTAATGTGACTGAATATAATTTTGTTTGTATAAGGCATAGGATTATATTTAAATATGTACTATAATTAAACACTATCCCTTCAAAGATATACTAAATATATATATAAAATACTCTACAACTATCTAATTACTTACTAAACCCTAACTTTAGGGAGGATTCAAAGGTTATCTGGTTCAAGTACCCTATGTTATAAATAGAATAGACGTTTTGCCGATACACCGGGGGCTAAATGGAGTTTTCATTATTTTACAGGAAGGGATTATATTTAATTATATACTATAATTAAACACTATCTCTTCAAAGATATACTAAACATATATATAAAATACTCTACAACTATCTAATTACTTACTAAACCCTAACTTCACGAAGAATTCAAATGGTATCTTGTTTAAGTACCCTACGTTATATATCGAATAGACATTTTGCCAATACACCGGAGGCTAAATTGAGTTTTCCTTATATCAAGGAAGGGAATATATTTAAATATATACTATAATTAAACATATCCTTTGAGGATATACCAAACTTTTCTATAAAATGCTGTACTATCCAATTCCTTACTAAACCCTAACTTCCCGAAGGGTTTAAAGAGTATCTGGTTGAAGTACCATACGTTATATATCGAATAGACCTTTTACCAATACAAAGGAGGATAAATGGAGTAGTCATTATTTCAAGTAAGGGATTATATTTAAATATATACTATAATTAAACATATTCAATTATACGATAAAGTTATCTATGAAATGCTCTACAACTATACAATTACTTATTAAACCCTAACTTCACAAATGATATAAAGGGTACCCGATTGAAGTACGCTTAGTTGTAAATCCAATAGACATTTTGCAAATACACCAGAGACTGAATGAAATTTTGATTATTTCAGAGAAAGGATTAAGTTTAATCATATGCTCTGACAACACGACTTCATCTTTGGGGATTCCACAAAATGTAAAGAAACTTTTAACCATTAAATGGCTTTAATTTACTAACGACAATTTAAATAAAATACTTTAGAACACGTTTCACCCGAGATGTTAGGGAATCCTCTGAGACATTTCTGACGTCGGTAAAGGAAGTTTGCATCTTACGAATGGGAACACTAAAGGAAACCAAAATGAAAGACGTAAATGCTGCTAGAACTTATTAAATTGAGGTTTCTCACATGACAGATTCAAGGTCTTTTTAGGAATTACCCCAGTGCAGTTTAGTAAAAGGTTTAGTAAAAGGTTCTTACTTTATTGTCTATTAAAGATGTACTAAATCATAAAGTGCAAAGCAAATAGATATTCTTTCGAACCAAAAGTCATTATTTCTTTGATATTTATTATAAGTTCCTTATAAATGCATAAGGTAATGTCTAATAATAGGTTAGGAGATAAGGTACCTGTAATAAATGATAAGACTTGAAAGAATCCAATACCTTAAATTGAGACATAATCTCATATGTCCTCAGACCCTAAAAAATCCTTTTTCAATAAGGATATTAGTACGGCATGTTACTAATTCAAAACTAGTCTCTGATTTCCGACCTTTGTGATTATACCATTCAGTTTGTTCGATAACTAGTATATATTTCTAAGACTTTCCTATATATTTAACGAAACACTGTATAGTGTAAAAGCACACTAAAATTATTAGTTTTTATAAAATTATGAAAATCCTTTATTTTATAAAACTTATTCTATATTTATTTTATAAAGATATAAAAAATCTACCTATTTATATGAGAATGCCTTCATTATAATTATAACTCATATGTTATAGATTTAGTTTTTTTTATCTAGTATCCTATGTTTCGTATTCAATAGATATTTTCTAATACACAGGAGGCTAAATGGAATTTTCATTATTTCAAGCAAGGGTGTATATTTAAATATATACTATAATTAAACATATTACCTTCAAGGATATACTAAACATATTTATAAAATGCCTGTTATCCAATTAATTACTAAACCCTAACTTCACAAAGGATCCAATAGATATCTGGTTGAAGTACTCTATGTTATATATCAAATAGACTAGGTATATAAAATATATATATTAAACGTTCTACAACTATCCAAATACTTACTACACCCTAACATCATAAATGTTATAAAGGGTACCCGGTTGGAGTACCCTTAGTTGTAAATCCAATGAAAATTTTGCCAATACACAAGAGGCTTAATGAAATTTTTGATTATTTCAGAGAAAGGATTAAGTTTAATCATATGCTCTGACAACACAACTTCGTCTTTAGGGATACCACAAGACGAAAAGAAACTTTTAACGATTAAAGGGCTTTAATTTACTAACGACAATTTAAATAAAATACCTTAGAACACGTTTCACCCGACACGTTAGGGAATACTCTGAGACGTTCCTGAAGTCGCTACAGGATATCTGCCTCTTACTAATGGGAACACTAAAGGAAATCAAATAAAAGAGGTAAATGCCGCAGGAACTTATTAAACTGATGTTTCTTATATGACAGATTCAAGGTCTTTTTAGGATTTACCTAAATACAATTTCTATAGAATTTAGGAAATGGTCCGTACTTTGTTGTCTACTTCAGTTTTCCAGATTTCCTAAATCATAAAGAGCAAAGCAAATACATATACTTTCAAACTTAAAGCCATTATCTCTTTGACATATATATTATAAGGTCCATATAAATACATAAGGTAATGGTAACAATAGGATAGGGGATAAGGTGACCGTAATAAAAGATAAGATTTCAAAGAATCCCAAACTCATATAATGAGACGTAAAGTTATCTTTGCTCAGATCAAAAATTATTCTTTTTTTTTATAAGAATATAAGTTTTGCATGTTACTAATTCTAAATTAATAGTATCTGTGTTCTGACCTGTGTTATTATACCACGCAGTTTTATCACCGACTATTTTATATTTGAAAGGTTTTCCTACATATTTAACAAAGAGATGCATAGTTTAACCCCTTCGTGGGCCGTGGGACGATTACTTGCCACCTACACGATCTCACAAAATACACATTTGGGAAGCGCAAAACCCATTATAATATATTGGTCTTGCTATTGAAACGACGGGAAGACTAATTCTGGTTCTGTTTTGCTCTGTCATCAATTGTTCAATAGATTTAATAAAATTAGCAGCTCTGTTTTGAAAGTTTGGAAACGTAGAGAGAGTAATAAATGACCACAAATTAACACTTAAACACAAATTAACACTTGGCATGAGGGTGTACTTCACCGCCAACTGAAGCGAGCAGAGGGTATTTTTTCGTGAATCTCATGAAAATGTAGTTATTCAGAAAAATCGCAGTAAATCAAAAACTAATTTATTTTTATGAACGAAACTTTTTTTCATTTAACACTTTAATATATACTGTATGATTATGTAACAAAAATAAATATATTTATACGAAATCACAAAAATAAACGATTTTTACAATTAAAGTTAGATAATCTGTCACTGCTTATTTCTTTATCACTATCTTTGTCAGAATGGCTCATTTAATCAATTTTGTATTCAACGATAAAAAAACAAGCTTCAAATTCACAAATCACAACTTGTACGTCCTGTAGCTAGGAATTCGATTGAATAAGAAATAACGCAACAAAAGACCGAATAACTCGGAAATCATAACTTGTGGTAAGAAAAAATGCAAAGCGTTGCATAGTAAAGCAAACAACACACACACACACACACACACACACACACACACACACACACACACACACATATATATATATATATATATATATATATATATATATATATATATAATTATACGTATTTAGTAGATTTTTATGGTTCGCTTGTATCCACCACAAATCTACTAAATACGTAATTTTACGTGACCCGCTCTCCAGTGACAGACTGCAAAAAACGTAAAAATACGTTGCCCATACGCGAAGTGTTAAAATGATTACTATTTACAAATTTATGAAAATCCTTTATTTTATAAAATTATTCCATATTTCTTTTATAAAACTATTGCGAATCTACATATTTCTCTGAATATCACTTCATTATAATTATAACAGATATGTTATAAATTTACTTTTTCCCTATAGATATAATGATCTTGTTATGCTTAAGAATTATGAAGTACTCTTTTTGCAACTTCTCAAATCTGATTCAAAACTCACGGGAAAAACTAAATTCATTTCAACGGAAACTGAAGATTTCTCAAGAGAATTATACTTTTCAGTATCTATGTCAAAATACAGTGTTTGAAAACAATGTTAAATCGAAGAATTACTTTGAGATTTACTTCGAAGTTCAAACCTAGAAAAGATCTAAAGTATGATACGAAAAGAATAGATACGTTTTGTGATACGTTAACAATGTTCTTTATCGATAAAATACTTGATTTTACCACGTTTAATACAGATCATTTAATTGATTTTTGTAAATATAACATGATACCGTTACATACATGGTTCAAAAAATATGGTTAATATGTGACATATTTTGTAAAAGGAATTACTATTAATTAAAGGAATTAGTATTATTAAAGGAATTAGAATTTTGTAAAATTAATTACTTGATATATATATATATATATATATATATATATATATATATATATATATATATATATATATATATATATATATATATATATATATAATATATATATATATATATATATATATATATATATATATATATATATATATATATATATATATATATATATATATATATATATATATATATATATATATATATATATATATATATATATATATATATATATATATATATATATATATATATATATATATATATATATATATATATATATATATATTTATATTTATATATATATATATATATATATATATATATATATATATATATATATATATATATATATATATATATATATATATATATATATATATATATATATATATATATATATATATATATATATATATACATGATTTCATTTAAATTAATATTTAAATGTAGTTGTAGGGTGGCATTTAAAGTCTGTAATATCTACAATAACATTTAAACAAAATTATATTACCTGTTGGATTGGAACACTAAAATCTGTTTTTTGCAAGACGAGGGATAGAGAGGGCAGTATTTATTACTTAAAGCAGATTCCCAATTGCTACGATCATCCATGCTATACTGGATACTAATTCAAACCCACGAACTCCGGTACAGAAGATTAACGCCCTAACCATCTGGTCATCGTTCAGTATTCAAGGAAGAATAACGTTTGCAATGCAAGAAAATCTTTCATAAAGTAAAAAATCATAAAGTTATTTTTTCTTCTATAAAATAATTTTTGCGATAATCATACAAATTGGAATTTTTGTTTTCTTCTGCAAACCGATCTGGACACCATAAAAATGAATCATTATCCATTTGAGAAAAAAAAACATGTTCGTTAACCGATGGTTCTCGCAAACTTTGTCTGTTACTGTGTAAGTGATACCCTTTCATTTAAAAGAAGCCGGAGAGGGGATTAACCGGATGTTTGCTGCAATAATATACGGATGTCACTGTCCCTGTATTTTAAAAGGACTAATAGTTACGACGGTGTAATCATAGTCCATAATCCGATTTCATCTGCGCTTGAAAGTAGAGAATGTTCGGATGTTCGATTCTGATTTTTTCAATTTCCAGGTACTTACTCTTTTACAGATATACTAGCAAACTCCGATACCCATTAGTAGTCATTAATAGTCATTAGTAGTCATTAGTAGTCAGTAATCGTAGATCGTGGGTAATCCCCATGACGTGTGACTTTTTGTGACGATGTGCCCCCAATAACCTCACACAATAAGGGCATTGTGTACTATAAATTTCTTCACCATCTTCTCAAACATGTAAATTATAGTATCCAGTGCTATGAAGGAACAGTATCTCTGTAAAATGTATATTAAGTTAATAAGAACTTCCAATTCTTCCTCATGTGAATGACTATACTAAAAGCACAATTATTTCAAACACCGAGTTCGTTGTCTTTCACTTCATGATAATGACCTATCTTGGAACGAACATTTTTCCGTAACATAATACTTTTCGTAGTGGAAAGAATAAAAGGTAAACTTAATGTTAGCATAATAGAGGTTAAGCCACTTTTGTAAGAAGCTAATTATGACTGGGTGCAAACAACAATCAACAACCTCTATGGATTGAATCTTGAAAGTTAGAAAAGAGCTTGGCCGCGGTAGCTCAGTTGGAAAAGTCAACCATTTCATAACTGAGAGTTTGCGGGTTTGGAACCCGAGCCGGTTTAAGATCAGCCTTGTTAGTTAAAGGTGACTTAGGCACGTTCGTGTTCACAGTTTCCTCCAAGTTCTCAATTAATACATCTGGGGTGGCAGGCTAAGTCTATACGTCTTCTTTTTGGACCCTGATACAAAATTACGAGGAACTCCTTGAGCGAAATTGTTATTTCAACTTAATGGTGCTCATTAAAAAAGAAAGGCGACACCCTGGCCATAATAAGAGAGCCTGCAGGCTCAATCGGGATTGGTATATCCATGTGACATGACAAACAACAACAACAATAACACGTATCATGGGTAAGCGTTGATTCTTAAAATGTACCCTTTAATACTCCCAGAGCTTATGAAAAATAGGAAAAAGTCCTTACGTATCCACCCATATTCCAAGCTCTATTGAAGTAATTTCTGGAACAGATTTCCATAGTTATTTTCTGAGTGACCTCTTTCCGTAAAGTTCGAATCAATAGCACGGATTCACTGAAATCTGCAATTTTGTGTTCGGACCAGGAATGAGCTAGAAGGTCATTACAGCGCCCACCTAATTCGTACTTTAAAGCTAATCTCGCGTTCTTTCTAAAAATACATCGTGTAACTTAAAATACAATGAATGTTATGATGGAACAAATGAAATATGAAAACAAAATATATCTATTAATATTAATAATATTAAATATTAATAATAAGTAAAATCTGTTGACTATAATTCATTTAAAATAATTTATAAAGCTGTTGAAATGAGTACCCCTTTAAGGATCGTTAGAAGGACACATGTCAGACGTTGTTGGATATCTGGTAATTTTTAAAAATATGCATTATTTAGGATTCTGTTAGTTGGAAGTACAAAAAGAAAACTGTATTTAGGATATCAGCACAAAATTATGGCTGTGCACAGTTTTTCTTCAATGGCACTCCATCCGAGTGTGATCCTTGGTCTTCCACAGAATTGTGTTCTAGGGGTCTCTTTTCTTGGATAGATTCTTCCAGTTTTTAGTTTTTAGGATCTTTAAGTCTATTTAAAGGCACTCAGTCCACCGAATTCTTGGTCTTACCTTTTACGAGCTCCCACTGGTTTGGCATCTAAGATCCTCTTGGTGGTTCGGTAGTCATTAAATCTAATCCCGTGCCCTGCACATTTCAAACTTTGAATAGAAATGAATTTTATTATGTCTGGATCCTTAAAAATCTTATACATTTCGGAATTTGTTCTTCTCTTCCAGGTTTCGTTGCATTTAAACCTGATATAAGGTTGAGAAGTACTTTTCTTTCGAAAAGAGCCAGAGTGTGTACAGTTACTAGGTGTAAAACCAAGAATTTGGGTATACGGTTCACAAAATCTTTTATGAATTGTCATGCAGACGTCTTTATTTTCCCCTCCTATACTTCTGCAGACCAATACTTTTTGGCTTCTCAGCAGTAAAAACTATAAAGCAGCTTCATAGAAATCTGCTGTGCATTGTACTTCCGAAAAACAATCTTGGCAGGCCATGCCGTTGGTGTCGAAAGATGCAATGAAGAATTTCAGTATTTTTTTCTGTACGGGGCTGTGCTTGTGACTCGAAGAAGACATTGGGAATCCTCGCTATTTTTCCTTACTGGATAAAATAATTCCGTTCATTGCAACTTATAACAAACTTCATGATTTTCTATTTCTTTATTTCAACTGCACGTGATTTTTCTGATTCATGTCATTCAACGGCCGTTCAACGTTGATATGCGTCAGTAATTTGGGTTGCTACATTAACTCTTCTTTTCCATCCGGAGAGGATGGTTGTAAGACCAGATACATTTAGATATCCATACATTTGAACGCACCTTGCATAAAATTGGTAGTTTCACTCCTAATGCAAATTTAATCAGGTCGATGCACTTCATAGTAGCCGAAATGATTCAATCCAAACAATCTTCGTGTTTAAAACAAAGCTTATCCACTGCAGTATATTTTAGTTGAATAAAATACAAAATATTACCTAGAAATGAAGCTAAAATATTTCTAAAACACGAGGCATTACCGTTTACACGTAAAAGATTAGACATAAAAATACACATATACAGATAAAACATATATTCAAATAACATAAAAATAAATTTTGTATATTTCAAGAAAATCAATAAAATTGCAGATTTTATTTTAAAATTTCTATGTATATGTTAAATACCTTTACTTTAGTGAAGAAAACAGCTCACAGTCAACATTTCTGCATAATTGTCCGCACTGACTCTTAAATAAAACGATTATAAATTTTTTTCGCGCCTTAAATATTACCTTATGTTTTAGACATTTATATTTAAATATTCATTAAAATTTATCTCGCCTTTAATAAGATTTATTCATAAAGTTTATAAAAAGTTAATTATTCTTGAAGCATTTATAAAGAACTATTGTGGTGAAAAGCATTTTTCTATTAGGGAAATTCTTTTCCTTAATTAAAATATTTTCGGATGTTTAGCATTCTTTTATTTAAAATCAAAATAATGATACCTCCTAACAGGACTAAATCAGAGAAATTAAATTTTAATGAAGTTTTGCTTACAGAGTCTATAAAAAAAGTAAAATGAAAGTATGGAAAATAATTTTTTGCTTGCTTGGTAGAAAAGCTCTAAAGATTATCAATGTGTCAAAACATTTTGTCTGATTACTTTGGAAATGCTGAAATTTACAAAGGAAAGATCAATTTACGTAAGAAATTAATATACATATAATATACATATACATCATTAAACTTGTATTTAGTCTGAAAGTAATTAATATTTAAACAAATTAGCATTTCAAATAAATCAACAAATTAAAATTTATATTAATCCATTGTGTTAGAATATTAATGTTTTTTGTTTATTTAATATTTTTAACAATAAACGAATAACGTTTTTATTCAAAACGATGGTTAGATAAAAAGAAATTATCATAGAAAAAAATTCAAATATCCAATACAAAAATTTTAAGTATTTTTAAGTAAAATATTGACGCTATAAAGGAGCATATTACCTTCAAGCTTATGACCTATTTTTGAACAGCCTTTCTTTATAATGAATTTTAATGAATGTTTTTTTATAATGAATTTAAAAATAAATTATAAAAATAGTATTATCTGTTTAGATTAAAAAAAACACCTAGATCATTGAAAAATATCTTAATTAACAAAACATGGATTTTATATTGTAATGTAATATATTTTTATAAATAAAACTAAATGTGTGCAACAAGTAAAATTTGTAGACATCGACTTATATACAAAATAAATTATGAATCATGTAAATGAAATATATTTTTTCATATTAGATAGAATTATGTTTTTATTTAAACTTCGTGAATCTAAATTACATTAATACAAGAGATACATTTTATTTTATTGTTTAATAGATGTTCTTAATTTAATTTTTAATTTCTTAGCAGTTATTAATTTCTTTTAAATTAAAAAATTAGATACATTTAAAGTTTTAACTTTAGTTATTATAACATATAATTGAATTGAAAATTTATATTAATGTTTTGATAACTCAAAAAATATCTAGCAAGCACGTGAATTTATTCTATTAGACTTACATTTTCATTTTATTTTTTAAAAATATTGAAGTGCATATCAAAGAAAATATTTCTAGTTTTCTGCTTTTGTTTGCTTTTATATAATAAATAGCACAAAAATATCTTTAATGAGAAAAATAGAAAGTAACACTTTAGTAGCTCTTCCGATGTATTAAAATGGCATCTAAGTACCATTTGAATTTTCAAAAGGAAGGTAAAGTGGGAGAAAGGTTGCCTGTATTGTTGAGTTATTTTTTAAATAAAAATCATATTAGTTATTCTTCATAAATGCATCTGCATCTGACAACAAGTAATATTATTTTTGTTTATTTTGGGGGTGCTAATAATTTTACAAGTTTTCATAAATAAAAAAAGCACTATTTTTCGGTTATTTATTCGACTATATTCGGTTATTAAGAAAATGTTTACAATTTTCTATGTTATTTGAACCATTACAGTGAGTTTTCGAAAGATTACGTATATTACAATCCCTCTCACAGATAGATACTTAAGCTATATGTCAAATCTTAGAAGCTACAATATTCTTCCACTAACAAATTATAGAATGCTTTGTGTAATGACAAAATATTAATATATTTTTGTAAATGTTTATCTATTTCAGAAACCTTTAAACATTTAGTTGTGAATATTTTATATTTCTCAAAGATTTATGCCAAAATAGGACCAACAAATTATGCACAGTAAATATAGCGTTTAAAAAAAATTAAATAATGTTTTTAATACGAGCATCCTCCTCAGTATCGGAAGATACATCATCCATTGTATAAAGAGTAGTGTTATCAAATTTCACTTCTCATAAACGTGATTATATGAATAATATTTAAAATTTTAAATTATCTGTATTTTTATGTATTTACTTTTTTGTTATATCATATTGAAGTGCACTGGTATGTAAATTGTGTAGCGCTGAGCATCATTTGTGTACATGTGAGGGCACTATGGTAAGCTCATACATAGCTCGTACTGTGCTTGTTCTGAATTAGTTGTTAGAATTGCCAGTATGGATAAAATGCCTGATTTTGATTGCAGAAAAATCGCAGGTGCACGGCGTAATATCACGACGTCAGATAGCTAGGATTTTCAAGGTCGACAGTGTCGAGCAATTAACCACGAATACATGGAAGGTGGCAAAACTAGCGATCGAGCAAACTGCAAAGGACTGTTAAACTTGACAATGTGAGGTGAGAGAAGGCTCAGGCGTATTTTACGTAGCCAGCGAAGCTAATCTTTAGCTCAAATTATCATCCACTAGAATAACGGTGTGAATCGTACGGTTAGTAAACGGACTGTGCAAAGCTCGATTCACCATATGGGTTTTGGGTGCCTTCGCCATCGGGCTGCACGTCTTGCCTGGGCAAGAAAGCACATAAACTGGAGTGTAGAAGACTGGAAATGAGTAGCATGGAGGGATGTCTCGATTCCGACTACTTAACCGGAGGCTGAGAATATTGCGTCAAGCTCATGAAGCTATTGATCCTGCATGCCAGTTTGGTCTACACAAAGACTAATCATGGTCCTGAATGTTTTTTATGTCACTGTATGGGATGTTTGATACGTGTACGAACCTAACTCAAACGTCTTTTTAAAGCCTCTGAATGTCTTAATCAAAGGGGTGTCCTCGACTTTAAATTCTTTCGATTCATTTCCCAAATCTTTCTATTCTAGAGATGTAAATTTTCCGTGTAATCAACAAGTTTTCAAGCTGTCGCCAGCAAATGGGTCCTCCTTTTTCCTGATCTTACACTTAAATTTGCTGAGTAAGTGGGAAATTATTTTCTGTCGTCGCTCTTGCATGCACCTCTGTTCATGCAGAGGGGTTTTTGTGTCTTTCTTTTGTCTGTAGTTGACTAGTAAAGATGTCCATTTTAGCAGCTCTGAAATAAAGTTTTAATTAAACTTC
>CM063504.1:174517931-174525431 GCA_032207245.1 Pardosa pseudoannulata | reverse complement strand
TCCTGTTACAGTCCAAGACCTTCTCCATGAGATTCCTCCACCTGACTCTATGAAAGACAATAGATCGCCAATGATGGACTCTCAGTTCTCTTATATCCCTCTCTACTTAATCTATCCACCTGGTGTGTGTGTGGGGGGGTCTTCCTCTTTCTCGCATGCCTTTAATTTTTGAAAAGGTCATTTATATCATGTGACTCTCATAATTGATTACAAGAAATTAATATATTTTTTATTTTAAAGTAGATAAGCAATCACGATGTGTGACATATGAAACATTTTACCAATAGATTGTGCGAGATATTTGTAAAAATACCAATAGAGTATGTTAGTACCAATAGAAGATATTTGTAAGTGTATATTTGCATTATATATAAAAATAATTGTACTGGTAATTAAATTTATTTGTTCTTTATGAGTATTTAATTCTTTTATATTTCCATTAGTTCTTAAATTCCTTACATAATTTTTTTCTTACATTAATAGAAGTTATACTATATTTCAATACACTATTTTTGAGACTTTTGATTTTCTTCATTTTTTCTTTATAATCATACTAGAAAGTTTAATAATTTAACAAAATTAAAGTCAATCTTAAATCCATGGATAGTTTTTGTGAAATTTTACTAAGTATTTAACAACATGTCATAAATATTATTATGACGTGCCGTTTAGAAGGGCAATGTTTGATCCTACTTACACTAGTTTAGTTTGGTTGGAATCTTCATATCTAAAAAGATAACCCAGCCATCTATTGCGGCTGGTCTTAATAACTTTGACAATATCTGTTTTAAATCTATTGCATATTTCATAACTATATAGAATTCTATAGACATCATTTTGTTTAACTACTCCAAAGATTTTTCTAAGTATTTTTCTCTCAAAAATCAATAGCTTATTTTTTTCATATTTATTTAATAACCAGCACTCGGGGAAATATAGACCAATAGGTCTGATTAAGGTTTTATTTACTGTATTTAGATATCATAAAACTCCTTCCATATAATTAAATATATCTGATCAGTATTAATCAATAATTAATGTTTTTATAATTTATTATAAATTAAGTATTTTGTAAAGAAACTAGATTTAGTAGCTTTTATGTTAATTTTCTGTTACTAATAGACTTATATCCAATTGATTTGTTTCTTACAGTAAATAATGTCTGTTTGTACAAATATTATTTCTCTTTATTTAACATATACAAACAATAATACAAATATTTTTATAAATGCGATATGTCGTATAATAATTCCTTTAATTAAACATTTGCATGATAACTGCTAAGCAAGTATTATCTTTAGGTATAATAAGCTGTATCGTAATAGAAACAATTTCTTGTAACTTTAATTGTAAATATAAAGAGCATACCTGCTTGTAGGAAAAAAACTGAAATATCTTTTATATATAGAAATATGATTTCAATCCATTATAATTTGTCACAAAGGAGTACACATATTTCACTTTACATTGGAGTACTTTCTCAGTAAACATCTTTCACTGCTTCACTATATGCGTTCATATAAATGGCATACTTTTATAACGATACTTTGAAAAATACACATATATTGGTTTTTCTATACTTGTATCGTATCCAGTAAATCAACATACTCTTTTATCCAAATAAACACCATATTTACAAACTTTTGGTTTTCTGGATAAAAACAAGTTTCATAGATATTTATGAAGTATAACCAAAAAGAAAAAGTGTTCTTTACCTAACATATAACATAACCTGTACCATACAAATATAAACAGAAATAGACAATTTGTTGGCTATATCATTCATGATTTTTGTAGTTGTTGATTGGAAAATAATAGATACAAAGGTATATATCTGTATATTTATATACTGAAATTTGTTTGTTTCAAATTGAGTTTAAATTTTTATTACGAATAAAATTCACGAGTATAAATTAATATATATATATAAGAAATTTTGAACACATGGAGAGACCTTATGCAAAGTAGTCTAATACTTTCGGCAAAATAAATTTTTTCTGTAATAGTTTTGCTACATCTTCGTAAATACTGCTTTATTTTTATAAAACTTAATGAACAGAAGTCTGCTCGAATAAGAGATGTGATATAATCACAGTAATACGTACATTAGAAGATATATAGTTCAGCATATGTAAACATGATATGTATAAATTGTAATATCACCAGCCTTGAGTTTTTACTTCAAAACAATGTTTTTAATATTATTCATTAAATATGCAGTTATAATTATTTTTTAAATGTTCTTATAGGTATTATGAAAATACATTACATTCACAATTATTACCCTTTTGAAAAATAAAAATATTGATATTAAAAAACTGTGACATCTTAAATTAGTATATGAATCAAATCAAATAAATAAACAAATAGACTTTTGCATCAAAATTAACCATAATTCATACCATAATATTACATACGCTTTAGTGTCTTTCATTTATGCTGTTCCGAAGACATTTTCTTCAAAATTTCAAAGTCTGTAATGAGACTTAAATAAATCATTTTCCAGATGTCTTGAGGATTATTTAAACTTAGAATAGTATGCTTTATGTCTTAATAACTTTAGAATATTTTTTGCTTTAGAAAATATAAAGAACCTTAAAATATTGTATTCAAATATTCATTTTGTACACTGGAGCATAAAGTTCATCCAATTATATTAACTCAGTAAAAATTAACTATTAAAAAAAGTTTTATTCATTTGTAAAATATAAAAGAAAAATTTAGATTTCAAAATAAGATAGATGAGAACCTGGAGGTAATTCTGAAATATATTTGAAAACAAAATGTCTTTTCAAAAGTTATTAATATGATAAACCGTAACATGGTGCTCTTACAATCATACGCCATGTAAAATATCGAAGAATGAAAATTATCAATAATTAAATATCCCAATATGTGATCTATATCCCAATATGTGATCATGAATACAAATAGAATAAAAAAAATCTCACCATATTTGATTTCAATTTTAACAATTTATGATAAAATATGCATTTCTTCTTAGATCGTAGTTAGCACTATCCTTTTAAATTTAAGCACCAATGCTATATCAATATTTATAACCATAGTTCTATAAATGAATGATAATATTTTTAAATTTATTCAATCCTTTCTTTGCATATATTTCCCTAAAATTATTAATATGTTAGTACATAAACGTACCACAGTTTCAAACATATTTAATGTAAAATATAGAAATTTATTGTGAGTGGGAGATATCAATATTTTTTTCATTTGAGTTATTTAACAGGACACTTAAATAAGTTCCTACCTGAAACGGTGTGTTAAAAAACCCTCATAAGACTTTTTCTCTCTATAACTACGTTCTTTCACTAGATTTCTCCGTTTACATTCTCATCACGTTCCTTTCACAGAAACTTTTAAAAGAAATCCAATTACCAGAGAATATTCACTGTTTTACAAAGTCTCCCCTAAATATGTGCTAGATTGTCATGTCCTTGTTAACCTTGATATTACAAAGAAAAGAAAATTTCTTTACATTTTCAGGAAATTAAATTCTGCTCATTGCAGTTTTTCATTTTCCGAAGTTTTCAAAGAAATATTTTCTAAAAACAAGAAGTTTTAATTAATGCATATGTTTTAAATCCAAATTTTGAAAGTTTATATTTCTTTCTTCAGCATGTTGTATAAAAGTGTTTGGTATTAAATTCCATGTAATGATTTCTAGAATTTACCTTCGTCTATTCAAAATAACAAAATTATTTTGAGAGAAATATGTTCTTTTTAATAACTATGTTTCTTCTCTGAACTGGTTTTCGCAATTTCATAAAATTTAGAGTTTTTATGAATTCTTCTCAGAAGTGATTTTTGTAATTACATGAAATTTAAAGGTTTTTATAATGCATTTACGGTTACAAAAACTTTTTAATGATAAGTTAACGTACAATAAATTTCAGATAGCAAAATTTGACACCGAAATTATATTAATAATAAAATATAAAATTGTACATAACTATATTTTTAAATGAATGTTTCCTACACAAAAATTCAAAGATATAAAATTAAATAAACAAGTTTGACACTGGCATGTATTATTGATTATTTGTAATTAGCCTTAGGTCCTAAAATGTATATATCTAGAATTGTGTATAGTTTCTCTGTACTCAATATTTAATTTTCCTTAGTCTTTTCAAAATAATAAAAATAATTTTGAGATAAATATGTTAATTTTAATAAGTATGTTTCTTCTCAGAAGTGATTTTCTGAATTACACGAAATTTAGAGGGTTTTTATGATGCACTTACGGTTACAAAAATTTTTTAATGATAAGTTAACATACAATAAATTCCATATATCAAAATTTGACACAGAAATTATATTAATAACAAAATATTAATTTGTCCATAATTACATTTTTTATGAATGAATGTTTTCTATAAAAAATTTCAAAGATTTGGCATTTATTACAGATACAAAGTTTGACACTAGCATTTATTATTGATTATTTGTAATTAGCGTTAAGTCCTAAAATGTATATATGTAGAATTGTGTATAGTTTCTCTGTACTCATAATTAAATTTTCCTTCGTTTTTTCAAAATAACAAAATTTGTTTTGAGATAAATATTTTAATTTTAATAAGTATGTTTCTTCTCAGAACTGGTTTTTGTAATTTCATGAAATTTAAAGGTTTTTTAGGATTTCTTCTCAGTGATTTTCGTAATTACATGAAATTTATAGGTTTTTATAATGCACTTACGTTTACAAAAACTTTTGAATGACAAGTTAACATACAATAAATTCCAGGTAGCAAAATTTGACACCATAATTATATTAATAATAAAATATAAATTTGTACATAACTATATTTTTAAATGAATGTTTCCTACACAAAAATTCAAAGATATAAAATTAATTAAACACTTCTTACAGATATAAAGTTCCACACTAGCATGTATTATTGATTATTTGTAATTAGCATTAAGTCCTGAAATGTATATATCTAGAATTGTGTATAGTTTCTCTGTACTCAAAATTAAATTTTCCTTAGTCTTTTCAAAATAACAAAAATTATTTTGAGATAAATATGTTAATTTTAATTTGATACCGAAATTATATTAATAACAAAATATTAATTTGTCCATAATTAAATTTTTTAAATGAATTTTTCCTATACAAAATTTCAAGGATTTGAAATTAATTTGGAAATTCTTACAGATATAAAATCTGACACTAATATGTATTATTTTTTATTTGTAATTAGCATTAAGTCCTAAAATGTATATATCTAGAATTTTGTATAGATTCTCATTACTCATAATTAAATTTTCCTTCGTATATTTAAAATAACAAATATTATTTTGAGATAAATATGTTAATTTTAATAAGTATGTTTCTTCTCAGAACTGGTTTTCGTAATTTCATAAAATTTAGATGTTTTTATAATGCATTTACGGTTAGAAAACTTTTTAATGATAAGTTAACGTACATTAAATTTCAGATAGCAAAATTTGACACCGAAATTATATTAATAATAAAATATAAAATTGTACGTAACTATATTTTTAAATGAATGTTCCCTACACAAAAATTCAAAGATATAAAATTAATTAAACAAGTTAGACACTGGCATGTATTATTGATTATTTGTAATTAGCATTAGGTCCTAAAATGTATATATCTAGAATTGTGTATAGTTTCTCTGTACTCAAAATTAAATTTTCCTTAGTCTTTTCAAAATAACAAAAATTATTTTGAGATAAATATGTTGATTTTAATAAGTATGTTTCTTCTCAGAAGTGATTTTCTCAATTACACGAAATTTAGAGGGGTTTTATGATGCACTTACGGTTACAAAATATTTGAAATGATAAGTTAGCATGCAATAATTTCCAGATAGCAAAATTTGACACCGAAATTATATTAATAACAACATATTAATTTGTCCATAATTACATTTTTTATAAATAAATGTTTCCTATACAAGATTTCAAAGATTAAAATTAATTTGGCAATTCTTACAGATACAAAGTTTGACACTATCATGTATTATTGATTATTTGTATTTAGCATTAAGTTCTAAAATGTATATATCTAGAATTGTGTATAGTTTCTCTGCACTCATAATTAAATTTTCCTTCGTTTTTTTTCAAAATAACAAAATTTGTTTTGAGATAAATATTTTAATTTTAATAAGTATGTTTCTTCTCAGAACTGCTTTTTGTAATTTCATGAAATTTAAATGTTTTTTATGATTTCTCCTCAGAAGTGATTTTCGTAATTTCATAAAATTTAGAGGGTTTTTATGATGCCCTTACGGTTACAAAAATTTTTGAATGATAAGTTAACATATAATAAATTCCAGGTATCAAAATTTGACACCGAAATTATATTAATATTAAAATATTAATTTGTACATAACTATATTTTTTAAATGAATGTTTCGTACACAAAATTTCAAAGATTTAAAATTAATTAAGCAAGTCTTACATATATAAATTTGACACTAGCGTATATTGTTGATTATTTGTAATTAGCATTAAGTCCTAAAATGTATATATCTAGAATTGTGTATAGTTTCTCTCTACTCATAATTAAATTTTCATTCGGCTATTCAAAATAATAAAAATTATTTTGACTAAAAAGTGTTTCTTTGCAGAAGTGTGTTTCTTAATTTCATGAAATTTACAGGTTTTTATGATTTCTTCTCAGAAGTAATTTTCTTAATTACACGAAATTTAGAGGGGTTTGGAGATGCACTTACTGTTACAAAAACTTTTCAAAGATATGTTAACATACAATAAATTCTAGATAGCAAAATTTGATACCGAAATTATATTAATAACAAAATATTAATTTGTCCATAATTAAATTTTTTTTAAATGAATGTTTCCTATACAAAATTTCAAGGATTTCAAATTAATTTGGCAATTCTCACAGATATAAAATTTGACACTAGCATATATTATTGATTATTTGTAATTAGCGTTAAATCCTAAAATGTATATATGTAGAATTGTGTATAGTTTCTCTGTACTCATAATTAAATTTTCCTTCGTTTTTTCAAAATAACAAAATTTGTTTTGAGATAAATATTTTAATTTTAATAAGTATGTTTCTTCTCAGAATTGGTTTTTGTAATTTCATAAAATTTAGAGGTTTTTATGATTTCTTCTCAGAAGTGGTTTTCGAAATTACATGAAATTTATAGGTTTTTGTATTGCACTTACGGTTACAAAAACTTTTGAATGACAAGTTAACATACAATAAATTCCAGGTAGCAAAATTTGACACCGAAATTATATTAATAACAAAATATTAATTTGTCTATAATTACATTTTTTAAATGAATGTTTCTTTTACAAAATTTCAAGGATTTGAAATTAAGTTGGGAATTTTTACAGATATAAAATTTGACACTAACATGTATTATTGTTTATTTGTAATTAGCATTAAATCCTAAAATGTATATATGTAGAATTGTGTATAGTTTCTCTGTACTCATAATTAAATTTTCCTTCGTTTTTTCAAAATAACAAAAT
>CM063504.1:174467931-174510431 GCA_032207245.1 Pardosa pseudoannulata | reverse complement strand
TAGGAATTTCGAGGGGAGAATAGCGACTAATACAAAAAGAAAATGTACGCGAAATGCAATTTTTAAAATTAACAGAAAACCTTCACTTTAGTTTACCGTAATCCGCTTATAAATGCGCTAGCAAATATTATCATATGGCAAAATGAAAATTTACCGAGACAAAGAATGTTGAAAACAAAGAATTGCTGGGATTCTTTAGTTTCACTCTATTGAAAATTGTATTTATAGTTCTATTTCGTTTAAAAATACTTTGTCAATGGATGTTCTCGAATAGAAAGCTCTTTATTTCGTTTTAAGCTCTGTATTTTAGAAAATTGAAAGATTAGTCTTCAGAAAAGTATGTGTAAAAATTTTTCTTCGCTACAATGAAAATACTAAAATCTATAAAGAGTCATAAATTTATGTATTACATATTTAAGCGCTTTAAAATATGGAGAGAGAATTAAATAAAACTTCATTACTTGATTTTCAAAAGACTGACTTAGGTGAAAGTTAAAAGTAAAATTGGTACAATTCTTTATTTATTTTATTTGAGTTTATTGGATAAAACTTCTCTGTAGACATAATGCGCCAAACCAATTTTATAAATTATACTACATTATACAAACAAATAGAACATCTAGTAAAAATAATTTGGGTAGCATACAACATAGAAGACATTAAAAAATTGGTTATTACGCAAATTAAGAGATTACATTCATTCTTAACTATTTCTTGACATTTGAGGTATCATAAAACATCTAAAAGGTTTAGGAATACAGAGATAAATGTTCCAAACATAAAACTATTTTCAAACCTATGTTTGCTATACATTTATGTTAGATAGCTATCGACATATTACTAACCATGAGTGATTTTTAATTTGGATTTGGTTTGGAGAGCTAAGATCTACATTTTGCAATACGAGGTATGAGATCGGTACCTACTACTTAAATCCGATTCCGAACGACTACGAAAAACCATGC
The DNA here is from genome assembly GCA_032207245.1 of Pardosa pseudoannulata. Taxonomy (NCBI): domain Eukaryota; kingdom Metazoa; phylum Arthropoda; class Arachnida; order Araneae; family Lycosidae; genus Pardosa; species Pardosa pseudoannulata. Next base: position 174,509,466 of record CM063504.1, on the reverse strand, counting down.
CATAGTGGGATTTGAACCCTAGAACTCCGGTACAGAAGGCCAGCACCCTAACCAATCGGTCATCGTTCGGTATCCATGCGTGAAACCTCTGTAATTTTTTCCAATAACTACTGATTATTTTAGAAATATAAACGCCTAAAAAGAAGTAAAATCAAATCCATATTGGCGTTTAAAGTTGTGAATTCTAAACCTTATACATTTCAAAACATTAATGCAGTATTAATGTAATAGAGTGATACACAAATTTCTATTATTTCCGGAAGCATATGTGACTCACAAACATTTAATTTGTAACTACAAGTATGAAATACACTCAGAGACAGTGGTAAAATTAAAATGTTTTCTTTTTTCATTTTAAAGATGGTTAGCAGGAAGTAAGAAAATGCAACTATTAAAGCATGGCTACTTGCCATTTTAAGATTCATTATTTAGAGCAAGAAAAGTACTGCATCATAAGTTAAGAGCTAAACTAACAGTACCACTTACTATCTCGTAGATAACGTAAGTGTGGACGAGAAAATGACACATCAGTCTGAAATAAATTTCCAAAACCAGAAACTCTAAGTGTAATGAAAATGATTTAAGAATGCGCTGGTGCTAGTTCTATTCTTATAAAATTCATATATACTGGGTGATCAAAAAGTCCTTATAAACTTTAAAATTCCTGATACCGGAGAAATAACCAAAGTAAAAAACGGTTTGCAGGTTTAGTATCGCTAAGCCATGGGTTGTTTCTTAATACAGAGAAACCGTAGCGCAAAAACAGCCGACTTATGAGCAAGACAGATGGCGCTTCTACGAGCGACTTCGGTGGAAATATGCAAATGAGACTGTTATAAGACCTTGCACTCATATAAATACACAACCAGTTCACCTTTGTAAACCATGTATGCAAACAAGGATGATGAGTGCGAAGACTAAAGCTTTGTTGGTGAAGTCGTTTTATGTCAACCAGGAATCAGCGACCGCTGCTTTACGTAAGGTCTGAATTCAAAAGAATATCAGGGGTGAAAAGGGCCTTTAACAGTTCAGGCCTCATAAAACTTGTTCAGCTGTTTGAAGAAATTGGAAAGTTGGAGGATCGTATAAGAACCGGACGAAATGAGGTATGTTTACCAATTGTTATCCCCTGTGGTGGTGGTCATGTGAAACACATGCTGTTGTAATAAACGATTTGGAGGTATTATGTTTGTGATTTGAGTTACTATTTCTTTGACTTGTGTACTTCAGTGCACTCTAATGACTCTATTTGAGTTTTTTTTTGTTTAGTAAATCCCATTCCCTAGGATACTAACCCTTCAAACCGTTTTTTATTTTGGTTAATTTTCCAATTATTATGAAATTTTAAAGTTTATACGGACTTTTTGATCAACTGGTACATCGTTTAGCATATCTATTCTTGGACGTTACATGTGTGTTTAGTGTAGAATAAACTTTCTTAGAAAAGTAATCTTTAGTATAGAAGAAAAATAAATGCCGTAGTACTTTTCTTTCTAAAACTCTTATCTTGTTTCACTAAAAAACAAAAATTTACTCACTTTTTCCAGTCGAAACCTACAGATTTAAAATTCCTATTGCAAATGTATATTACTTTCGTAACGAATTCTTTTCACTTTTGAACTATTTATTGAGAACTAGGGAATGAAGTACCCAAAAACTGTTATTTATCGCAATTTTCTCTAACTTTCTGAACCAAATATATTGCTAACATTATTCGGAGTATTTCCGACACAACACTGCTTTAGGTGTCGGAGAATTCTTAACAACAAAATAAATATTACAAGTCAATTGTTGGAAAGAATGATAAATAACCTTAAGTTATATATTGCAGAAAATTTCCGCAATTCATTGGCGTGTCTAAATTCATGAAGCATGAAGTTTCTCTGTTCTGTTTATGGTATAATCGTAAATAAAACCGCGGTAATATTTTAGTAGTGAAATGTTTAAAGCTCTTCATTTGATTTCTGTGCACCGCACGTGTAATTAAGCAAAAGATAAAGCTGAAAAAAAATACTCTTAATATTTATAGGTTGTGTGCGTTTTATTCTACTCGGTTTTAACGTCAATATATTTAAATGATGTTCAATAAATAAATATAGATGTGAACGAAATTTCAAAGAGATACTTCTGTATGTGAGATTGTTGCTATTTGTATAAAATAAATACAATTTGCAGTTTAATGTATTATTTAAATTAGCGTTATTATTTGCTCTGTCGACTGAACTCAGATAATTATTTTGTTTTCCTTGGAATTAGTTCACAATTACAGTTCTAATCAGTAAGATTTTCCTGAAAAATAGCTCACTAAATATAACAGGAATGTAATGTTTACTGTAAATGAGAGTCCAAAATATCTTACTACATTTCATTGGTTTTTTAGGCATGTGTTGCTTAATTCATCCGTTGATTTTGAAGAAATCTAACTGTGCATCATCTCATTGAATGAACCACGTAATAAACAGTTTTTGCAGTTGAGTCATCCATATATTTAAAAAAATTAAAATTTATGTTTTAAATTTCCTTTGAACTCCTACCTAGGATTCCAAGTCACAAAACTTAGTATAATATGATGCTATAATGCTTTTTTTTATTTATAGTTACTTTTAAATAGCTCTTTATTTTCATTGTTCCAATATTTTACAGATTTAGTGCAGTATGTAAATACGTCAGCTTGTAGAAGTAATCGTATATTGTCAATATATTCAACATTATCACTTTCTATCTTAACCCAAAAAAAGCCGAGCGATGGCTGATTGGTTAAGGTGCTGGCCTTCGGTACCGGAGTTCATGGGTTCGAGTCCCACAATGGCATGGATTTTCGTAGCCGTCCGGAATCAGCTTTGAGATGTATTGCCCTGTCTCATTATCCCTCTTGTTGCAAACAGTAGACAGTAACACTCCAAACCAAACCTTATCCCAAAATATCTAAAATATGTCAAACGATCTAGATGTGAGTTTTAAAAATATCCAAATACACTTCAAGCCTCTTTTCGCTTTTTGAAATTGAAACACTTTTTCAAACTAAATCAATTTAAGTGATAGATATACTCTTTTACATTTGGAGTCATGGTTTTTCCAAGGTCATAAATTTTAGAACACATAAACTTCAGCAATATAAAACTTTAAAGAAAAAAAAAAACATTTTTGTTATTTAAATTTATAGTAACATATCCCAACATTATCTATTCTGATACATGTCCAAACATCATTAACATAAAAGGCCTGATTTAAATACAAATATATTCAAAAGTCAAAATACGATGTTTTCAACCTGTTAAAAAAATTCCAAATGTTCTTAAAAGGTAAAAGGTAATTCCTTTAAAATAGTTTCCAAATCTTCTAGTTAGTTATGATGTTTTTGCATTATGCTGGTTATAAATGTTTATCACTGAAGAATCTGTCACAGTTAAAACAAAATAGTGCAAATTCTTCATGCATAAAAAAGTTACATCCTTAAGTATTTACTACATACTACCTATTACGACAATAGGGTAATATTTTTTAATATAGGTGCTTTAAAAAGAGGTTTTGTATATATATATATATATATATATATATATATATATATATATATATATATATATATATATATATATATATATATATATATATATATATATATATATTATGTATATATATATAACGTATTGTGTTATATGTCTAAAATGTAGTGGAATATGTTTCATTGCTAAAAAGTTTTGTATGAAAATGAGGCACTTATACGCCATAGGCAAATAAGTTAAATTTATTGTATTTACTTTGCCATGGCTATAGATTTCTTATATAACATAATCTTCTTATGCATTGTATTCTAAAGTAATAATTAAACTAAATGTTACAGAGATTACTAGTTATCATTCAGAGAAAGTTATCATTTCTAAAGCCTCTTGATTTGGAAGTTAATACAAAGTTTTGATAAATGGGTTAAGAAATTAACTGCAATATTGGTTAATATTTTATAGAGAGATATACATAATGATTCACCATGATCACTGTTTCTTTAATTTTAAAAATACAATTAAAACTGAAGCATCAGTTTATAAATAATAATTTTAAAATAAAACTTTGCTTATATTTGAATAGTTTATTTAAAAATATAATTAACTCTATCATTGCGAGTTATAGGTTTGGACTAGGTAGTCAGAATATGGAAACGACCCAATTTCTTCAACCGAGTTATTCAAGAAATCTTCCTCCCTACCAGGAATTTTATCATTTACTATTTCTATTAAAAACAAATTATGTTCCTCTCAGTTCTTGTTTTGGCTTTTTTCAACAGATTTTTTATTCTTTTTTTTGTGCCACACAGTTGATTCACGTACCTCTTGGCTCTAGTATGAATATTTTTGTGCACCTGGACTCAATCGACAAAATTTTACAAAGCCCAAACTGTAGATTAATATATTTTCTTTCCTACATCCAGTAGTATTAAAATCTAAGACAAGTGGTTTAGATATTTTGCCAAGTGAAAATACCGGCTGTTCTCCTTATATACATCATGACAGAGTGGGGAAGTGAATATCTGTACTATGGGCCGTTATGCCGACTCTTAGTATTTTGCTTGTAAAGCCGACTTAGATGTTTCCGTAAAGAAGGAGTTAAAACTGTGAGAAAACTAATTTTCTACTGAAGTACTAGAAAACAAGCACTATAGTGAAGTATATGTAATATTTATACAATGGATTTTTCTTGAAATATACGAATGAAAATAAAAATAAAATAAAAGTGAAAATACAGATAACCTATAGGTTCTGAAATCATAAAGTATTGAAGTATGAAATATGTTGGGTTAAAGAACAAAGTATGTTTCCAATTCTTAGTGCTGAAAAAGAAATAAATCGTAGATTGGCAAGATATATAAATTAGAGTTGTTGTGTAATATGGTAATTAATAACTATAACGATGATGCAAGAAATATTCTCCAACGTACTGAAATCAAAAGGTATTCAGATATGAAATATGTTGGGGGTAAAGAAGAAAGTATTCTTCAAATGCTTAGTACTGAAAAAGAAATTAATAGTAGGTAGACAAGATATAAAAATTAGAGTTGTTGTATTATGGTGATTAATATTTATAACGCTTATGCAAGAAATATTCTCCAAGGTCGTGAAATCAATAGGTATTCAGATATAAAATATGTTGGGGTAAAGAACAAAGTATGCTTCCAATGCTTAGTACTAAAAAAGAAATTAATAGTATGTAAACAAGATATATAAATTATAGTTGTTGTAGAATTAGGTAATAAATACCTATAATGAGGATGCAAGAAATATTCCCCAAGGCCCTGAAATCAAAAGTATTGAGGTATGAAATATGTTGGGTAAAGAACAAAGTATGCTTCCAATGCTTAGTACTGAAAAAGAAATTAATAGTAGGTAGACAAGATATATAAATTAGAGTTGTTGTATATTATGGTAAATAATACCGATAACCATGACGCAAGAAATATTCTCTAATGTGTTGAAATCAAAAGGTATTCAGGTATGAAATATGTTGGGGTAAAGAACAAAGTATTCTTAAAATGCTTAGTACTAAGAAAGAAATTAATAGTAGGTAGACAAGATATATAAGTTAGAGTTGTATATTATGGTAATTATATTTGTAAATTTCATCACCATTAAACTCTTTAAAATTTAGGAGCTTATCAGACATTATAACAATAATAATAATGTCAATTTTAATACTTAGAGCATCTTAAATATAAATTCATTTTGATTTTAATATGGGTCACTGCGTGAAGTATTTCACAAGGTGTAATCTGATATTACTGTTGTTTCATTGAATATTGTACGAAAATTATCTCTGTCTTTTTAAAAATAATATGTCCTTGAAGTACTATTTAGCTGTTGTGCATTAAATAAAGGGGGAAAAAGTTAAATTTAAAGAAGTATTAAAAGGAAAATCAACCCGGTGTTGTTACACGTCATTAAAAATAAATTCTATGTCTTAGTTGAAGAGAAGTCCTTCCCGCTTAGAAAACTCTCTAATGAATTGGACAAATATTATCTCTCATTGTTTTTATCGAAATGTGAGCAGACGCAATAAAGACAGAATGAAGAAAAAAGCACAAACGTGCCTCCAGCTAAGGTGAGCCGGGGCGTTCATTTATCATGAAGTGTATGGACTCTTTCCATTATTCCTTTCCGGAAGGAAGCATTAGAAGCATAGATCACAGTAAGTTGGTACAAAGAAAATCACTGCCACATGTTTCTATATCCTCTTCCTTCTGATCATATAAAAGAAAATCTTTAGTAGTAAACATTTGTAAATTATATGGAACTTCAATGATATACAATTAATTAAGCTTTTAGATATCGAAAAAAGTTATTAGTATATTTTTACATATTTTCTACAACTTAATTTTTTATCTATTACTGTAAATGCTATATATGTATTATAAGTATTGTGAAGACTCCACTTTGTTCAGATCACGCTCCAAATCAGCTGATTGGAAATCCCATCCGAGTCAGGGGTCTGGGATAGACACAGAGTCTGGGATGTTGACAGTTGGATTGAATAGGCTTTAAGCCCCTAATCAGTCATATTAATGAATCCTCCAGAATTCTAGAATCAGGGCAGCTAGCGAATGATAATTCTACTAAAAAATCTAGCTGTAACCTTAGCTGGAGTTCTCTAACTGGAATCGTAACGGACCAAAAAACGGATGCTGGGACTGACCCTCAGGTATAAAAAGCCTAGAATTTTGCTACTCGGGGATTTTCGAATTTTTTTTACATAGGTGCTTTGACCTCGTGGAGACTTTGGAGTCTTTTGACCAGATCCAGATTTCAGTGATTGCTTTCGGGAGACTCGTAAAGTCCTCTCATGTAAGGAACCGTAGGGCCTCGTAAACCGAAAGGGGGATAGATTAGGTTGCATTGCACCCTCAAAGAGCATCCCCATTTGTGAGATTATTTAATATTTTATTTTCCCGACTGTGATCGTCGTGGGAATTCAGTGCCAGTCGAAAATTCTCTACATTTCTACTTGTTTTGTTGAGAATTAGAATCCCGTTTTATATGTAACAATATTTACTCCAGAAAGAATAAAAGTAATTTCCAAATTTATCGGGAGTGTGATCCTTCTTCTAGTTACCTCTTCACTGGAGGACATTGAATTCGTCACAGTATATATACTGATAGTATAAGAAAATCCAAAGAATTTATCATAAAAGTATATTCCCCCCCAAAAAAAAATAAGGAGTAAACTCAAAAGCAAACTTTCTTAAACCAAATAGGTCAGGGTTTCTTTTTTTAACTACCATAGTTCATGATTTTGAAATCCCACTGATTGTATGAACGTTTGTTGACATTCAAAATCGGCTTTACTCAGTAGGTCGCAGACTAGCAAGCCCTTGTGAAAGCAAGTAGTTGTCCGTAGCACATAAAAATTAACTGTTGCAGAAATTCACAACTACGTCATCCGCTGAAAAGAAAGAGTGGATCTCACATAAGAGTTTTTATAAACTTTATAAACTTTAATAGTTTTTATAAACTTAAATGTTTTTTTCACATAAACTTATGTAAACCTAACCATCATGGGACAATTCATTCTACATCATTTTATCCGAGTTTGCAAATATTATTCTCCGATATATGACACTAAATTTAACACGTATTTTTAAATTTAAGGTCAAAATTTAAGGAAATGAATCCATTTTATTTTTTATTACTGTTTATTGTTTACACATTTCAGAATTTTTGAAGTTTAACCAACAATGAATCTTTGATTTCAAAACAATGAGATTTTTCTATCGTGAAAATAACTTTAAAGTTGTAATATTTAGATACATGGCAGCTTTGTAGTAAATAAACATAAAATTAAGTAACTTAAAATTCGAGAAAAATGTCTGATGCATTAACAAGTTATTAAAAGACTCACAACTACGTATTTCGCTTAAAATAAGAAGTGTTTCTCACATAAGAGAACTATATAATGAATCAGAAAAATATTGTCTTTCGTTGTTTTTTTATGGAAATGAGAGACTATGCGACATAAAGAAAGAAGAAATTATCTAGAAAAAGAAGAAGTCCCTCCAGCTAAGGTGAGCCGGGTCTTTCATTTATCATGAAGTGAATAGACTCTTTATATTATTCCTTTCTGCAATAAGTATTAGTGGCATATTTCAAAGACAGTTGGTACACGAAAATCTTTGCCACTTGTCTTTATACACACTATATTAATAAATAACATAAAACTACTTAATGTGCTAAACCAGTTGTAAGGGGAGAAATTCTATGAAACATAACGATTAGAATACTAAATACCCTTAAAACATGATTTTAAAATTTTTGGTCAAAATAAATTGTTAAAGAGGAAATCACTGCCATGAGTTCTTTAGAAATTCGTTCTCCCTGACCTATCAAAGAATTACACATTCAAAAAATTTTTTTAACAAGTAAATATGATGAACCCAATATAAACAAATGTAAATTTAGCTCTCAAAGCAGATTAAGATACATTCGAACATCTGAAACTAAATTTCAAATATACAAACATTTACTATTACCTTAAGTTTTGAATACTGTTACTGTATACTGGAATATGGGCTTATATGTATTAACATATAAGCACATATTCCAATGATATATAAATAAATAACTTATTCCAATGATCATTAAAATATCATTAAAATATCTAAATAGAAAAGTGTGAAAAGCTAAAATCTTAATATTATATGTATAATGCATCCTATATGTAAGGTATTATATCATATGTATAAAGCCTAATAGAGGCTTCATCCTTACCTATAAAACAATTACTTTTCAAACTTTTGTTCAAGAAGGAAATTTCAAGTAAATATAATCAATAAAATATAAACACAAGTAAACCTAAATTAAAAAACAAATATAGATATATTAGAATATTTTAAACTGATATATAACTAATATATAATCATTGAATATTATCCTACGTTTTAGATACTATTACTGTAAATCTATTTTAACATCTATAATCACATATTCGAATGATAATAGAAATATCATTAAAATATCGAAATAGAAAAATATGAAAAGTCAGTAAAAGCTTAATACCAGTTCTAATGTTACATCTTCAGTTTAGTCTGTGTAAGGAAGTTTATATTAATACGAGAAAAAAATATACTGTAAGTTATACTTTTCCTTTCTTTCTATAAACTTTAATAATTTTGGCACATAAACTTATGTAAACCTAAATATCAGTTAACAATTTATTCTACGTCTCTTTGTTAGAGTTTGCAAATATTCTTCTATATATATGACACTAAATTTTTAACTCTTATTTTTAAAGTTAAGATAGAAATATAAGGAAATAAAGCCATTTTATTTTTTATTACTGTGTATTGTTTACAAATTTCAGAATTTTTGAAGTTTAAATTTTTGTAATACTTTGATCTTCAACAACAAAGAGAAATACTTCTTTTAAAGTTGTAATTATCTTCGGATGGCAGTACATGGCAGTTTTGTAGTAAATAAACTTAAAGTAATGTAACGGGAAATTCGAGAAAAATGTCTGATGCAATAACAAGTCATTAAAAGCCACAACTACATCTTTCGCTGAAAATAAGAAATGTTTCTCACATAAGTGAGCAATATAATGAATCGGAAAAATATTGTCTTTCGTTACTTTTTTTTTATTGAAATGCGAGATGATGCGACAAACAGAAAAAAGAAATTATCCCGAAAAAGAAGACGTGCATCCAGCTAAGGTGAGCCGGGGCTTTCAATTATCATGACGTGAATAGACTCTTTATATTATTCCTTTTTGAAATAAGTATTAGTGGCATATATCAAAGAAAGTTGGTACACGAAAATATTTGCCACTTGTCTTTATACATTCTATATTACTAAATAACATAAAAATACTTAGAGTGCTAAACCATCTGTAATGGGCGAAATTCTATGAAACATAACCATTAGAGTACTGCATACATTTAAAACTTGATTTAAAATCTATGGTCACTGTAAATTGATAGATAAGAAATCACTGCCAAGAGTTCTTTATAATTTTTATCTTCCTGACATATAAAAGAATTATACATTCAAAAATTTTGCTTAACAAGTGAATTTGTTTAACAAATAAATATAATAAATAAAATATATAAACAAATGTAAATCTAATTGTCAAAGCAGATAAAGATACATTCGAACATGTGAAACTAATTTCCAAATATACAAACATTTATTATTAATTACGTTTTGAATACTGTTACTGTATATTGAAATATATACTTATATGTATTAACATATAATCACATATTCCAATGATATATAAACAAATACTATATTCCAATGGTAATAAAAATATCGTTAAAATATCTAAATAGAAAAGTGTGAAAAGCTAAAATCTTAATATTATGTGTATAATGTATCCTATATGTAAAGTATTATACCATATATATAAAGCCTAATATAGGCTTCATCCTTACCTATAAAACAATTACTTTTCAAAATTTTGTTCAAGATGGAAATTTCAAGTAAATATAATCAATAAAATATAAACACAAGTAAACCTAAATTTAAAAACAGATATAGATATATTAGAACACTTTAAACTGATATATAACTAATATATAATCATGTAATATTATCCTACGTTTTAGATACTATTACTGTAAATCTAATTTTACATCTATAATCACATATTCAAATGGTAATAGAAATATCATTAAAGTATCGAAATAGAAAAATTGGAAAAGCCAGTAAAAGTTTAATATCAGTTCTAATGTTACATCTCAGTTTTTTCTGTGTAAGGAAGTTTATATTAATACGAGAAAAAATATACTGTAAGTTATACTTTTCCTTTCTTTCTACAAACTTTAATAATTTTGCCACATAAACATATGTAAGCCTAAACATCAGGGAACAATTTATTCTACGTCTCTTTGTCGGAGTTTGCAAATATTCTTCTCCATATATGACACTAAATTTAACTCTTATTTTTAAATTTAAGATCAAAATTTAAGTAAATGAATCCATTTTATTTTTTATTACTATGTATTGTTTACAAATTTCAGAATTTTTGAAGTTTAAATTTTTGTAATACTTTGATCTTCAACAACAAAGAGAAATACTTCTTTTAAAGTTGTAATTATCTTCGCATGTCAGTACATGGCAGTTTTGTAGTAAATAAACATAAAGTAATGTAAAGGGAAATTCGAGTAAAATGTCTGATGCAATAACAAGTCATTAAAAGCCACAACTACGTCTTTCGCTAAAAATAAGAAGTGTTTCTCACATAAGAGAACTATATAATGAATCGGAACAATATTGTCTTTCGTTGTTTTTTTATTGAAATTCGAGAAGATGCGACAAAGAAGAAATTATCTAGAAAAAGAAGACGTGCCTCCAGCTAAGGTGAGCCGGGGCTTTCATTTATTATGAAGTGAATAGACTCTTTATATTATTCCTTTCTGGAATAAGTATTAATGGCATATATCAAAGAAAGTTATTACACGAAAACCTTTGCCACTTGTCTTTATACACTCTATATTCCTAAATAACATAAAACTACTTAGTGTGCTAAACCAGCTATAAGGGGCGAAATTATATGAAGCATAACAATTAGAATACTAAATACATTTAAAACTTAATTTTAAAATCTACGGTCACTCTAAATTGTTAGATAAGGAATCACTGCCATGAGTTCTTTAAAATTTTTATCTTCCCGACCTATAAAAGAATTGCACATTCAAAAATTTTGCTTATCAAGCAAATTTGTTTAACAATTAAATATAATGAATAGAATATAAACACATGTAAATCTAATTTTCTAATCAGGTGAATATATATTCGAACTTTTGAAACTAATTTCCAAATATATAAACATATACTATTACCTTAAGTTTTGAATACTGTTACTGTATATTGGAATATGTGCTTATATGTATTAACATATAAACACATATTCCAATGATATATAAACGAAGAGTGATATATAAACAAATAATATATTTCAATGATAGTAAAAATATCATTAAATTACCTAAATAGAAAAGTATGAAAAGCAAGTAAAATCTTAATATCATATGCATAAAGTATCATATGCGTAAGGTATTATATGATAGGTATAAAGCTTAATATAGGCTTCCTCTTGACCTATAAAACAATTAAGTTTCAAAAGTTTGTTCAAGAATCATATTTTAAGTGAATATAATCAATAAAATATAAACATATGTAAACCTAAATTTAATAACAGATAAAGATATATTAGAACACTTTAATCTGATTAACTAATATATAATCATTTAACATTATCCTACGTTTTAGATACTCTTGCTGTAAATCTATTCTAAATATATATATGAACACATATTCTAATGATAATAGAAACAGCATTAAAGGATCGAAATAGAAAAATAGGAATTTGGTAAAAGCTTAATATCAGTTCTAGTATTACATCCCCAGTTTAGTCTGTTTAAGGAAGTTTATATTAAAGTGAGAAGTACTTACTGTTAGCTATAGTTTTCCTATTTTATAAAAACTTAAATAGTTTTGCCACATAAACTTATGTAAACCTAAACATTATAGAACAATTAATTCTAAGTCACTTTATCAGAGTTTGCAAAAATTCTTCTCCATATATGACACTAAGTGTAACACTTACTTTTAAATTTAAAGAATTGTATCCATTTTATTTTTTATTACTGTGTAGTCCGCAGTTTAGCGTGTATGAGGAAGTTTATATTAATGCAAGAAGAACTTACTCTTAGTTATAGTTTTCCTACGTTTTTATAAATTTTATTTTTGCCACATAAACTAATGTAAACCTGAACATCATTTAACAATTCATTGTAAGTCACTCTATCAGAGTTTGCAAATATTCTTCTCCATATATGACGCTAAATTTAGCTCTTATTTTTAAATTTAAGGTCCAAATTTGAAGAATATATTCCATTTTGTATTACTGTGTAGTCCGTAGTTTCTTCTGTGTAGGGACGTTTATATTAATGCTAAAAGAACTTACTGTTATTTATAGTTTTTTATAAACTTTAATATTTTTACTACATAAACTTATGTAAAAGTAAACATCATGGAACAGTTCCTTATACGTCACTTTATCAGAGTTTGCAAATATTCTTCCCCATATATGACACTAAATTTAACTCTTATTTTTAAATTTAAGCCGAAAATTTAAAGAATTGAAGATATTTTATATTTTGATTATCGTTTACAAATTCTCAAAGTTCTACTCTTTTTTGTACCTTCCGATTTAATCCTTCCAGTAGAATACCAGTATTACCGTAATATACCTATTTTATTTATTAATACTGTGTATTGTTTACTAATTCTCAAAGTTCTACTCTTTTTCCTACCTTCCATTTTAATCCTTCCAGTAGAATACCAGTAATCCAGTAGTATGCCTATTTTATTTTTTAATACTGTGTATTGTTTTAAAATTCTCAAAATTCTAATCCTTTCCATACTTTCCGTTTTAATCCTTGCAATAGAATGCATGTATACCAATAGTATAAATATTTTATTTTTTAATACTCTGTATTGTTTAAAATTTTCAAAGTTCTACTCTTTTTCGTACCTTCCATTTAAATCATTCCAGCAGAATACTAGTATTCCAGTAGTATACCTATTTTATTTTTTAATAGTGTATATTTAAAAAAAAAAATTAAATTTCTACTCTCTTTCATACTTTCCTTTTTAATCCTTCCAGTAGAATACCAGTATTAAACTATTATACCTAATTTATGTTTTAATACTGTGTATTGTTTAAAAGTCCTACTCTTATTCGTATCTTCTGCATTAATCCTTCCATTAGTACGACAAGAATTAACTTTTAGTCACAAATTTCTTTTGTTATAAACGTTAATATTTGTTGCTACAAATAAACTATTGCAAACTTAAACATCATGGAACAATTCATTATATAATATTTTATCAGACTTTGTAAATATTCTTTTCTCTAAAAGCCACTAAATTTACTTTTAAATTTGAAGTAAAAAGTTTGAATAGAGTAATTGGTTAATGTGGTGTAACTATTCAGTTATTTTTGGAAATAAAATTATATAGTAGGAAATGGAGGATGATCCAGAGCCGCAATACGCAATTCTAGAACACTGTTACGTTTGAAGAAAAATACCTTCCCGCTTAGAGAAATCTCTAATCATTCGGACAAATATTATCTCTCATTGTTTTTATCGAAATGCAAGGAGACTCACCAAAAAAAAAGAAGAGTAGAATATCTAGAAAAAGAAGACGTGCTTCCAGCTAAGGTGAGTCGAAGCGTTCATTTATCATGAAGTGTATGGACTCTTTCCATTATTGCTTTCTGGAAGAAAGCATTAGAGGCATATATCACACTAAGTTGGTACAAGAAAAATCACTGCCAGATGTTTTTACATCCTCTTTCTGGCCTATAAAATGAATTTGATAAATAGAAATTTTTAATAAGTAAAATATAACACATTGTGTGCCGTGGGAAGGATTTCGCAGCGGAATTTTACTGGGAGTGGGCGTTTTGCGCTTAAATTTAGTTACTCAATTAAATCTCAAAAGATAAAAAATTATTTATTTTTTTAACCAACTTTTCGTATTTTATATTGAAATGAATAAACAAATGTATAAATAGAAATATATAAATAACAACCATAAAACTTTTGTAAATAAAATATATATTTTTTTATTGTATAAATTTATAATAGTATCGTAAATATGGAAATTCAAATAGAAATAATAGTATATAGTTTTAATTTTTTGTCGTTCCGTGGTTCCGCAATGACTGATGTAAAAACTAGATTTTATTTGTCTAAATTATTCCAGAATATATGTAGTAGACAAGGACATTCGGCTTCATTTTCCTGTATATACCGTTATTTTTGTACTCACAAACAAACCATGTTGTTACACTAACCCGTACTAGTAAGTGACTCGCGCTCAAGTATCAATCGTAAGAAAACGTACTAGTACGTGTCCCGCGCTCAAGTATCAATCGTCTGAAAACGTACTACTAATATTTTTCTGGTTATGGCTGATTTATTTCATGGCACATATCGGTGTAATCCTTTGATTAATTTCGTTAAAACCATGTGATCCCCTTAATTTTTTGAGCAGTGTACATTCCACAGGAAAAGGGTTAACCAACTACTAATATTCTGAATGTACACAAATAAACCATCTTTAACAATTATTTATAATATCGGCATATGCAGACATACTTATCTTACTTTAGATATTTGTACTTTTTAATGTTGTGGTAACATCTTGAAAAATATTTACACTTCAAAGAGATTGCAATTTTTAAAAAACATTTATTGCCGAATAGCTTCATATTGATGTACAATATATACAACCTTTCGTAAATAAGGGGCAGAATATAAAGTTTAATAGTTTTACCTCGAAAAATAATAAATAATTCATTCATTTACCTTGTTATATGTTTACAAAATGTCGCTGTTAATTAATACAGCAAATACACTTAAGGTTATGTATAAATAAGAGCTTATAGAACGAAATGCAGACATCTGCATTTTTGTGTCTCTATTAATTAGGCCATAATTATTTTATGCTAGTAAATAAAGTTAGGTGTGTCTTGTGGCAATAGCGATCGAGGACATTTTATCTTCTACTAAAAGAAAAGGCAGGCTAAGAAGATTGCTGTAATTATCTAAAGTATGCTTCTCTAAGTGCATTACATGAGTTATTTTTCTTTACTGAACACTTGTCTAATCTTCTTTAAATCTTCGTTTCAGCTGCACAGAGAAACTAATCTTGTATAATCTCATAGAAACTTTTCTACCGTAGGAATAAAAAACTTGCTGCTTTATGTCTTACGTTAAAATTACTTTGAAACATCAATATTTTACTTTTCGAGATAATTATCAAGTTTTCTAAATTTTCTATGTGACACTTGATAATAGTTATATAAATATTAAGGAATAACTGGTATTAGGATAATTATGTGCTTTATGTAAAAGCAAAAATAAAGTATATATTTAACGTGGTTAAGATATGTAAATTTGAAAAACACGCACGCACAAAACTCAAGAAGAAAATTAGTGTTAATTTTTTTAATCTTCATTTAATTACGTCAGGTTTGAAATCCGAAAGACTTCTTGACATGTCCTTACACCACAAAATCTTGAATGACGATTATGACTGGCTTAAGTATGCGATGAACTAGTACTAGGAACGACTACTACGCTACTAGGAATACTAGCTAGGAAAGAAATAGCAGAGATCTGAGACTCAGCTCTACTCGTGAGAAAAACGGCATAAAATGGAAATATTTGCAAATGAATGAATTTTTCCCAATGAGGAGTAAATTATTAAGCTCTCTAAAAGTAGAGAAAAAGTTATAATTCACTGAAAAATGTAGGTGGAGAAGTAAAAATTGTATGCTTGGAATATGGTATTTTATAGTGAGAACAAAAAGGAAAGTTAAGAAAATTGCCAATAGATGGAGCTTCATGTAAAAAAGCAATAATTAACAGAACAAAATATAACAGCAAATATGTATTTTTCAAAATAAATTCTCAACATATCCCCCATCAATTCTCAGCAATAGCTCTATTCGAGAGATAGTTTTGTAAGAAGCACTGTACAGCATGTCTGTATTTATGGTGAGACATTGGCGATGTATGCTGCTTTACAGCATCATTATTAACACATTGTGTGCGGGTACATTTCGCAGCGGAATTGTACCGGGAGTTGGCGTTTTGGGAGTAAATTTAGTTATTCAGTTAAATCTCAATGGATCGAAAATTATTTAATTTTTTAACCAACTTTTCGTATTTTATATTGAAATATATAAACAAATATATAAATAGAAATATATAAATAACAACCATAAGATTTTTGTATACAAAAATATGTTTTAGTAGATAAATTTGTAATAGTATCGTAAATATGAAAAATCAAATAGAAATAGTATTATATAGTTTTAATTTTTTCGAATTATGTTATATATAAACATTTTAGGTTATAAGAAATTAAAGAAAAGAACATTCGGCTTCCTTTTCCTGTATATACTGTTATTTTTATACCCACGAACAAACATGTTGTTACACTAACCCGTACTAATATGAGACTCGCGATTAAGTGTCAATCGTCAAAAAATCTACTAGTACGTGTCCCGCGCACATACATTGTGTAAATGTTGGTCGATTGAGGTAGATTTGGTCCTTTAGGTAGCCCCAGAGCCAAGAAATCTGAAAACTTGAAAGGCCTGTTAAAAAATTTTAAACATAGTAGAAAGAAAATTTACATTACAAACAGAAATATTGTTTAGTCTTAATTTCAATGCATATTGTTGTCAAACTCTTTTTCAGTTAAAAGTATGTGGTGAAAGACATTTTCATGTCGTTATCTCACATTTTTTTAATTACTTTTCAGTGCCTATCACAAACAGAAATATTGTTTAATTTTAGTTTCAGTGCATATTGTTGTCAAATTATTTTCAGAAAAAAAGTATGTGGTGAAAGACTTGTTCATTTCGTTATGTTACATCTCTTTTTTACTTTTCAGTGAATCTAATAAACATATTTTTTTATCTAATCCATAAAAAAAAATTAAAAGTCATATTATAGGTGAAAAACTTCATTTATGAGATTTAAAAAACTGTAATTGTAACTGTAATTATTTAGAAAACATTTATTAAATATAGATGAAGTTAATAAAAATAACTATATATTATAATTTATTTCTAAGACGTACAAGTATTTTCTTTAAATAAAAGAATATCTGGAAATTTTATTGACATAGATGTAATTACACATTGAGTTTGAAAAAAAAATCTTTACTCCTCGGAACTAAGAAAATACTTTAATTAATTCTGGGAATTAAAATGTGGTTACAAATTCTAAGTAAATTAGTATCTCTTTAAAACTTTTAAATGAATTTATAATGAATATTTTTAAATGAATATATGAGTTACATAAAAAAAATGTTACATTGAAGAATATGTGTCTGATGAAAAAGGAAGAAAATTATTTCCATTGTCCCATAATTATCTTTTCAATTTCTCTGATTTATTAAAATGTAAGGAGAATCGAACTACATAAGTCTTCGCAACTTAAAATAATTGAGACATATTGAGAGTTTTACATTTATTGAACTTATTAGACGCCCATTATAATTCTGAAAACTATTAATCTGAATAGATAAAAATCTATACATTTTTAATTGTTTCACAAAATCTGAGAATCAAATGTAAAAAAAAAAAAAAAAAAAAAAAAAAAAAGTAGAAGACAGTATAAGTAAGTAACGGATAATGTTCACACATTTTTGTTACAATTTTGAGAAAAATTCTGTAACTGTTTCCTTTCGCAAACAGCTAGAGTCCGTCCTGTATATTAGTTTGCCCCTTATACAAATATTTTAAAAGTGCAAAAGACGGTTACCCATTGGAGACACGTCTGACGAAATGGAGGAAATGGAAATAAATGACTAGATCCATTCCAGATTTATTTTTAATATTTTTAAAGCATTGGATTTAAATGTATCGCTTGTAGCCTCAAACTGGAGAATATGTATCAGGTAAACGGATGAATTTTCTACTTTGTAGTTCTCCTTGGATATTAAAACTAAAAACTGGTAATAATCTGAGTTAATTTTGACATTACTGTTCTACTTTTTTAATTTTAAGCTTTTTGAGAATCTAGGGCTAACCAGAAAACCATTAGAAAAAGTATATATTTTTTCCACTATACTTTTTTAGGACTTTTTTAGTAGTAAATTCATGTTTCTATTAAAATAAGTAAACATCCAGAACTTTAACTATATATTTTTATTTCTTAATTATAATTTTCAGACTGTAATCTGCATCTAGTCTTACCCTTCAAAATATATGTTGGAATTATTCTATCAATTTTTATTAGTTTCAAATCAGATTTTATAATTATGTTCATAATTCCTACACTTATATTTCAAGAATTTTCTATAGTTCTATAAGGGGTTGAATTTTCTTTTAAAGCATGTGATATGGATTTAGATTTAATAACAAATGCACAATACTTTTGTTAGATATTTTTTTCTAAATTTATTACCAGAAAAACATAAGCTTGGACTTCTTTTTTCTTAAATTTTGTCACATTTTTATGAGTAAAATTATTAAATTCATGATTTTTGAATAAAAAAATCGTAACAGTAATTCGAAAATTTTAATAAGATTATTTGTTTCAGAAAGGGCAAACATATAGTTCTTTTTAAGTGACATATTGCATCACAAAATAGTTTTAATCTTTCAGATGATTTTTAAACCAATTCAAATCGTTTTTTAACATTTAAATTTAAATTCCTATTGGAAAATAAAATAATTACATAAATGTGAATTTATCCACTCTATTAAAGTTTATAATGGTGTTAGTATTTAATAAGGATAATTTTTCTGCGTGATGTTGCTTCAATACTAGTCTTAGACTATTAGATAGAAACTATTTTTGTATATTCCTTGATTTAATTAACCCTCAAAAATATACAATCATTTAGCTAGAAGCAGTCTAAACACATATCGTAATTTCAAAGCTACATTTGGCCGTAATACAAGATATGTGCCATAAAATATAATATTTTGAATATAGACTCATAAATTTTATTGAATATATTTTTAATTTCCCATTTTGATCCTGGACATCCATTGTTATTCTGTCTGGGAATTCACTTCATGTAAAATAAAATCACAAAGAAAAACCTAATCTAACTTTTTTGCTTGACTATAATTCGTTGCATATAAGTTATTGTAAAATTTTTGTAGTTTTCTATACATTTTAAGAATGAATTCTAGGAATATCCAAGGCACGTTATTTAAAACAAAATCTGTATTATTATGACAACATCTTCTTCTCCTATTATTAGAGAATCTACAATTCACCCACTTCGAAGTTTTAAACTATAAGCTTTAACATGTAGTATGTTTCGCAAGTTGTTAATCAATACTTTTCAACCTTTCACCTAATGTCAATTTAATACAGTGCTTTAATCTTTAAAATTTTAGGAAATTGTTACTAAGCCATATGTTAAATTTTATTGCACATTTCATTATACTAGTTAATTCTTTGATTTGTGTAACGTTAATTTAGTATTAAAAAAACAACAAAGAACAATACAAAGAACTCCAACAGAATATATAATTATCCATTACTCACTTAGAAATTTTAATGTTTCACTATATATTCTGCTGAGTGGAATTTACCTGAAATGAATATATTTCATTATATTCAACCATAAAAATAATAATCATAGTTTCTTAGTATCCAAATTCTAAAATTAAAATAATAATTAGCATAAAATATTTTAGCTTAACCACTTGAATGTGGAGAATATTTGAGAAAAACATGCCGAAAAAAAATATTATCTTTAATTTTATTCGTTAACATCAATAAAATGTTATAAATATATTTTTTATTTTAAATTAAATGAAATAACTACCATTTTCAATATTCTCTTTTATATGGAAAATGCCGCTGCACTCCAGCTATTTTTGCAATATATTAAATAGCAACAAAGTAAATCAAATGACAAAATTTCCTGCATAAATATAAAAAACTAATACGCAGTTGATATAGATTATAATATATAAATTATTATCTCTATCAACTGTCATGCACTCCATGTCCTTCAGATACCTGAAAATTTCATAAATACTGTATCTAAGAAATAGCACAAAATAGCATGAAGCTGAGAAATTTTCACTGGAAAGTATGTATTGGGAAAGTTTCAAATGAAATATTATGCATTGCGCAATTCCATTTCGGGCTTCATGTAATTGAAATACCGTTTATGCTCTTGGCCGAAATCAGGTATGTATAAAAAACATGTATATATATATACATACACACACACACACACATATATATATATATATGTATGTATGTATGTATGTATGTATGTATGTATGTATGTATGTATGTATGTATGTATGTATGTATGTATGTATGTATGTATGTATGTATGTATGTATGTATGTATATATATATATATATATATATATATATATATATATATATATATAATATATATATATATATATATATATATATATATATATATATATATATATATATATATATATATATTATATATATATATATATATATATATATATATATATATATATATATATATATATATATATATGTATATATATATATATATATATATATATATATATTATATATATATATATATATATATATATATATATATATATATATATATATATATAATATATATATATATATATATATATATATATATATATATATATATATATATATATATATATATATATAATGTGTGTGTGTTATCATAACATCAATTCAAATAATATATGTTTGTGTGTATACATGCGCAAATAAAATCTTTGATATGTGCAGAATAAAATCCTTTCAAATCGGGGATTTGCTGAAAACGTAAATATTTCAATGAATGTTGTCTCGTTGCAATTAACTTTTACTTTAAATGATTCTGATAATCCTCAAATTATCTTTTAACTCTTTCTCCCGCTTTCCTACCAAAAAAAAAAGTACTCCTTTTATGTAACATGAATAACCTAACAAATGAAGAACCTTTTGTTTTGTCCGGGCGTTTTGAAAAATTGTTCATAAGTAGCATTTTGACATTCGATTTATGAGGCGTGAAATTTCTGTGCAAGGAATCCTTTTATATTCATTAACAAAAGCAACGAAAGAATTAATTTACTAGAAATTAAATACGACGCTTTCAAAACATTTCCTTTGTGAAAAGTTAAATACTCTAAGGCAGGATTCATTTGAAGCGCTGTGAAAGAAGTTATTACACATTTTTGTGTTTGAAGAGAACATTTATGGTTTATAAATGGACAGGGACTATCTATTCTTCCAGTAAATGACTTAAGAATAGGCGCGATAAAACGAAACGTTTCATTTGTCATCTACATGTAAATATATCATTACGCTGTGGAGAGAGATTTATATTTCTTATCATAAATCTGATAACACTAATAGATT
Organism: Pardosa pseudoannulata; assembly: GCA_032207245.1. NCBI lineage: Eukaryota > Metazoa > Arthropoda > Arachnida > Araneae > Lycosidae > Pardosa > Pardosa pseudoannulata. Next base: position 174,487,550 of record CM063504.1, on the reverse strand, counting down.
GAAACATCCAAGCATGCATACTGAATTGCTTGCATAATTAAGAGATACTGCATGTTTGTCTAGCTAAAGTATAAAAGATTTTACATTTCATCTACCATGTTTTCCCACGTTTCCCATTTTTACAACTTTTACTTGTATTCGTCGTTAGAAGCGCAATTATTAAGTAACAAATGTTTTCATTTGTTTATAGAAACTGTTTACATTATCACATCTATCTTTAGGCAAACTAGCTCAAACAATGTGTTTATTATTGTGTAACTTATTTTGTATAATTTATTTTTATAGCATGGTTAAAATAAACTTTCACTCATTTTTTTTTACAATTAGCAGAATTAAAATTCTGAAATGGAATATAGGTTAGACTATTATTTTTCTCTTTATTAAATAGATCCGACTGCAAAATTTTACTTTTAGATTTAAATGATTTATTAGTTATAAAAATGTCAATTGTTTATAAGTGTTAAAAATTATATATAAAAATTAATAAGCAATAAACTTTTCATTTGTAAAATTTGGAAACTGTATCGCATTCTTCTTAAGATTAATTATTTGAATACTTTTATCTTGCTTTGAGGCTTCTATTGAAGAATTTCGAATTTATAAAGTGAAGTAAGTTTTACTTTAGATATATACAGGATTAAATTATCAAACTATCTTAATTGCATTTATACAAAAACTTTTTTTTTAGTGTAATGTTATAAATTCATTTGCAGTTTGACATGTAGTATAAAATGTAAGATCTCTATCACTGTTAACTGAAAAAAATTTCAGTTGTTTTTTATATAATTATCATTTACAGTTTTAATTTTCTAAATTTTTGTATAAGTGGCATCCATGTCAATGCATTTGTTCCTGAGTTGAATTAGTTTAAAATTCCAGGTTTGATAGATCTCCATTGCCTGACAATTGATCATTATTTCCATGAGTGGGGTCCATGATTACTGTCTATACTTTTGTTTAGAATATCAATTATGAGATAGTATCAGTAAATAGCGTATATATCTATAGCTACAGCTATAAAAGTATTATTAGTGGTATTAGGTCAATGGCACTAGTAACATTGCTAAATAATTATTTTTTAAAGTATGCGACACCCATTTTAATGTAGTTATTACAGTCTTGAATCAGTTTTAAAAATTCGGATTTGTAGGATTACATTAGCTGTGAATAGAACGGCTTTTATATGTGTTGTTGTTGGAAGACTGAAACTTCTGAAGACCCAAAAGCTTTTTCATCGCCTCAAATAGATAAAGGTCTTACCAGAAAGTGTATTATATGTTCTCGAAATCTTACTTGCCTGCTTTTAAACACTTTATACCATCAACATTGTTAAAAATCCACATTTATCCGAATGGACTTCTTAATTTTTTTCAGGTAAAATTCTTTTCATCATTACATGCTTCTCTTCCAAGATGATGATGTAATCATTTTAATGATGAGTTACTAATAGACACTAGATTTACTTAGACTTTCGAGATTCTCTTAGGATTGGGTACATACTGTCATGCCTTTTATTATAAGTACTCAGTATTAAGCAAAAAGTATACTGTAAAAAAATAGGTAACATGTACTTCACTTACTGAAACCCTAACAATACTAGAATCGAATTTTTCTGTTTAATGTATACTTTCTCACTTAAATCTATTTGAATCCATCAGAATCTCAAATTGTTTAATTATAGTTTATTTACACTGCATGACCTTACGAACTCTTACTACCAAATATTATATCTTATCATGATACTGATTATAGTAGTTCCAGATAGATAGACAGACCTTCCGTATTGTGGAACACTTGTGATATTTTAACGGAAAACGTAATTTTATTTGATAGGCTATCCTCGCGTATATACAGAACACATGACAACTAGATATAACAAAATGAAATTTCCCCGGCACAGTGACTCTTCAACAAAGTTTTAAAATCTCATCTTTAACAACTGCTTTTGCTTGAAGGTGAATTTTCTCTCTCTCTCTCTCCTCTCTCTCTCTCTCTCTCTCTCTCTCTATATATATATATATATATATATATATATATATATATATATATATATATATATATATATATATATATATATATATATATATATATATATATATATATATACATACATACATATACATATACATACATACATACATACATACATACATACATACATACATACATACATACATACATACATACATACATACATACATACATACATACATACATACATACATACATACATACATACATACATACATACATACATACATACATACATACATACATACATACATACATACATACATACATACATACATACATACATACATACATACATACATACATACATACATACATACATACATACATACATATACATATATATATACATACATATATATATATATATATATATATATATATATATATATATATATATATATATGGCCGAAGTAAGAGCTGCTGTCCAGTAGAGGTGGTTGGTGGTTCCGAACGCCTACGAATATCCACGCCAGAAATAGATTTTTAATCCACGAACTCCGGTACAGTAGAACAGCTTACTACCCATTTGTCATATCTTCTGTGGTGGTGTAATCCAATACTTTCGGAAAGTTAACTTTGAATTTTTTGGCAATTTTAGCAGAATTCCATTTTATCCACATTAGATATTGTGACATTTTACTTTTAGCTTCATATTCCGATGTAACTAATTAATAATTATAATGCAATATGATTTTTCAGCAATCTAAAGTATTTAAAAAAGATGACATTTTAGTATTTACTAAAGAAATAGAATGGAGTAATTGAGTATTTTGATAGGAAATGCAATTATTGTTATTTTTGTTGTTCTTATAAATATAACTAAACCCAAATCTTGTTTGTTTCAAAACTTTAAAAACGTTAATTAATAAAATTAGTAAATTTTAAAAGAACGTTATGTTATATTGGAAACATACAAAAATTTGCTTTTAAGGAAATTTTATTAATCATGAAAAATTTGCAACTGAATATAAATTAAATTCATATATTTATATATAGAAATACAAATATTTATAAACAATTTTTTATTAAAGAAGTTTTTTAGTACAACTTATTTAATATGAAATTTTAACAACTTATTAAAAATTAAATTATAATGAATTTTAACAGTCAATTTTAAATCACAACACATTTTATATTAAATACATATATTTACAATCAAAATGAATTAAAAATTTAATTACAGTTAAAACGTAATTATATTAAGTAAAGTTATTGTAGTGACATTAAATACTATATATTAAATTATAATTTCATATACAAAAAGTATTGAAGCCTCAGTCTTGGTTGCATAAAAACTTCCGTAAAAATATATACAATGGCAAATATTTATTAACAATTTTATATTAAAAATGTTTTATAGTAAAGCTTATTTAATTCGAAATTTTAACAACTAATAAATAAATAAATTTTAATGAATTTTAACGAATAATTTTAAAATACAAAAAATTTTATATTAAATATAATTATTTACAATCAAAATATATTAAAACTTAATTACAGTTAAAACGTAATTATATTTAGCCAAGACATTATAGTATCACTAAAGACAGTAAATATATTAAATTATAATTTTATATAAAAAATATTGAAATATCACTCTTGGTTGCATAAAAACTTCGTAAAAATATGAACAATGACAAATATTAATGAATAATTTTATATTAAAGAAGGTTTATAGTAAAACTTATTGAATATGAAATTTTAATGAATTTTAACGAATAATTTTAAAATACAAAAAATTTTATATTAAATATAATTATTTACAATCAAAATATATTAAAACTTAATTTCAGTTAAAAAGTAATTATATTTATTAAAGCTATTGTAGTATCACTAAATACAGTAAATATATATATATATATATATATATATATATATATATATATATATATATATATATATATATATATATATATATATATATATATATATATATATATATATATATATATATATATATATATATATATATGTATGTATGTATATATTAAATTCTAATTTTATATAAAAAAATATTGAAGCATCACTCTTGGTTACATAAAAACTTCAGTAAAAATATGAACAATGGTAGATATTTATGAACAATCTTATATTAAAGAAGATTTATAGTAAAACTTATTTAATATGAAATTTTAACAACTTATTAAAAATTAAATTATAATGAATTTCAAAGAATAATTTTTAATTACAACAAATTTTATATTAAATATAATTATTTACAATCAAAATAAATTAAAACTTAATTTCAGTTAAAAAGTAATTATATTTATTAAAGCTATTGTAGTAACATTGAATACGATATATATATATATATATATATATATATATATATATATATATATATATATATATTAGATTATAATTTTATATCCAAAAAGTATTGAAGCTTCACTCTTGGCTGCATAAAAACTTCCGTAAAAATATGAAAAATAGTAAATATTAATGAATAATTTTATATTAAAGAAGGTTTATAGTAAAACTTATTTAATATGAAATTTTAACAACTTATTAAAAATTAAATTATAATGAATTTCAAAGAATAATTTTTAATTACAACAAATTTTATATTAAATATAATTATTTACAATCAAAATAAATTAAAACTTAATTTCAGTTAAAACTTAATTATATTTAGTAAAGCTATTGTAGTATCACTAGATACAGTAAATATATTAAATTATAATTTTATATCCAAAAAATATTGAAATATCACTCTTGGTTGCATAAAAACTTCCGTAAAAATATGAACAATGGCAAGTACCATTAAACTAAATTGACTTCATTTCCACGTTTAGGGATCCAATAAGTTTGGATTTCTGCTGAAATGCAATATCTGAGATATTTTTCATATCCGTTTATTTTCTTCTCTAAAGTGGTCATTTTGTGCTTTCTAGACTTTCTCTAAAAGTAGAAGTGATGATTTAGCATAAAATATCGAAAAAATCGGCGATAAAACAGAAATACTGTGTTAGAATCAATAATGGGAAAAGAAACGCGGTTAGTAACAGTTTGTTGCTCATTTTGGTGAAGATATGCTATTTATTACTTAAATTAAATATATGAAATTGATTTATATGTATTTCGATTTTTAAAATGTATTTGGATACATGTATTACTTGGAATTTATTCAAAATAATTCTATTAAAAGTAAAAAAGTTGAAATGAGGATGCCATTTTCTTATTCTACTTTTATAACTTCTAGTTAAATTTTGAATGAAATAACATGTTTAAAGTAACTAAATTTTTATAAATATTTTAAACCCATTTGAGAAATTAATTAATTATAACTGATCCAGACGAGAAATTAGGATATTTCATCATTTTACATTCATAGTCATACGAAAACATACTTAAAATAACTGCTAAGAACTATTTAAACATTTGTTAATTTAAATTCCATTTTTAAAATAAAAACAGTACGGCAAATACTACTTAAAAATCAGAGTGATATTTTGGTTAAATTATATTTATGAAGCAATAATTGAAATTATATATAATTATAATAGTATAAAAATACGGATATTTAAAATCGTTAAAATGTTTTTGAGTCAATGTTACATTAAATATATTGAAATTAGGGAAAAAACATATCTACAAATCGGTGTTTCCTGAATATTTTCTGAATTTGAATTTCTTTATTAATTTATTAGACATTTTTAACACTTACATCAGTGAATAAAAAACAAGTTTTTTGATGTTTTGAAAAATTGTAGAAATTAGATAAAAACGTTGTAGATATATATTTAAAATGTCGTCATTTGCTATAGATTATGTCGGTAAGAGAATATCATAAATATTTTAAACCCATTTAAGAAATTAATTAATTATAAGGGATCCAGACGAGAAATTAGGATATTTCAGCATTGTTCATTCATAGTCATACGAAAACATACTTAAAATAACTGCTAAGAACTATTTAAATATTTTTTAATTGAAATTCCATATTTTAAAATAAAAACAGTACGCCAAATACTACTTAAAAATCAAACCGATATTTTGATTAAATTATATTTATGAAGCAATAATTGAAATTTTATGTAATTACAAGAGTATAAAAATACGGATATTTAAAATCATTAAAATGTTTTTGAGTCAATGTTAGATTATATATATTAAAATTAGAGAAAACAAAAACATATCTACATATCTGTGTTTCCTGAATATTTACTGAATTTGAAATTTTTTATTCATTTATTCGACATTTTTAACACTTTCATCAGTGAATAAATCACAAGTTTTTTTGATGTTTTGAAACATTGTAGAAATTAGATAAAAACGTTGTAGATATATATGAAAAATGTCGTCATTTGCTATAGATTCCGTCAGTAAGAGAATATTATGTAAAAATTAACAAAACAGAAAGAGAATTAATTTTAGTATCAGGTGATTGATCTCTTTTATACCATATGTTGAACTATAACACTTGAATGTTATAGACTTTAAAGGTAAAAAAATATAAACGTAATCAACTAATTCAGAGAAAAAAAAACATTTAGGAAGATGAAACAAATAGACCATTCCATTTAAATAATATTTAAATATTATAACTTTTCAATATTTCGCTAGGTTTATATTAATTAAAAATTAATTTAAAGATCTCTTAGGGTACTTGGAGTAAACATAAAATATTTATATTTACGACTAGTAATTCCAGAGATATTGCAAAATCTTTAAATTGTAATAATTGTATGAACTAAACTGTCTGTTATTATTGCTATATGTGAAATTATTCATACTAGAAGTTTTCTGGTTCCGGGATAATACAAAACTATAGTGAGATTTTGTGCAATAAAGGTTAACGGTTATTTTAGGGTATATATGTTGTGATACCTAAAAATATATTTTAATATTTATATTTAAGCATGTATAGATTATTGGGTACAGTAATTAATATATAAGTTTAAGGCAATAAGCAAATAAAGAAAGTAATGAAAAAAGAACTATTTTAATGAACATTTTTGTGATATCAATAATGTAAGCATCGCAAATAATAATTCAACAATAAAAATTAACTGCTAATATAACTGTAATTACATTTACTCGCATATTACCATTTTAACTTAATTAAGTTAAATTTTGCAATATTTATATTATTTTAATTCTTTTCTCACACTGAAAAAGATCTAATATTATACCTATTACAGATATACAAATTAGCGATTCCTTTAGTGCTGTTAAATCCTAAATTTAATTCCATTTATGTAATTATATAGAAACTTATTTTTTAATCCCATTTTAAAATGACTGTTGGGATACTTATTTAATAATTTTCTTGATGATAAATTTTCGTATTTGAGAGAACCATCTCACAGATACCATCTTAATAGCATCTCCGAAAACTTTATGTTCATAGCTTTCCAAGCTACATAAATAAATCAGTTCCAAATTTAACTTTTCTAATGGGTATTAAGAGTAATATAAGAGTATTTTCAAAGTTTATCTCAGATCACATTTGTAAAGCTTCTAATGCGTCGTTTAGATTTAACAATTAATCTTAAAGAAGTGAAATTAAGTGCATTAACAGCATTTATTTTATTTAAAAAGATAGATTAGAGGATATACAATTTTATCTCATTTTTATGAATGTAATTTTTCATTAAGGCTTTTAACTGTTAAATTTAATTTCTTCTAATAAAATAATATTTAAGATATACTAAAGAATATCCCAGATATAAGAGATGATATTAGATAATATTGGATATTGGATATAATATATAATAACTGGATGTAAAGTTAATATTATTTAGTTAAATATAATAATTGTGAGTGTAAACATTAAAAAATAATACATTTGTAGTGAACATAATATTTAACTATTATAACTTTTCAATATTTCCCTTGGCTTATAAGAACCATAAATAATATATATATATATATATATATATATATATATATATATATATATATGTGTGTGTGTGTGTGTGTGTGTGTGTGTGTGTGTGTGTGTGTGTGTATATATATATATATATATATATATATATATATATATATATATATATATATATATATATATATATATATATATATATATATATATATATATATAATATTCATCTGTGTGTATTTATTTACAATACAATGTGTATCTTTATTTATTCCGTAGCCTGACTCACAATTTTAAGAATCAACAATTCTCTAGATTTAAAAATGTCTTCGTATGTTGTCAGATGCTATTTTCTGAAAAATTGGATAACAAAAAGAAAATATAGCACCCATTCCTACTATTACACATTTTAAAGTGTAAGTATAGATATATTTTAAATTGCAACACACCTTTCAAGTTTACCGTAATGATAAGTTAGAGATTCTTTTGGAAAAATCCAATTATAGAGAGTGTGACAGTCATCTTAAATTTTTTTTTTCTTCCCGTTGAAAAGACACGATTGGCACGTCCCCTTCCCGATGAAATGTTTCGGATAAAATTGCGATGACTTTGCATTTAATACAGACTCTGAACGAAAGTTATTTATTTCTTCATAATTAGAGACTGTTTTTGCATTATGATGCATAGTGAAAATTTCATCTTGCATATTTTCAATATTCTATAACTTTTCTTCGTCATTCATTGCTTTATTTAATGCTTGTTTTTTTATTCTCCATTTTATTGTATCTTTATTCCTGTATATTAATTGTTTTATATGTAGAACATTTCCAATGTAAGTAATGTCTTAAAAGTAACACAATTCTTTTAATTTATTTACTTTGAGATGCTTCAACATGCATAAATTATTATAAACATTTTATTTAAATATGTATAAACAATAATAAGATTTAAAACAGTAAATTTTGGGCAAGTTCATATTTACAAACATTTATCAGATGTTTTTTAGATCAATAGAGACGATATATTAGTGTATTATTTGATTATATTACTTTTACTCCGCAGCTTACACTGTTATTAAAAATGTTTCTTGATTCATTTGATATAATTACTGATTATAATACAAATTTCTACATTATTGTGTAAATTTAAAAATAAAAATTTTGAAAAGTAAGTTCTACAAATCTATCAACATTTTTAACAATAATTTTGATTATAGACACCTTTATATTACTCGAGTTTAATTATTCTCACACTATATTTAACTTTATGTACCTACCGAGTGTACTGTACCAACACAAAGTGAATCAAAGTCCTTAGCTGATGTTGGACTTCCTGTTGGACTATTTTATAATTTCTTATTTATTCCCTATTTGTTAAAAATTTTCATCTAAAAATTATAAATAGTATTTCAATGTTTATAGAGGGAAAATACAATATTATTATACATTTGAGTATTTATATTTCATGTACTGCTCAAAGTTATAACAAATATATATTTTTTCACTAACAGATATATATATATATAAATATATATATATATATATATATATATATATATATATATATATATATATATATATATATATATATATATATATATTCGAAGAGTGTATCAGAAATAAAAAGAACTGGAATTTTCATTACAGACTTTTTAATTTCTAACCTTTTATTGTTGAAAATTATATTACGTTGTTAATTGTTATATATCTGTCAAATTAGAAAATTTAATTTAATATACTTCAGATAATTTTCCCACAGAAATTAATATATAATTTTTGATAAATAAAGAATAATTTTGTTTAGTTTTTGCAACCATGCAAATATTTCATCTCAAAATTTATTATTTTATTATATTTTTTTGCATTTAATTTTATATTTAATGATTAAAAATACTTTGAATTGTTGTAACATAATAACAATGTTTTAATTATGAAAAGTTTTAAAATTTTAAAATTTATGTAAATTTACTTCATGATGTCTTTCAAAATGTATGAGTATATATTTCTATACTTACGGGAAAGGTAATTAAAATGGAATTTCAGTGATGGAAAGTAACATATGCTCGAAAGGGTATTTAAAGATTTCTGCTCTATTACTGCTATCGTGTAAATTATATTTCTTTGATATGTCTATTATTATTTTTGTGGGTTTTTTTAAGGTTATGATAAACTAGAAATTTCAACATTGGAAAACTATATTTATGAAGCTATTACTCAAACTTACGTTGTAAATAAGTATTTTTCATACATTCATATCTTGACGTATTTGTAAAGATACACAAACACATATATTTGCAAATTATATATATAATTAATATATATGAAAGAAAAGTAAGTTTTAATATTTGAAATATTTGAAGAACTATTTCCATACAAGTTTCAAGACTTCAGATATACTTCTAAATATTTCATTTAATTTACTTAAAAAAAGGTAATTAATTTGATAAATACTTTATATATGAATTATTATTAATAAGAGTTTATAAAAGGAAGAGCATTATTAGAATTTATACTAAATTTTATCAATTTTAAAACATGAACATTTACGTTATTGCACCTTTTTCTAAAACCATATACGTCTTATTTAATATAAAAAAATTATAAATCTGTGTATTTTTAATATCATAAATTAACGGCCGAACGATGGCTGAATAGTTAGGGGGGTAGCCTTCGATACCGGAGTTCGTGGGTTCGAATCCCACTTTGGCATGGATGTTCGTAGCCATTCGGAAACGGCTTTAAGAAGTAGGTAATGGTTTCAGTAGCCCTCGTGTTGCAAAAAAGTATACCGTAGCTCTCCAAACCAAATTAAAAATTAACGTTTTTCATTTAGATATTAACAAACATAATGAGTCTTTCTAGAATTTTATTTATTTAAATTTTTTAGGAACTAAACAATCGTCATATAATATTTCATGCTCAATGTTTACCCATTGACATATATGTGTGTGGGGCATAAAATTTAGTTATTTTAACTGTAAAATAAACTATGCGAGGAAATATTTTAATGAAATATCATTTGAATTCCTCATGACAAACAACATGTTTTCAATCGCAAGCCAGTATTTTCTTGAAAAACGAAATAAAAACTAAACATATTTAGTGTTTTATTTATTTTTGCGATCTCAGATGACTGAAGTCAAGTTTGCTACAACACTTTAAAGATAAATTATGAAATACTGAGTTTAAAATTTGAGATGTTTATAAATCTACAATCAACACTTGACATGTTGTGGGATACATTAAAGTAGGTCAGCTGGAAGGATGGTATTATTATTTGGATAACCCAGGAAATTAATATTCCATAAAATATAATCATTGGCATCCATTCCTTACAACGCTCTCTCAGTTATTATGGTCAACCTGCGATGATTTTATAATATTGAAATGAGTGATTTATTCCTTACACAATTCCAATTTACAGGTTCTACCAAACGTCAGTCCTTACATGTTAAAAAAAGCAAGTAATTTGGTATATTATTCCTCTTTTAGAGATAAAATATGAGAATTTCTTACATGATAGTAAAAATATGTAAACCGATTAATATTTATCATGTTTGCCGGGTAATTTAATTAGGTTAAAAATGTTAAGCTAGCACTCGCAAAATCATCATGATCTTCAACGGGAATAGATCTCTTCATCTAAATTTGTTACATTTTCAACGACTAGGTAGACGTATTATGAAGATAGTATATTAGTTTGTGAAAATAACTGACTCAGACTGTAATGATCAACATCACAGTTCAAAATTTCACAACTGTTGAATGGTAAAAAAGAAACCTCATTCAATATTAATTTCATTCAAAGCTTCATTCCAATATATTTTGATTTAACATAGGAAACATCACATCCAATTGGTTTATGGATAAAAAAAAGCCTTATTCAAAATTATTTTTATTCATCATAGAAAACTTCACAAACCAGTTTTTTGATGGTAAAAAATAAACCACATTCAATATTTATCTCAAAGCTTCATTCAAATTTATTTTGATTTAACATAGGAAACATCACAACCCAGTTGGTGAAGGGTAAAAGAAAGCCTTATTTAAAATAAATTTCATTCAAAGATTCATTTAAAATTATTTTTGATTTAACATAGAAAACATCCCAACCCAATTGTTGGATGGTAAAAAAGAAACCTCATACAATATTAATTTTATTAAGGGCTTCATTCAAATATATTTTGATTTAACATAGAAAACATCACAACCCAGGTGTTGGATGGTAAAAAGAAACCTCTTTCAATATTAATTTCATTCAAAGCTTCATTAAAATATATTTTGATTTAACATAGGAAACATCACAACTCAGTTGCTTTAGGGTAAAAAAAGCCTTATTCAAAATAAATTTTATTCAAAGACTCATTCAAAATTATTTTGATTCAAAATAGAAAACAGCACAACTCAGTTGTTGTATAGTAAAAAGGAAAAGTTAGTCAATATTAATATGATTTTAAGTTTCATTCTTATATAATTTGATTTAACATAGAAAAATAAACAACCCAGTTGGTGGAGGTTAAAAAAAGCCTTATTTAAAATAAATTTCATTCAAAGCCTCATTCAAAATTGTTTTGATTCAACATAGAAAACATCACAACCCAGCTGTTGGATGGTGAAAAAAAACCTCATTCAATATTAATTTCATTCAAGACTTCATTCAAATATATTTTGATTCCATATAGAAAACATCACAACCCAGTTGTTTTATTTGAAAAAAGAAACTTCATTCAAAGCTTCATTCAAATAAATTTTGATTTAACATACGAAATATCACAACCCAGTTGCTGGAGGGTAAAATGAAACCTTATTCAAAATAAATTTCATTCAAAGCCTTATTCAAATTTATTTTGATTCAGCATAGAAAACATCACAACCCAGCTGTTGGATGGTGAATAAAAACCACATTCAATATTAATTTATTTCAAAGCTTCATTCAAATATATTTTGATTCAACATAGAAAACATCACAACCCAATTGTTGGATGGGAAAAAAAGAACTGCATTCAAAATAAATTGCATACCAAATAATTTAGGAGGGTTCTTAAATTTAAACGTATTTTGAATTTTATTATCATTTTCTCAACCCAAACACGTCTTTCAAAATATCTCAAGCCCGCTAATTTCAAAATAAGTTTTTTTTTTTTGCATAATCATTCTACAGTACGCTTTATCCAAATGAATATGGGTTTGAAACATATTCAACAGCATCTTGAGCTCTATGAAATAAACATCGACAAGATTAAAAGCTACTTATACCTAGAAAAGGCCAGGCAAAAAGCTCTGCAACAATACGAAGAAATTTAAAGATAAAAAATTCTTAGTATATTCAGAGAAATCTTCATTAGTGGTTTTCGACATAATGTTTGGTATTCTCTCTTTTCATGAACTAAGAGCACAAATGATCCAGGCTATAAAAGTTCATATTAATTACAATATTACACTTAAGATGTGATACAAAGTTACGTAAGGAAGGTATATAAGATTAGTGGAACAAAGCAGAAACCAATTGTTAATTGCTAAGTAGAAGTAGGTCATCACAATTAATAGAAAAGCAAAGATATTTCGCAAAAACTTGTCACTGATAAAATTATTTATTTCAGAATACAACCATAATGATATTTTTAACACTTTGTCTTTCTGGTATTTCTGGCAATCTTATCGAATGTTCTCGAATGCTCCCATATGGATTCCTTCCAGTTGCATAGCTAAAAATACATTTATGAGTCTCCAGTTTTGTCATCCACGACAGTTGTAGTGACTGATAATTGCCTGGCACAAACACCTATAAGAAGAGAGTGTACAATATTTACAGGCAGATTCGAATGTTTCGACATATTCGTTCTTAAGAGAAAACATGAGAAACATAAATTATTTTGAGATACCATTTTACTTTATACCTTTGTTCTTCTCATAGCAAGTTCATCTACTGTAGAGATATAATATTAGTAATATCAATTCGGAATTTCATAATTTCCTTATATATATATATATATATATATATATATATATATATATATATATATATATATATATATATATATATATATATATATATGAAAAAATACAGGCATATATATAAAATAAAACAAGTTACTTTAAATAGATTAACATTAATTAATCATTAGTAAGTATTTTATTCTAGTAGAATATGTATTGAATTCCTTAGAATTTATAAACAGGCCAGATCGTATAAAAAACAATTGAAACAGTTTTTTATGCTTCATTAAATATTTCCTAGGAATCTGAGAAATATTTCTTTTTGTTACGACATTTATAATGTGAAGTATATCACTAAATATTAGAAATTATAGAATAAAAATTTCAAAAAATACAATTTGGTGATATTTAATTTCATACAAAACATAAAATTCATATAGTCCTGAGTAATTAATTTTCTAAAAATGTTTTATGCATTTTTAATTATCTATTCATATTTTAATAAGGCTTTTAAACTCCAAATTTTATCTCGACATTGTTTTGATGACTACGACATTAACAATTTGCAGACTTTTTGGTAAAAAAAAAAAAACTCAGTTACTGTAACTTTACCCGTTTTCCATAGAAACGGCTCGATCGGCACGTTTTATGGAAAGGAAAAAACGCAAATGCAATTTTCATGAAGATGGGTTTAGCTCTGATCTAATTGAGTGATAGATTATGCCATATATAATATATGATTTCTGGTTCAGATACTGAATCTTCCGAAAAATTTTACTTCCACATTTATTTAAAGATTTTATATCTCTTTTAAACTGGGTTGCACATTGTAATTTCTGTTTCATTCGGCACATTTTAATTTCGGTTTTAAGTCACATTTATAAATGGCTTCATATTGTTTCTATTAAAAATGTTAATAAAAGACTTGAGAATTACCGAACTTGTCCAGCAGTATCTAATGGTATCGGAGTCCTTAGGTTTAAATACAACAGAAGAATTATTTTGAAATGAAATAATTCAAAAATAATATTTGTAAATAATAAAATTTAATAGGTTTTTTTTTTAATTTCAAAGGAATTTTTAAAGCATTTCTTACATAAATGATGTTCATATGTAAAGTAGTAAAATCTACTAATCATCATAAATGATTAAAATAAAAACCCTTCACATTCAATTTACTACATAAGAAGTTTTTTAAAATGTTCCTGGAGATTATTGTATAAATCTCTGATTCTAATATATAAGGGAAATTATAGATAGTAAAAATTCTACCTCCCATGATTGCACATTTTTTTCTTTAAAAAATCCTTTTTTTAACAAACACGTGCATCTGATCAAACAATAAATGCAGTTTTGATATGCAAATTAAATTTTGTATGTCCATTTGATAAGGATAATACTAAAAAATTTGGTAATTACAAAGCCTCAGGATATATCATGCATAAATACTATTAATAAAATAATTTTTAAAGACTTATTTATTAAAAAATAAAAAAGCAACGTTTGAAAAAAAACCACGAGTTATTGTTGCACATAAATTATGTAAGTAAACTGAAAAAAAGTATTTAAATATTTATTATAGGGTTTTTATCTACTTAATGCTTAAATTTTTCAACAAAACACTTTAAATTGGTTGTATTTTTTTACTACATATTTGGATTACTTACATTATAAGATTTCAGTATGTTATATCGAACATATACTATTAATAAAATAAATTTTTAAAGGGTCTTACCAATATTAAAAAAATAAAAAAGCAACGTTTGAAAAAAAACCACCAGTTACTGTTGCACTTAAGTTATATAAGTAAAATGAAAGAAATAATTAAATATTTATTATAGGGTTTTTATCCCCCTAACTGTCTAATGTTTTAAAAAAAAATCTCTTTAATTTTGGGTCACAAATAAATTCTTGGAATTTAATGTAATTTGTTTATAATGTTACTATGTTTTAAATGAAAATATAAAATTTTCTTTAAATTTTAGAATTTATTAATATAAATTAAGAAATTATTAATAAATTTGTAGAGGTTGAACATTATTTTTTAAAAATTAAAAAAAAAAAATTAATACTATTATTAAGTAAATATTTTCAAATATAATAAATTAAGTATTCAATTAAAATGTTGTTTTATTATATTTTCTTTATCATATAAATAAATTATATGATTTCAATCAAAAGTTTAAATAATATATTTCAAAAGATAAAAGATAAAACTAAATATCATTTTATAATTTAAAATATAAAAACATATATATTAAATAAAAAAAAGAATAAAAATTATATTATTTATATATAAATGATATATAATTATATATTATTAAAAAAAAATAAAAAAAAACATATATAAAACTAATATATTAATATATTTATGTAAAATTAATTATATATATAAATGTAATATTTATATGTATATATTTTTAATGTATATATATTTATTAAAAATATTATAAGATATTTAAAGTAAAAATATATAGAAATAATTATAAAAATATTTTTATCATATGAAAATTTTAAAAATATATGTGTATACTATATGTATATATATATATGTATAAAAAAGATATATATATAATAATATTTATATATATTATTTATTAAATTAAAAGTAAAAATATAATGAAAAAATTATATTAATAATATAAGGTTAAATTTAAATGAATTTTTTAAAAATGTTAATATTATATATTGTAAATATTGTTTTTCTATGTAATAATTAGAAAATTATATGATAAAGAAGAAATATGTATAAATGTATATATATGTAAAAAGAATATATGATATTTAGATATGTTTATATATTTTATGTAAATAATGTATTATAATGAATAATTTTAATAATGTATAAATAAATATATGAAATATTAAGTTATAAAATAATATTATATAAAATAAAAATATAAATTAAATAAAATTTATATATTATAATATGTAATATAATATAAAAATATAATTGTAATATATCATAAAAAATATATTTAAATATATTATAAAACATATATATTTGATATATTCACTCATATATAAGTATATTTATGTATTATATATATAAAAAAATTAAAAAAAAATTTATTGAAAATATATATATGTATATAAGTATATTTTATAAAAGATATATTTGATATATGAATAGTATAATTTAAAGTAAAATATTTAATTATTACAAATTATTGATATGCTATATATTAATTTTATATATTATAAATATATATATAATATTATATATATTTATATATAATATTATATATTTATATATGTATATATATATATATTATATTTTTATAAAAATTTATATAATATATTATAATATATATTATAAAAAAAAATATATTAAAAAGTTTTAATTATTTTATTCTATATTATTTATATTATTATATAATTTTAGAATACATATATAAAAATTAAATTTAAATAAAAATGTTTATAATTGTTTTCATGAAAATTTTAAATTTAATATTATATTTTTATTATACATTATTTAATTTATTAATATAATAATTTATATATTAAATTATATTTAAGTATATTATATTTATATTAATTATATAAATGTTATAATATTTTATACAATATAAAATATTTTTTTTTATTGTGTAAATATTTATATAATTGATTATAATATAATTAAAAATAAGAATTATAATTATAAATTAAAATATAAAATTTATATATATATATATTATATATATATATAATATATATATATATATATATAATATATATATATTAAAAAAATAATCTCAATTTGAAATATATGTAAACTAAGTATGTGGGTTAATATGGTGTACCAGCACTGTTGGTTTAGAGCTAATCAGGACTGGGTATGTGTGGTAAATTTCCACATTCCGTCGGTCTGGTCAGGGATTTCTACTGATTATTGACCCGTAATATTGGATACAGGAACACTGTAGTCGCTAGATGTTCCAATTTCCTCCGACTTCTAACCTCTCTCTCTCTTTGATTCGACTCCATTCTCGAACACCTCCCTTTCTCTAGACTTTATCTTCTTTTACATTAATTTAATCTTTGTCCCCCTCTTCCTTCTCTTCGTCCAGTCGGGATAGTTGTAATATCTAATTGTTCTGCTTAATTTGAAACCAAATGAAAAACGTTATCCATTCAAATTGGCATATCAATTAGGGACTCATAAATATACAAGAATTTGTTATTTAGTTATGTCAATTTTCTAATCTGACTTCAGAAAAATGATAATAAACAAAAAAAATCGTTGAATATTATTTTATGGTACTCCTTTACAAAAGATTATGGGTTAGATTTAATAAGCATTTTACTTCATATAATTACTGTTATATTACTGATCTAAATCGCCTCATCACACATATTTATACAACAAAGAAGCTTGAAACATTTATTTCGGTAACAGCGAAATAAATATAGGCGTATATTTTAAATTAATGTACAATTTATTTTAATTGAAAGTAAAATAAATAGATAAGTAAAATATACCCGCAAATATAGCGAGATGAAGGCATATTGCATCATTTATGTGGGTGGTGGATATGTCATGGGATAAGCATGTTAAGTTATATTTAAGACATAATTGTGACAAAATATCTTGATTAAATTTAATATCAAAATATGTTTTCATTAATAATGGATATATTCAATCATTAAGATCATAACATAAAGTTTGATTATCCATGATAAATCACAATTAATGGGAATACTTTTTTTTCTCTACTAAAGTAAAGAAAATCAATGACTAGTTCCCAAGAGTCTTTATATATCCCAAAGACATTTTATCACTCCTTTAGAAGAAATAGTTCATTGGGATAGCCAAATATTGGTCAATTTAAACTTATACTTATTAGTATAAAGAACATTTACAAAAATGTGAAATATATAACGAAAAATTCTATTTGGTCTAAAATTAAGAAAAAAATTATAATAAAAACATTCGGATGATGTGTGATAAATATAAATTATATTAAAGATTTCAATTTAAATATTAACTAATTAGGCACGGATTGTACAACTTTCGTTACAGTTTTACATAATTAAAATTCCGTATAGACTATGTTTCACGAACTATTACGGGCTTCTCGATATTTTCCTGAACCTAAAATATTATATTTCTTAAATTAATATGGGATATAAAATATATTTTAGTAAAGTGCATCGCAATAAACTTTCCAAATACTGTACCAATTTCAATATGAAAAATACTAGCTTAAACATATAAATTTATATATAAAATTAAGGATTGGTCAATATTTAAATATAATGAGTATTCTATTTAAAAGCAAATAACATATGTACAGATAATAAAACATTAAAATTGATTCAATTTATCATCTCTTTTTTATATATTCTTCCTTTATTTTAAGACATTCTGTTTTATAAATTGCTTTTCTATGTTATTTCCTCTTAAATGTCCAGAAAACTCAGTCAATTAATTAGTTAAAATCCTCATATAAAATACAATTACCTTGTTACTTAAAAAAAATTCTATAATTTTCCTTTATGCAAGTGTTTATGTTTCAATGAACGTGAATAATTGCAATAAGTGTATATTTTAAGAAATAGTTAATTAAAAATTAAAAGTCTAATCTTCAAAATAAGTGTCATATTAAATTTATCTGTTAAATACTTAAGGCTTTAATTTTAATTTCTTACAATTTTAACTATTATGATTATAATAAACCATTGAAAAAGAAAATACTTTACGTACAATCAGTTTAATTGTTTATCCGTAAAATCATTTTCGTTTATTGGAATATACACTTACACAATTAATTTAAAATAACCAGACTTTATGCTTAATTTAAATCTTAAAACTATTTGACACAATGTTGAGTGTTTTT
>CM063504.1:174460431-174462931 GCA_032207245.1 Pardosa pseudoannulata | reverse complement strand
TTCATATTGTTCTTTTGCAATGTGTATTTACTAGGAAAAACAGTTACCGTATTTGCGTTACAGACAACGGTTGTTCTATTCTTTATATTGCCTAAGTGCAACTCAAATAGAATTTTTTTAGAATTCCAAACTTTATCTTTTATTACCAGTAAAATTTTGTAATTAAATGTATTTCTTGTAACAACATAAAAACTTATCACCTAAAGCACTTATGCTCCGTAGCTGATAATGCTTGTTATTGTAAAGCATTTGAATGCTCCGCAGATGGTGCTTTTATCATAAAACCTTTTTATGAAAAAGGGATTAATAAAATATTAAAAACGTTCCCAAATTTTTTTCTGGAAAATTCGCTTTTCTAGCAGCAGGAGATAGGCAATTTATATTGTTTTGTTGTAATGCACGACACAATAGATTTTTGAGGATAATTTTTTAACTTCTCTTGTATATTACAGTTGTGAAAGAATTGTGTTTTTCTGGGCATTTGATGTAAATTTCTTGCTTTGTAAATATAATGTTTCGAACATTTTTTAAAAGCATAATTTTAAATTTATGTAATTTAAAACTGTAAAGTCTAATGAGCTTGAAATTTACTATTTCTTATTTCAAACATGTTTTATAAAATTTATATATAGGAATTGTTACAAAAACGAACAAATATCAGTAAAATAGTTTTATAAAATTCGCCTGTTGCGTAATCAAATATACAATTCCATACATCTTGATATTTTTTTAAACATAAGATATGTTGTAAGTAAAAATTATTTCCTTCTACATTTAATGTATTTAAAATAATAAAGAATTATTTTATTAATATAGTTGATTGATTTGCAGTAATATATATATATATATTTTTGAAACAGATTAAATTATCTTTTCAAGTCCAATTTAAAATAATTTTAATTAGAAATATTTAATTATTTTGGGTAGGACAGTTGTGAAATAAATGTTTTTTCTCGAGCACTCGATGTATAACTCTTGCTTTGTAAGGACAATATCTCATATGTAATTTAAAACTATAAAGTATAATAGGTTTGAAATTTACTATTTCTTATTTCAAACATGTTTTATAAAATTCATATATAATAATTATTACAAAAACGAACAAATGTCAATAAAATAGCTTTATAAAAATCCCCTATTGTGTAATCAAATACACAAATCCATACATCTTGATATTATTTGAAACATAAGATATGTTGTAAATAAAAATTGTTTCCTTCTACATTTCATGTATTTAAAATAATAAAGAAGCATTTTATTAATATAGATAATTTATTTGCTGTAATAGATATTTTTTGAAATAGATTAAATTATGTTTTCAAGCCTAATTAAAAATAATTTTATTTAGCAATATTTAGTAAGATACTAAAAGTTTGCTATCATATATAAATCATGATTTACAGAATAAAACATTAAAATACCAAATGAAAATTATTTATGTCTTAATTCCGGCCAAAATGATTAAATCATCCCTTAAATAGAGCTCCTTTAAAATTTCCGGAAATGAAGAAGCATTTTTTAATATAGATTTTTTATTTGCAGTAATAGATATTTTTTGAAACATATTAAATTATCTTTTCAATCCCAATTTAAAATAATTTAATTAGAATTATTTAATTAGATTCTAAAAACTTGTTATTATATATAAAACATGAATCACAAAATAAAACGTTGAAATAACAAAGAAAAATTATTTATGCCTTAATTCCGGTCAAAAGGATTAAATCATCTCCTAGTTATAGCTATTTTAACCCTTTTTTTATCTTGACTGTACTTATAAATACAGCTTCAATCCAACACCTATATATTCCTTATAAAGCCGTTTTTTCTGACGGTAGTCACAAGGATATGAACGATGCAGTTCCTACAGCAGAAAAGAAATAGACAGCAGCAATCAGGAATCCTTTTTATTCGCATAGTAATGATTTTATAATTGGCTTGCTGCATTTGAAGGTCAGTTTGTGGTAGAGTTGATACACGTGTTGTTCAATTCAGTAAATTTAGTGTTTTATTACCAGTTATTTGTTACTATAATTTATAGAGATTTCTATACTTCGCAGATAAGCATTTCATTTGTTTTATTCATAATTTAATGTTTTATTTTCTATCATAGAGTCAAAAATATATGTTCGTACTAGAAATTACCAGCTGTAAAATTAAGTACTAAAATACAGTAAAAATAATTTTTTTTCTATTATTATTCTCCATTAAACTTATGTAGTAATGCAAAAATGCAGTAAGAAAGTTGATTGTAAATTAATTTAGGATATAAAGGGTTAAAATTTTCTGATCAATAACGTTCCAAGAAACTTGATCAAATACTATGATAATACCTGATACATGAAATACGTACTGATTAAAATGCAGTTCTAAATACATTCACAATAAGATTATGTATTGTTTATTTCTAATAAAACTACATATATTTTCTTATATAAACTCATTTATTTATACCAAGTTCAACATATATAATTATAGATAAGTTGAAAAATATTTTAAT
>CM063504.1:174440431-174450431 GCA_032207245.1 Pardosa pseudoannulata | reverse complement strand
TCAAATATCAATCTCTAAATTAGGGATTTCGTTACTTTAACCTTGTAAAATCTGAGGTACGTCTGAATATCCCTTTAAATCATAAAGAAATTCATATGTCTAATTGATAGTCTGAAAGAAGTTAGTCGTTATGAAACTCATCGCTAAACTGAATTCCAAATATTGCTTCTAACCATGACCTTCAAGAAGAAGTGGCTGCAATGAAGTATAAACCGAGGAAATACTAATATACTACAATCGTATAACCATAACTCTTTTTTACCTGCGAGGACATGCGTACCCGCAGATACACGATAACGCGAGCTGGGTCTCTGAGGTAAGATGCAACATTTCTCAGCAAAATGCCAACACAATTCATTTTGATGATAAACAGCAGATTTTTATTGCCAAATATACTGCATTTAAAATGTAAAATATATTTCAGATTATTTAAAATGTTATTTTAAAAGTATTTTTAATTTTATCTTGCATTATTAGCATTAAGAAATATTTTTTTATTAGCATTAAGAAATCAGAAGCATAAGACACAACGTAAAAACTTTAATCACATCTTTATATTTTACCCTGTTTATCAAATAATTATATATTTTTCACATTTATCCTTCAAACGCAAACACTAAATAAAAATGCAAAAGTCTCTGGGGTAACACTGTGTCTGTGGAAGCCGAATAAGTTAAAAATATCTCTTTCTGACAAAAAAATTCAGGTAAAATATCGGAAATGCATGTTATTGTGATTTACAATCATATCTGACAGATACTGAAAATCTGTGAATTTATTTCTATTGGGTGATTTTGTGTGGATTGTTTTTACTCTTGGCCCTTAGAGGCCTAGGGTATCCTCGCTGGTACATAGATAAATTTGAAAATATTTCTTATTCTTATTGTACATGTGAAATATACGTATCTCCAGTGAATCAAAGCTACACGTTTTGGACCACTAAAATGTTTTCGTACACCTGATGTCCAGTTTTCACAGAACTACAACAAGAAGAAATTTATAAGGTCTATATAGTCCATAGTCATTTCGGAGTACATATTCAAGTTCAAGAACATGGGATAAAATATCCTAAAATGAAATGAATATCCTAAAGATAAACCAGTAAAACAGAGCAATAGAAAACCGATTACTCCCACCAAACCAGGAATGGTTTCTTGTAGGGATTACAGTACATCTTTATGAAAAATTGGGCACATCACCACAAAGCCAGTAGTAATAAAGGACTTCTAGGCTTAGAAAAAAAAAGAATTGTAATTTTGCACTGGTCTGAGGTCTTTTCTAAAAGAATGTAATGCTTGAACTAAAGAAATAGTCAATTGCTTAAATTATCAATTGCCTGAACGGATTGATCAATTGACAATATTAGTTCCAGGTTCTAATTCTATAAATAAGGCATTACAGCATCGAACTGCAACACAGTACAAAATTAGGTATGTATGAGGGGACTCAACATATATATGCTCTAAATGCAGCAAAATGATGTACCGTTTAATAATACGGTTACTTATATTAAATTTATATTAATGCTCATATTCAAATCATGGAAATATTAAACAGATTCCATTACTTAAACTGTTTAGTTGAATTATCGAAAAATTCATTGTTATAATTAAAAAAACCTAATATCTTTTATTTCTTGAAAAAAGTCAGTTAAAGTAAAAAACTATAGAGTTTTTTCCTAACAAAAAAAAACTACACACTGTACAAGAATATATTTAAGAATAAAACATGTTTCTTTGCAAATAATCATTCATTTGTGCAGAAAGATCTGTCTCAAAGAATTTCAAAGATATTTTCTCTACATAGCATTGTGTGCAATGTAGAGTATAGTAAATTATCAATATTTTATAAACTTATCCTAAACAAGACAGGTTTTGTGTTTTATTAGTTTCCCTCTCTATTCAGTTTCACTATGATTTGTCAACCTGTTTAAAAACGAGAGGAAAAACTAATTTACAATAAATTCTATTTCATTTTTTGTGCACTCGTGAATGCATTACTGATAACTGATTATTAACTCTCAAAATATTCGATCATATTAAAAGATATTTAATATATTTTATCATTTATATAATATATAAAACTCCATACGAAAGTAGAAAATGTGCTATATAATAAATTATTATTAAACAATAAATAGAAATTTAAATTTTACTAGACTATTATATGTTACATAATTATCTTAAATAACTTAACTGATATTATAAAATTTTTATGATGAATTTTAACACTGCACAAATGATTTGTGATTTAAAAATATTATGAATTTATTTATTTATTGTAATCGACTTATCCGAAAATCAGTATCCTAAATTGATAAATCTCAGTTATTAATATATATTCATATAGTTATCAATATATATTCATATACATGTACACACAAAATACTAATGTGTATGAATAGCAACACTTTTGTTCCTTTAATGTAAACTACACTATTATACACTCGATGAAATTTCAACTATGGCCAATTAATATGAAAATTGGAAACTATTAAAGGATATACGGGAAGTGATTAAAATAATGGATAAAACATAATAATACAAGTAAATAAATGAATGCAAATTTACCTTTAGTTCAGATGTATTTATTTATCATTAAACTGGAAATGAATGTTAATCCACATAAAAGGAAATATTTGTCTTGTATGGATAATAGATTAAATAACTGGAAATTACATTCATATATCCTAATGTATTTCATAGGTAGTATATCAGACGCTGTACAAATATATAAAAGTATTTGTCTTGTAATGTACCATGACATTAAAAGCAGTTTATATTTAATGTGATATTAGGCATTTACAATTATCTCATTTTCTTAATACAATATTCACGATAACTGCATGCCGAGTAATTAAAATTTACAGATATTTAAATTATTTTAAAAGTTTCTAAACATTAATTACTTGAATGCAATGATATTATAATATATATATATATATATATATATATATATATATATATATATATATATATATATATATATATATATATATATATATATATATATATATATATATATATATATATATATATATATATATATATATATATACATATATATATATATATATACATATATATACATATATATATATATATATATATTATATATAAGATGGCCATATATATATATATATATATTTATATATATATATATATATATATATATATATATATATATATATATATATATATATATATATATATATATATATATATATATATATATATATATATATATATATATATATATATATATATATATATACATACATACATGCAGTCATGCAACAGAATGTTTGCATGAAAATAATATATTTGCAGGTAGATTTTCTTTAAGATGGCCATATTTACGTTGGTTAATTTTTTAGGTTTATATATATATATATATATATATATATATATATATATATATATATATATATATATATATATATATATATATATATATATATATATATATGTCTTCATGTATTTATGTATGTATGTAAAGGTCTATCTTTACTTCTAAATACTGCGGTATATGCTTCACAATAAAAATAAAGTGTTTGACTGAAAAATAATATTATTTGGTTAGTTGAAATAATCAAGTCCTGAGAAACGTGTTGCTTTTGATAAAACAATAGAAAATTTGGGTAGCACGGAAAGCGCAATTACTGTCTACAGGTGTAGCAGCGAGGAGGCATTTTCGAATGCGTGGTCAGAGTGATATTAAATTGCAGTCCCCCTACAGATGCACAGTCTCTAGAACTGCAATATCTACAGAGAACGCTTCATCAATTCGGTGGAATTCGGGAGAGATTCGGTCACACCTTTCACGGAAACGATTTTGATTGATAGAGAGTTATATCAGTTGTTTATAAATAAGTGCATTTGCGGTATTTGAATTTTAAAAATAAGGACAAATTATGAGAAGAAATATTACATTTAAACGTGCTTCAGATTACATTTTTATAAACTTTATGAAACTGACTTGATCTACTTGTATAAATCATTATTGTAATTTGAAATATTTTTACACGGTTAATTCTTATTAAGGATAAAGTATGCTAAAATTTCCGGTACCACACCAACATGAATGCTTATATTGAATTACTATGCATTCTTTTTTTAAATATGAGGATTATATATGTCTGATTTGATTTAATACCTGTTTTTCTGGTGAGAGTATCCTATAATTATGATCTTCACAAAGCATCGAGAAGATTTCCCCCCAAGAGGGTAAAAATTGGATCTTGAAACCCCTTGAATCAAAGTAGATGTTGTTTTTCTGGCCAAGGAACTTCTAATGGAGTTTCTCCTAGTAATTGTTTGAGGGTCGCATTGAAAATCCCCCATTGAAACCAAATAGGAACAATACATATCTTACGGCCTCTTTTTCGTAATTATCTGATTTTCATAAAACTCTGACATTAGAACAGAGGTACAAGTATCAAATAATTCTTTAAATATAATTTTACACATACACACACACACACACACACACACACATATATATATATATATATATATATATATATATATATATATATATATATATATATATATATATATATATATATTAGGGTAGAGCAATTTATTAAACATAAGCTTCAAAATTAAGTTAAATTAACAGTAAATAATCTTTACAACGCTAATTGATTCAATGACAGCTAATTTACGTAAACTTTTTAAATGCAAACTTCATGAAAGACAATCTGAGAGAATCATATCTTGCATTTAAGTAATTTACGGGCCAAATTGATGGATCCCAGAATATATGTACATGTATAGTCTGTTAAAATTTTTAAAGAACATAAATAGATTTCTTAAAAAATAATTATTGTATAATTCCGTAAAATTGGAGGCACCATAATACACTGAATTATTGTGCTCCAAAGAAATTTACTTTGGAATAACACTCAATCTTGTAAGTTTATTTAAATTCATATTAACAATGGAATTCAATGAAAAAGTTGATCTAAAGCTGATCTAAAAATTCTACTCTAGTAAAAAAAATGTGAAAAGATTGTTTAGTTAGAATATTATTAATACTCACCTGCATCAAAAAATTTACTGGTGTTCGGATGTCCGCCATCATATTTCCTAACTCTTGACTGAGAAAGAGACCAAGAACGAATTTATAAATCGAATTTTGTATTATTTTTTTATGAATTTCATGAAAGAATATACTAAGGAAGCACATGAATGTTATGCAAAAATCTGTCACTGCAGGCAACGTTTACCCTACAGGTGATATGCGGCTCCAGGACACCCCTGTTCTAAAGAGTGGAAAAGAGCATAGTTATTAATTTTGAAAGAGAAATGCATAGTATTGTCGTGTAGATTAGTAGATGATGTAAACGTCATAATGGAAGCAAAAACACAAGTCAACTGAATAAGTCGCTACTTTTATATATTCGTGGAACCTTCCAGACTTGGAAAGCTCGCAGATAATAGAAAACTAAAATTTACATAAATTTGCATAATTAATTCAAAAAAACATAAAGTAAAATAGAAAGAAAATAAATTTTTTATTGTGACTTGCCTCGCTTGCGTTTGAACCCGGAACCACTCGTTCACGAGTCCGCTGCTTTGCCACATTAGGGACAATGTTCCTTGCTATCTCTCATTTCCCGGCAGTTTTACCACTTCAATTTAGTATTTTTTATCTGCTTCAGTCTGAACTTCAGTCTACATGAAAAGTTAAATATTTTTTGGATTTGGAGTGCCATGGTCTACTTTTTGCAACATGAGGGCTAATGAGACCGGGACCTTCAGCTTAAAGCCGATTCCGAACGGTTACGAACATCCATGTCCCAGTGGGATTCAAACCCACGAACTTCGGTACCGATGGCTAGGATCCTAACAAATTGACCATCGTTCGGCTGTTCTATTATGGGATTTCATGCAATTCAGATATCTATGACTATTTAGATTAGTCAACAGGTTAATATTCGTCACATTGACTGCCTACACTAGTCAATAGTTAATATTTCATTGAAGTACCGAACTTATAGTTTATAGAACTATAAAGTATATAGTATATAGTATATAGAACTTATAGAACTTAAAATTCATCTATGAAGGTTACTCACATCATTGCAGTTGAAAATGATTTTTCATTAGCAGGTCTTTAAATGAATTCTAATGATGTCTTTTAGAATGATAATTTTTTATTACGTGATTATTACAAAATTATATTTTTATATATTTCTTTGAATAGTTTGAAAAGTTGTCTGCCTTTAAGAGTTTGTAAAGGTTTAAATGAAAGTTTTTACATTAGTATAAATACTCCTTTCTAGTAAGAAAGAAATTTATACCCTAATAGAAGAGTATAAAATGAACTTCATTCATGTATGCATAGAATTTATTTAAATATTTGATAAATCATTATTCCTTATAAAGTGGTGTCTTTCTAAAAATAACAATAAGTTCTCATAAAGTTTGAAACTCTCGTATTTCATTATTAGAAGTAACTGTTGTTCAATTTTTCAATCTAATAAAATAAAAATTAACCTAACACACAACATTTGACAATATTAGCTAATTTCAAGTGAAGAGCAATTATCGAAAAATCGATATTACAGACGCTAGAACAAAACTCCCGTTCTTTAAATATTGTTAAACTTCATTATATAAAATCTGTTAATTTTACTAGATTAACAATAAGTCTCAGTAGGATGAAATTTGAGAACTTTTAATCTCCATCAGTGAATTAATTGAATTCACTTTGAACCAACTATACGGATGATTAAGAATTTTCGAAATAATGTTAATTTCTATTTCAGTGTAGCCTAATTTTATTTACACTTCAGCATACCTGTCACTAAAAGAGACTTAGGATGAATATATATTTCATTAAAAACATTATACAGTCCCCCTTTTTTAATTAGTTAAAATTGCTGATTAGAAAGTATTTTTAAAATATCTGTCATTAAGTTTTTAATAATCAAAAGTTTTTCCCCAAAATAATTATATTTTAATTCTAGGTACAAACATTGAATTAAAGTCTTTATTTTTTGTGATTAAATAATCAAATAAAAATTAAAATACTTAATACTCAATCATTAAAATTGCTGATTAAAATTACTTTAAAATATGTATCAAATTTCGTTAGACAAAAGTTATTAAGCTTTACGCAAAAATAATAATATTTTAATTCTAGGTAGAAACATTGCATTAAAGTATTTAGTTTTTAACATTAAATAATCAAATAAAAATTAAAGTACTTAATACTCAATTATTAAAATTGTTGATTAAAATTACTTTAATAATAGTTGCCAATAAGTTTCGTTAGACAAAAGTTATTAAGTCTTTCGCAAAAAATAATAATATTTTAATTCTAGGTACAAACATCGCGTTAAATTATTTATTTTTTGCCATAAAATACTTAATACTTAATCATTAAAATTGCTGATTAAAATTACTTTAAAAATATGTGTCACTAAGTTTTTGTTAATCAAAAGCTTTTAAGCTCTTCGCAAAAATAATGATATTTTAAGTCTAGGTACAAACATTGGGTTAAAGTATATATTTTTTGCCATTAAATAATCAAATAAAAATTTAAATACTTAATACTCAATCATTAAAATTGCTGTTTAAATTACTTTAAAAATATGTGTCACTAAGTTTCGTTAGACAAAAGTTATTAAGCTTTTCGTAAAGATAATAATATTTTAATTCTAGGTACAAACCTTGAGTTAAGTATTTATTTTTTTGCCATTAAATAATCAAATAAAATTTAAAATACTTACTACTAAATAAAAATTAAAATACAATATGAAATAAAAATAATGCATAAGAATAATAAATTCTTAAAAGAAACCAATATCAATATATTTCTAAGATACTTAGCCAGTTTACTAAATATATGCTTGTAAAATATTTTTACACAAATTTAAAATATGTATACCAGATGTCAAAAATGAAATTCTAAGTACACGAAAAAAGAAACTTTGAATTTTCTAAATTAGAACCTAATTTTAAATGCATAAAAGTGGCTAATTATATATTTTATTCTGTAAAACAAAATTATATGAGTATGAGAGGAATATTTTATTTTCTGTTACGATAAAGATTATCTCTTTAATTTTCAGTTTTTAAACAGCTTAGATATTTTTGATATTTTTAAATTCTTTGATACCTTTAAAGATTTGTTTAAAGACTAGCGGAGATATCTTATTTTCATTTGGTATCAAATTTAATAACTAATATGCATATATAAATTTAATTTGAGGATATATGAGTGTGACTTTCATACAATATACTCCCTTTTATTATAAAGTCATACTTATTCATTGGGGTTTTTTTAAAGCTACCCCATTATTTTAAAATTTCATTCTATAAAGAGTAGAAAAATATGTTTTATGAAGAATCAAATAACGGTTACAATGAGGATATATATATATATATATATATATATATATATATATATATATATATATATATATATATATATATATATATTATATATATATATATATATATATATATATATATATATATATATATATATATATATATATATATATATATATATATATATATATATATATATATATATATATATATATATATATATATATTATATATATATATATATATATATATATATAATATATATATTATATATATATATATATTATATATTCTCTTGAAACCACTTGAAACCAAAAATTGAATTTAAATAAATAATATGTAACTTCTTATTTTCTTTCATAGTAATATAAAGCGCCCTGTTTTAGAATAACTAAGGAAAATTTTATTTAACCATTTAATACGAGGTGGTTTCACCATACTAAGTGTTTTAATTTTTTCTTTTTAATTATGTATGATTATACTTTGTTATTATCTACGTTTTCAACCTCTGAAATGAACAGCAAATGTATTTATTTCACAAGTATTAAATAGTTTTGATTGAAATGCATGCTTTTGAACATGCTTTGCATAGATTGGATTTCTCTTGATCGTGATTCCATATCAAATAGTTACGAAAACAAATGCAGTCATAATGATTTTTTGTTCAGTTGTTAAATTAACCGCCACCCCTGCCTCTCTTACAAGGAACATAATATTTTTTCTTATATTGCTTTTGTCAGGTGTACAGTATTACACAGTTCATTATCAGTAATTTTTAATTAATAGAATGCAATTTTAAAGAGTTTTAAATATTTCAAGGAATTTCTATTCGTTTCAATGTCTTTAATATAAACGGTATTTTTTAAAAAAACTGTCTTTTTACTAGAAACTATAAAGTGTTTTGATCTTCTTATATCGAATAGTGACTGTTGTTTTATACTGATTAAAAAGGAAATTTTCATAATACATCCAAAATTTATACATTTGTTTAAATTAATATAAAAGTAAAATAAAATTTAAATAAAATCTAAAATTAATCTTAGTGTGCATGGTTTTTTTATACCGCATGATTGTGTACTCTTATATTGATAACGACATCTCTCATAAATTGAGAAATAAAATTTATTTCAATAATCTCCAAATCACGGAATGATTACTCCATCTTGAATTAAAAAGGACATTCTTATATTAAATTCTTATATTATTAGAAATATTCATTTCTGATTTTAAAAAGTTTGCAATCTTTCATTTTATCCTGAATAAGTATGATATTTACTGCATAAAAATGTTTCAATTGATACTTTGCTAATTGGAAAATAAAGGTTTTATAAAAGATATGCCTTCTAAGACGCTATTTTGTGGTTTATATAACATTAAAGGATTCCTAATGATTTGAATTTAGTTTTATTTATAATTTAAGGTGATGAAATTATTTTTATTTTAATTATAGAACAGTTTTGATCATATGTGCCTACAAAAAATGTTTTCTTACTTTTTATAGGTGGAAGATACAAATCTTTATTAGAGAATATTTTCTCTTTATTTTATATTTTATGGTTTCATTCGAAATGCGTTTGTATTATTTCGGGCATGTATTCTAATTCATGCAAATTTTAAATACTCTATTTTTCCTTGAAAATTAATCTTTATTTCAT
>CM063504.1:174390431-174435431 GCA_032207245.1 Pardosa pseudoannulata | reverse complement strand
AGTTTCAATCCTAAGTCTACTGACTAACAACGACAGATAAGCCCATTCTATTATTTGTCAAGCAGAAAACTTTTGGTTCTACATTCTTCTAAAAACTTATTTTAACCATAAATATTTTGTCACAAAAAAGGTGACGAATGGGGTTAACTCCGCAAAAGAAATTCGAGAATTCTGTAAAACCAATATAATGTAGATTGTACTATTCTTACATTAAAAACTGTGAACTGTGTTTTTAAGTAATGGCTGTTTTTAGACTAAAATTTCAATTGAGTCCTTTATTTATAATTTTGTTTTATACTTAATATCACATACCATTACCTTATACCAGGCCTGTTGAGATAAGAGAAAGAATAAGACACCAGATACAAATGAGCGAAGACTTACCCTTTTGCAGAATCTTTATTTACAGTACTATTTTAGATGAAGAACAATATGGTAAAGCAAATAAAACAGTTTAAGTATCAATATGGAATCTCCATATACTGATTAATATGGTGGAGCGACTCCCTGCCTCTGATAATACTATCTGTTCAGATGAAAATGGTGGAGCAACTCCCTGTCTCTGATGATGCTATCTATTCACACCGTCTTGGCCTGCTTTTTCTCTGAAGGGGCATTCAGATCTACCAAACAATATCCGATGACTACTGTTGATAGGGACAAAGAGGTCTGCCCAGCGTTAGCAACCACTCTTGTATAATGGGGTTAAAAAGGGGGAGGAGGCTGACACCTCTTTCGTCCTTCGGTCAGTCTCTCTCGCTGGCGTGGTCCAGTAGTGTAACTCATTGTCACATTTAAAGCCTGAATTATAATCTATTTTTTTCTTGCATTTCTCGTATCAACGCACTTCTCCTATTGTGTTATTGGTTAAACATTCTGGTTTGATGCCATAGTCAATGTTTTCAAACCTCAGCAAAAGGCTACTGAGCCTAAATGTTAATTCCTAAAAGTTAAATATTGTAACTTGAGAAAACTTTTTAATACAGATAACATACTAAAGCTTCTGTCCTATGGAATGTTATCATCAACTTTTTGCAACCAATCTTCAGTATGGCAAAATATCTCCCTCTTCTATCTACATGATGTCACACGCAATCTTAGCATTTTGTCTCTCAATGTTTCCTCCATATATTTCCTTGTTATTTTGAGAAATTTCAGCCTCCGTCAACAGTTTTGCATTAAAAAGAAATCTTCAGCAGAATACCGTTCACCGTCATTACGATTTTCAGTTGATTGGACTATTCAAATTAATCACAGATGTAACATCGAACTAAATTTTTTTCTCATTGGTATCTTACAGAAGAGAGGTATACAGGGTGTCCTAAAACGACAGACTAAACTCTGCAAAGCTAGAGACATTGTTGAAAGTACATAAAAACTGTCCAACTTTTTTTATGAACTGTTTAAACATGAGAGATATTTTAGAGTAAGTTTTAGAATTAAAGAAGCTGTTGTATTGTAGATGCTGTTCTACAGATATGCAGTGATATAGACAAAGTGTCCCAAACCGTCCGCATGAACTCTGTAGAGCTAGATTCCTCGTTGGGAGTACATAAAAACTGACAAAAGAAGCGTGTCTGTTCGATCCATAGTTTACGAGAAAATACGAAAATCAAAGTAGGACATCACTGCCGGAGAAAGAAAAAACACTTTATTGGACATATCAGCAACAGTATTTGCATATCTTTAGATAGACGACTAGTTTAAAACGTTGGTCGCGTATATCGCGTCATGCATGAGCGCTCGCCATGAGATCACGTTAATCCGCCATTGAATTGGTATTTAAAAGGCTGCATCTTGCTACTGGTAGTCTTCGTATGGTAGCCATGTATTCCGTTCGTGACTACTGCGACATGAACCCGATGTACGGCCGATGTAATGGAAATGCCTTATGAAATGTTAAGGAGTATGACCGTGCGTATATCTCTATTGATATGTTCAATAAAGTGTTTTTTCTTGCACCTGGACTGACGTCATACTTTGTTTTTCGTATTTTTCTCGTAAACTATGGATCGTGCAGGAACACTTCTTTGGGCAATTTTTATGTACTTCCAATGAAGAATCTAGTTGTGGAGAGTTTATGCGGTCGGTTTTGGGACATCCTGTATATATCAATGTAATCTGTAGAACAGAACCTACAATACTGCAGGTTCTTTAATTCTAAAACTTCTCTCATGTTTAAACACTTCATAAAATTAAAATATTTAGTAAGGACCTGTCAGCTTCAGACCATATTTCATAACAATTTAAAATATTATCCAACAGAGTTACGTAAATTCTAAAATGCAAAGATTAACAGTAGGATATTTTGTTATTATTTTTACTCTGGAATCCTCATATTTTTGGACTGTTTCACATATTTAAAAAGAGTTTTTAATAAATATAATTTAATTACTAAATACGTGGGATTCCTCAATGTAGAATCAGTATTTGACGAAAATTGGTCACAGTATTTGTATTTGGACTGTTACATTATAGTGCAAATTTATGCCTTTAAAACTATAGATTAGGTAACAATACTTTAGCAACATTTACGGTATTATTGAAATCGATTATCAAATGTTTAATCCAATCATATATTTTGAAACATTAACAATTCATTAAAATAACATTTAATACCTGATGTGTTAAATATTCCTATATTTAATGTTGTATATTCTTGCAAACTTTGGTGTATTAAGTTAGTATAAATTATTTGAAAAGATACAAATATTTATATTTTTAGAAAGACATATTTCACTTTATTTTATTATTCTCATTTACACCTTGTTATTCTCATTTATATTTTATTATTCTCATTTACACTTTTTAACTCTTTCATACAGAAATAAAAACTACTTTTGTAAAATCGATTGTCTTATGTGGATATTTTTCACATTACATAATCGAATTATTTAGTATAACCAATGCCACCTCTATGTTTAAACTATAATGAAATCTAAACGTAACTATAACAAAGATTTTCCATCAACTTTTGCAATATATTATAAGAAATTACTTTCAATCGGTTATGTCAAAGGTAAGTTCCCTCCTAACTCAACCATAAATAAAATATATTTTACCACTTTTAGGAATATAGTTTTCACTATAAGGAATTATATGTTTTGATATATAAATATGTTATTTCCTATATCACGATATTTATTTTAAGTTTTCATTTATCTAATCTTATTTTTATAAAGTGAATGAAATAAGAAATTTATTTTGTCTAATTTTTCTGGATTTCTTACTCTCGAATTAATAAAATAGCTAGTAAATTGAAGTATCTCAGTTAAAGAATGTATTGATGAATTTTTCATGTCCATAAGGAAAATATATAAATCTGTCCTTGCCACAGTCTGGGTTTATGAAAATTAATAAAAAAAATTCTTTCCTAGTGAGATTTCTGTTTTTCATTTGCAGTCAAGGCCACACTAAAGAGTTTTTCTCCAAAATCAAATATCAACTCAATTGCTTTGGCTAAGGTTGAATCAATTTTGCTTTCTTTTACTGAACTACTACTTTATCCATAGAGACATTCTATTTAAAAAAGGTTTCTTTAAGTTATACATATAAAAACAGAATAAAACTGTAATGTATACGAATTGTCTAAAGCTCATATTCAATATTTCTTATTGACTCTTGGTAAAAACAGAATTTACAGGCATAAGGGACTTACTTTTTTGCACGAAATATAATTTATGAGAAAGAAAATTCTTTCCATTGTTTACAAACATGTATATACAGTTTTTAATTATTTTACAGTAAGCAAAAACTGGTACAAAACAATTTGTGTATGTTTACTATGCTGTGTTGAGGGTCTAGAGTTTGTATTGTCTTTCAATCTGGTATATTAAAGGTATTTTCCCTCCTAACTCAACACTAAATAAAATATATTTTCTTACATTTATGAATACAGCTTTCACACTTAAGAATTATATGTTTTGATATATAAATATGTTATTTCCTATTTCACAATATTTTTTTTGTTTTCATTTATCAAAACTCATTTTTAAAAACTGAATGAAATAAGAAATTTATTTTGTCTAATTTTTCTGGATTTCTTACTATCGACATTCTATTTAAAAAAGGTTTCTTTAAGTTATAAATATAAAAACAGAATAAGACTGTAATGTATACGAAATGTCCAAAGGTGAGATTCAATCTTTCTTAATGACTCTTGGTAAAAACTGAATTTACAGGCAAAATGCACTTACTTTATCTCACTAAATATACGTTATGAGAAGGAAAATTTTTTCCATTGTTTACAAATAAGTATATACAGTTTTTAATTATTTAACAGTAAGCAAACACACTTGCATAACAATTTGTGTATGCTTACTATGCTATGTTTCTGGTGCATAGCTTGTATTCTCTTTTATTTGGATTTACAAAATGTTCAGTAATTGTTCTGGAATCTTTCGTTGGCAGCACATCTATGATACTCAATTAATTATTCAGAATACTGGAAATATTGTAGCATTCTGCTTCTAAGAATATTGAATTATTGCATGAATAAATAAATTACCTTTAAAGTGAACCAAATTACTAAAACTCACTGGAACTAATATATAAAAATGCATTTATTTTCGGCATTTGATAAGAAATTTCTAAATAATTTTATGCATGTTGCTTTCATTTTATCAAAAATTATATTGTTATGTGTTTTCCCCCTTTAGAAAAAAAATTCAGGTGAATAAGATTAAAATAAAAGAGGAAACAGGTTCTCATGCTTCTATTGATTCATTTAAAATTCAAAAAAACTTCGTAAATTCTGTGATCTTAAAATAAATGGCTATATGTATCGAAATTGTTATCTGGTACTATGTAATGAATTGGTAGGAAAAGTCTATTAAAAATATATGCTTAAGCAAAATATATACATAGACACTGCAAAGAAATCATATTAAATTCTTCTTAATCATTGGTGTAAATGTTTAAATATATCATTTTAAAGAAAATTATTGCGCTGGATGGATTCGATGAAAATATATTTTAAGTTTAGTGATAACATACATCTGAAACAGAAATTCAATAACAAAAACTACGTTTATTTAGGGATATATTTAATTTCTATATAATGATTTTGTATATTTTTGTAAGATGAATAATTCTAACAGAGAAAATCACAGAATATAGGAATCTAGTTTAGATCTAGTTAATTCTATCCACATTTTAGTTTACAAACTTTAGCTTGTAGAAAAAAAATTTACATTCTAAATTTTAACATGTTTTAGTTTTAATCTTAACTCTACTAAGTAACAACGATAGATAAGTGCACTCTATTATTTGTCAAGCAGATACTTTTTGGTTCTACATTCTTCTAAAAACTTATTTTGACCATAAATATTTTGTCACAAAAAGATGGCGAATGGAAATAACTCAGCAAAAGAAATTCGAGTATTCTGTATAAGCAGTATAATGTAGATTGTACTATTAGTGCATCAAAAACTGTGAGCCATGACAACAAACAATAACAACCATAACAGATACAAACGAGCGAAGACTTACCCTTTTGCAGAATCTTTATTTACAGTACTATTTTAGATGAAGAACAATCTGGTGAAGCAAATAAAACAGTTTAAGTATCAAAATGGAGTCTCCATATACTGATTAATATGGTGGAGAAACTCCCTGCCTCTGATAATGCTATATGTTCAGTCTGTCTTGGACTGCTTTTTCCCTCAAGGGACCTTCACATCTGCCGAACAATATCCTATGACTAATGTTGCCAAAGACGACTGACCCGTCTTAGCAACCCCTCTTGTCCAATAGAGTCGAAGCGCGGTCACTAACATCGCTTTTGTCCTTCTGTTAGTCTCTCTAGCTGGCGTGGTTCAGTAGTGTAACTCATTGTTACATTTAAATTTAATCTATTTTTAACTTGCATTTTTCATATCAATGCACTTCTTGTATTGTTTTACTGGTTAAACATTTTGGTTTGATGCCAGAGTCAAGGTATTCGAATACTTAGCTTAAAAAAACTTACCACATAAATAGTACTGAACTGCAATTCCTAAAAGTTAAATGTTGTAACCTGAGAAAACTCGTTTGATACATATAACATACTAAAGCTTCTGTCTTATGCAATGTCACCATCCCCTTTTTGTGATCAATCTTCAGTACGATAAAAATCACTGTCTTCTACCGACATGATGTCCATTACAGCATTTATCTTTTAAGGATGTATCATGCACTCTTAGCATTTTGTCTATCAATGTTAACTCCATACATTCCCTTGCTATTTTGGGGAATTTCAGCCTCCGTCAGAAGTTTTGCATTACAAAGAAAAGCACGGCAGAATAAACTTTACAGTCATCCCGATTTTCAGTTGATTGGGCCATTCAAATTAATCACAGATGTAATATCGGTCTAATTTTTTTTTTTCAGAATGGTATATGTGATTACAAAAGAGAGGTATACAGGGTGTCCTAAAACGACTGCATACACTCTGCAAAACTAGAGTCATTGTTGAGATTACATAAAAATTGCCCATTTTTTATTTTATGATCTGTTTAAACATGAGAGATGTTTTAGAGTAAGTTTCAGAAATAAAGAAGATGTTGTATTGTAGATGCTGTTCTACATCTATACAGTGATATAGACAAAATGTCCCAAAAAGAATAAACTCTGCACAGCTAGATTCCTCGTTAGGAGTACATAAAAACTGCCCAAATAAGCGTTCCTGTACGATCCATAGTTTACGAGAAAAATACGAAAATCAAAGTAGGACATCACTGTCGGAGAAAGAAAAACACTTTATTGGACATATCAACAGCAGTATTTGCATATCTTTAGATAGACAAGTTAAAAGCGTTGGCCGCGCATATCGCTTCATGCATGCTCGCTCGCCATGAGAGGATGTTAACCCGCCATTGAATTGGTATTTAAAAGGCTGCATCTTGCTGCCATTAGTCTTCTTATGGTGGCCATGTATTCCGTTCGTGACTACTGCGACATGTACCCGATGTACGGTCGATGTAATGTAAATGTTTTACGAACTGTTAGGAAGTATGCTAGTGCATATACTGCTGTTTGTATGTTCAATAACGTGTTTTTTCTTGCACCTGAACTGACGTCTTACTTTGTTTTTCTTATTTTTCTCGTAAAGTATGGAACGTACGGGAAAGCTTATTTGGGTAGTTTTTATGTTCTTTCATCTAATCCAGCTGTGCAGAGTTTATGTGGTTGTTTTGGGACACCCTCTATACATCAATGTATATCTGTAGAATAGCATCTACAATACTTTAGCTTCTTCAAATCTAAAACTTACTTAAGAACATATCTCATGTTTTAAGAGTTCTCATAATAAAAATAGTTAGTAAATATCTATCAGTTTCAGAACATATTTCATAACTATTTAAAAATATTATCCATCAAAGTTGCCTAAATTCTAAATTGTATAGCCTAACAGCAGGATATTTTGTTATTATTTATAGCTTGGAATCCTGATATTATTTTGGACTGTTTCACATATTTAAAAAGAGTTTTTAATAAATATAATTTAATTACTAAATACGTGGGATTCCTCCATGTAGAATCAGTATTTCATGAAAATTGGTTACAGGATTTGTATTTGGATTGTTACATTATATTGCAAATTTATGCCTTTAAAACTATATATTAGCTAACAATACTTTAGTAACATTTACGGTGTTAGTGAAATGGATTACCGAATGTTTAATCCAGTCATATATTTTGAAATCTTAACAATTCATTAAAATAACATTGAATATCTGTTGTGTTAAATATTATTATATTTAATGTTGTTTATTCATGCAAACTTTGGTGTATTAAGTTAGTATAAATTATTTGAGAAGATACAAATATTTATATTTTTAGAAAGTACATATTTCACTTTATTTTAATATGCTCATTTACACCTTATTATTCTCATTTACAATTTATTATTCTCATTTACACTTTTTAACTCTTTCATACAGAAATAAAAACTACTTTTGTAAAATCGATTGTCTTATGTGGATATTTTTCACATTACATAATCGAATTATTTGCTATAACCAATTCAACCTATATGTTTAAACTATAATGAAATCTAAACCTAACTATAACAAAGATTTTCCATCAACTTTTGCAATATATTAGAAGAAATTACATTCAATCAGTTATATCAAAGGTAAGTTCTCTCCTAACTCAACACTAAATAAAATATATTTTCCCAATTTTAGGAATACAGTTTTCACTATTAAGAATTATATGTTTTGATATATATATGTTATTTCCTGTATCACAATATTTTTTTATGTTTTCATTTATCTAATATTATTTTTATAAAGTGAATGAAATAAAAATTTTATTTTGTTTAACTTTTCTGAATTTCTTACTAGCGAATTAATAAAATAGATAGTAAATCGAATTATCTCAGTTAAAGAATGCATTGATGAATTTTTCATGTCCATAAGAAAATATATAAATTTGTCTTTGCCACAGTCTGGGTTTATGAAAATTAATAAAAACTTTCTTTCCTAGTGAGATTTCAGTTTTTCATTTACAATCAAGGCCATATTAAAGAGTTTTGCTCCAAAATCAAATATCAACTCAATTGCTTTGGCTAAGGTTGAATCAATTTTGCTTTCTTTTACTGAACTACTACTTTATCCATAGAGACATTCTATTTAAAAAAGGTTTCTTTAAGTTATAAATATAAAAACAGAATAAGACTGTAATGTATACGAAATGTCCAAAGCTGAGATTCAATCTTTCTTAATGACTCTTGGTAAAAACTGAATTTACAGGCAAAAGGCACTTACTTTATCTCACGAAATATATTTTATGTGAAAGAAAATTCTTTCCATTATTTACAAATAAGTATATACAGTTTTTAATTATTTAACAGTAAGCAAACACACTTGCATAACAATCTGTGTATGCTTACTATGCTATGCTTCTTCTGCATAATTTGTATTCTCTTTTATTTGGATTTACAAAATGTTCAGTAATTGTTCTGGAATCTTTCGTTGGCAGCACATCTATGATACACAATCTAACATCTTCTAACACCATACCTGGATTTCAAGAAAATACAATCATATTTCTGTTTGTTGCCATATTACTCACCATCTGCGATTTTTGTTTATAATTATTTTAAAGGAAGTTTACTTTCCAACCGTATTAAATAAACATTTTGAATATATTTTCAAATAATAAGTTAAAGTTATAACAACATTTAAGACGTGAACATATTAAATAGCTTACACTTTATGTTTCAATAATAATACTAAATGAATCACAGACAGTTAATCTAAGAAAATTTAAGAGTTTAACAAAACTGATTTTTTTTTTAAATTTAGTTTCACTGAAGAATTAATAACAATTATCCGAATTGACTTACCTCAAATTTATAAATTGTTTTGATATCATTACAATTTAAATTATAAATAGTTAAAAATCCTATGAGACATGTATAATTTTTTTTAATATTTTCATATGACTTGCGTAAAAATAGTTTTGCAACTTTGCTATTGAAATAATTTTGGAAATCGGCATTATAACTACAAACATTTAAGTCTGGATAAACATTGTTAAATGGTTAACAGGTGGATAAAAAAGAATTAAATGAGATATTGAATAAAAAAGAATTACATGAAATAAAATTTCCTAAAACGTTAACCATTACTTACAACATCTTTTATAGCAGAAAGATAGCCAAATGGTTAGAACGCTGATCTTCAATACTGATGTTCTTGAGTTAGCATTCCATTGTGGTATAGATATTCGAGGCCGTTCTGGATCAGTTTTAAGAAGTAGGTCTTGGTTTTACTATCCCCCGTGATGCAAAAAACCGTAGAGATCCAAACTAAACCAAAACACCTATGTTATAACAGCTGATGAAAACTCTCCAAAATTACATACACTATTTATCTATCTCTAACAGATACCTATCTACAATCGGCGAATGAAACTTCATAGCTTGGTGAAACGTAACAAGTTATAATCCTTGTGAGTTAGCATTTTATCTATCACTTCAGAAGTATTTTAACACCAATATACAGATAACTAAGTCAAATATCATATTTGATAAAAGGCAAAGCAAAAAGTTTGGTCTATATTAAGCATATGATAAAGCTGATAAATAAATATTTCCACTTATTTGATTACTAATTTACCGGAAAGTTATAAATTGCAAAGTTATAAATTAAGTGTTATAAATTGCAAATTGTATGTTATATAGCATCATTCAGATCTCTAATAATACTTTTTTATACTAGCTAAGGAATCGTACTTTCAATTCTTTATTTTCATTCAGTTTTAACAACCACATTCTGGTTTTCTTTATTTTTATTTCTTTTCTGCTTTTATCACTAATTTACTATTTGTTTTATCATCATAAAATATCTTTTAACTGCTCTTCATACACTAAGTTATTTATTAAAGGCTTAAATAAAGTTGCATTATATTATACTATTTAGAAATATCAAAATAAACTATCACAATAAAGCTTATTTTTCCAATTTTCTTCACACTAATATGTCCCAGTGCAGGCATTTATAAAACGATATTTTACTGAAAATAAGAGTCAAATAATATTCATATTTGACCTTTCAGTACAATGCCTTCTCAGTGAACTGTAATTTTATCAATTTAAGGCAAAGATAAAATTGAATGTACGTGTCATCTTCCTAATCGGATTTGATTTATAAAAAGCTGGTTTCATAATACTTTAAGAACTCCAATATTATCCACTTCAATGTATATTGTCATTTATTTTTTTACGGCGAACGCCTCCTAAATTAGAAAATTGCTTTGGGTATTATGTCCTGGCTCTGAAAATATTTCACTGCATTCTAGATAGCATGCATGGAAGAAAGATCAAATTCAATCTAAGACCAAACAAATTTATCTGGTTATTCCCATATGTCTAGCAGAATGAAATCTGTATTTCGGAATAAATTTTAAGCTGTTGAAGCAACCAACAGTTTTTAATTTTTAAACTGTGGGTAAGACGGGATAAGTCATAGTACATTAATTTATATACATGTAAAACCTTTTCGGGTACATATTTAAAGAAAAATTTTGAATATACTAAAATTTTAAACTGCTCATATTTAAATCTAGAAATACGTGACAAGGAAAAGATTTCAAATTTAATGTTTTTTTTCAGGAATTTTGGTTAACGATGACCGATAGGCTAGGGTGTAGGCCTTAGGTACCGTAATTCTTGGGTTCAAATCCCATACTGGCATGACGCATGGATGTTCGTAACCGTTCGGAATCGGCTTTAAGCTGTAGGTCCTGGTCTCATTAACCCCCGTATTGCAAAACGTAGACCGTAGCACTCCAAACGAAACCATAAACCAAACCTTTTCAGGAATTTTAATTTTAATTCACTAATAATAAAAGATAATAATAATTCAGATAGATAAATATATATATATATATATATATATATATATATATATATATATATATATATATATATATATATATATATATATATATATATATATATATATATATTCTATTATTACGTTTAAAAATGTTATTATTTAGTTAATTTTATTCACATTTTAAACTGTTGCTAAATCTTATGCAGTTATTATCTAATCATATATATAATTACTTAATATGCTTTTTTGCGATTTCTTATCAGTAAATACTATTACAATGCTTATATTTTACTTAATACATATTAAGATCTATGTATTGGAGACACAAGTCAAGTTTTCCCATATAAATGAATTTAAAATTCAAAATATATTTAAATAGAATATAAAAATATATGTATTACAAATAATACATTCTTATAATTTTTAAGTCAAGGAAGATAAAAGAAAAATAATGATATATTGAATATGTAATATTTAATTTCCAATATGACAAATTCTAAAAGTATATTTTAAAATAAGTCAAGAATGATGTAGCAGAAGAATAGAAAATCCGGAACTGAAAATCATGGATTCAGGTATAATGGTAAATTTTAACTTCTCTTCATTGTCTTCAATCGCAATAAGATTGTGATTAATACATTCATACAATACATTAACATATATCTTTCTCCTTATCAAAATTCTACTAATTAATGAGAACAATCAATAGAATAATTATATATTCAAATAACGAACCAAAAATGTTTGATAGAGGGGATGAGTATGGACTTTTATGCATTGTAAGAATTGAATAACATTTAAATAAAAACAAAAAGAAGAACTTAATAATTACTCAGTACTTTAACCAAACAGGTTTCATGCCTCTAGTAGGACATACCAGAAATTATACTAATACTGCATCTGGGAATATAATGCGCTTTCAATTGGGACATGCAGGTAAATTTTTATAACTTCCAGTCAGGTGAAGATGTTGGTCAAGAAAGAAAGTCTTGTTCGACTTTATTCATTCACACCACTGTCTATACTACATATGTTAATTTTCTGTGTATTCAAAACGTTTTCT
The DNA here is from genome assembly GCA_032207245.1 of Pardosa pseudoannulata. Classification (NCBI taxonomy): domain Eukaryota; kingdom Metazoa; phylum Arthropoda; class Arachnida; order Araneae; family Lycosidae; genus Pardosa; species Pardosa pseudoannulata. The sequence continues at coordinate 174,423,041 of CM063504.1, read as the reverse complement.
AGCTGTCGCCTGCAAATGGCTCATCTTTCTTTTCTGATCATAACACTTAATTCGCTAAGTCAGTTTCTTGTCCTTCGGGAAGATTATTTCTGTCTTCGCTGTAGGGCGCACTTGTATTTGAGTAGATTGATTTTTGTGTATCTATCTTGTCTGTCGTTGACTAATAAAGATGTCCGATTTACCAGCTCTGAAATAAAGTTTTAATTAGACTTGTACCGTCCTCTCCAATGTGGCTAGATTGCATCATTCGCTATTACTTTAGATGATTTTTAGAGGTTTTGTAATTTTTGGATTATATATATATATATATATATATATATATATATATATATATATATATATATGTGTGTGTGTGTGTGTGTGTGTGTATTCGTGTGTGTAAGAAAATAGGTACAACAAATACTCTTTATACACTATTTATAAAAAGATTAATATTTAATTTATATATTTTTTATTCATATTTTACAAATTAGTCCTCTACTTTTAAAAGGCAAGCATTAATATTAAAAATTATTAAAATAAAAGAAGCTTGTTTTATTAAATTATAATTCCAAGTACATTTTATTATACATTGTTAATAGCATATTACTAATAGTAGTTGTCAGTCCTTTCATGCCCTTTTCTAGAAGCTTAAATGGTGTATGCATAGGACAAAAATAGGTTATTTTTGAAGATGACAATTGAATTAACTACATTCATGGTTAACTAAATTAAACGTTAAAATAGATTGTGTGAATTGCGTCTATTTAGTTTTCAAGATAATGAAATTTTCGCCTCCATAAAAGGATAGATGTATATTTATAATAGAGTTAATATAAAGTAGATTTTAGTAATTACAAAAATGTCTAGTGTAGAGAAAATTATCATTTTGAAATGTTTTTCATTAGAAAACTAGTATGGTTTTTATTGTAATAATTATTCATAAACGAAGCTATTTGTTATTATTTAAGACACATAAAAGAACCTATAATTTTATGAATATATAATTATAGGCATGCACTTGACTACTTGGGATCGATAAAAGGATAGATGTATACTTATAATTGAGTTAATATAAAGTAGATTTTAGTAATTACAAAAATGTCTAGTACAGAGAAAGTTATTAGGTTGAAATGTTTATCATTAAAAAATCTAGTATGCTTTTGATCATAAAAATTATCCACAAACAAAGCTATTTGATATCATTTAAGGCACATAAAAGAACCTGTCATTTTATGAATATATAATTACAGGCATGCACTTGACTACTTCGGGTTCATAAAAGGATTGATGTATACTTATAATTGAGTTAATATAAAGTGGATTTTAGTAATTACAAAAACGTCTAGTACAGAGAAAGTTATAAGGTTGAAATGTTTTTCATTAAAAAATCTAGTATGGTTTTGATCATAAAAATTATCCATAAACGAAGCTATTTGTTATCATTTAAGGCACATAAAAGAACCTGTCATTTTTTGAATATACAATTACAGGCATGCACTTGACTACTTCGGGTTCATAAAAGGATTGATGTATACTTATAATTGAGTTAATATAAAGTAGATTTTAGAAATTACAAAAATGTCTAGTACAGAGAAAGTTATAAGGTTGAAATGTTTTTCATTAAAAAAACTAGTATGCTTTTGATCATAAAAATTATCCATAAACAAAGCTATTTGATATCATTTAAGATACATAAAAGAACCTGTCATTTTATGAATATATAATTACAGGCATGCACTTGACTACTTCGGGTTCATAAAAGGATTGATGTATACTTATTATTGAGTTAATATAAAGTAGATTTTAGTAATTACAAAAATGTCTAGTACAGAGAAAGTTATAAGGTTGAAAAGTTTTTCATTAAAAAAACTAGTAAGCTTTTTATCATAAAAAGTATACATAAACGAAGTTATTTGTTATTATTTAAGGAACATAAAAGATCCTGTCATTTTATGAATATATAATTACAGGCATGCACTTGACTACTTCGGGTTCATAAAAAGATTGATGTATACTTATAATTGAGTTAATATAAAGTACATTTTAGTAATTACAAAAATGACTAGTACTGAGAAAGTTATGAGGTTGAAAAGTTTTTCATTAAAAAAACTAGTAAGCTTTTTATCATAAAAATTATCCATAAACTAAGTTATTTGTTATTATTTAAGGCACATAAAATAACCTGTCATTTTATGAATATATAATTACTGGCATGCACGTGACTACTTCAGGTTTATAAAAGGATTGATGTATACTTCTAATTGAGTTTATATAAAGTAGATTTTAGTAATTACAAAAAAAATGTCTAGTACAGAGAAAGTTATCAGGTTGAAATGTTTTACAAAAAAAAAAAAAAACTAGTAAGCTTTTCATCATAAAAATTATCCATAAACGAAACTATTTGTTATTATTTAAAGCACATAAGCATGCACTTGACTACTTCGGATCCATAACAGGATATTTTTTGTTGATAGATAATTCTCAGCCAAAAAACAAACCATTTTTTTTACCTGCTTCATAGAGTATTTTGCAATTCTGGAAAATTAAAAATATTACTGATTACGTCATATGACGGGCTATATGATAGTATATATATATATATATATATGACACTCTCACTTATAAAAAATATCTGTTTATGTCTCTAAAAATGTAGAAATAGGAATTAAATAAAAAAGCATAAAATCATTTTGTAAGAAAACAGAAATATACTCTGAATAATTTTAAATTATTTCGTTCTAAGATTTGAAATGATAACGATGGATAAAATATTAAATGTGTTTTTCATTATTACGAAAGGAAACGAGATTACTTTTAAGATTAAAATGTACTGTATGTCTGACGCTTAAAATTACTTTTGAAACTGAATATTGTGTCATATATACAATTTTTATAGAAATTGCTTGCATTACTGCCACCATTTATTTTAGTAATTATTTAATTCATAAAATATTAAAAGGTTTTTATCGAATTGTTTTGATAGGAAATAGTTTAACTCTTTTTGAAGTGGTTTCTTAGGTATTTATATAAGAAGCCTTATTTAAATAGACAATACTAAGTAATAATCAGTAGTTCATATAGTCTATAATTTTTTTTTACAATAAATAAAACTAGGTTTCACTCATCTGTATTTTCAGCAAAATTTAGAAAAAATACCATATTTTGAAAGATCAAACATACGCAATTTTGCAATAACAAGTTTTAGAAAAATTTGAAAGAGTAAAAATAAATATGACAGTAGTTACAAAAAATGAATAAGGTTCATTATCATCTAATTTAGACTTATGTAATTTAGACATTTAGGTTAAAAAACACAAAACAATCTATGTCCTCTGTTTTTTAGATACGAATAAATGAGCTTTTCATATGCAAAGTATAGTTATGGATATAACTGCATATATATTCTACACACACACACATACACACACACATATATATATATATATATATATATATATATATATATATATATACATATATATATATATATATATATATATATATATATATATATATATATGTATATATATATATATATATATATATATATATATATAATATATATATATATATATATATATATATATATATATATATATGTATATATATATATATATGTATATATATATATATATATATATATATATATATATGTATATATATATATATATATATGTATATATATATATATATATATATATATATATATATATATATATATATATATATATATATATATATATATATATATATATATATATATATATATAATATATATATATATATATATATATATATATATATATATATATATATATATTATATATATATATATATATATATATATATATATATATATATATATATATATATTATATATATATATGTATAATATATATATATATATATATATATATATATATATATATATATATATATATATATATATATATATATACATATATATATATATATATATATATATATATATATATATATATATATATATATATATATATATATATACATATATATATATATATATATATATATATATATATATATATATATATATATATATATATATATATATATATATATATATATATATATATATATATATATATAATATATATATATATATATATATATATATATATATATATATATATATATATATATATATATATATATATATATATATATATATAATATATATATATATATATATATATATATATATATATATATATATATATATATATATAAATATATATAAAATATATATATATATATAAATATATATATAATATATATATATATATATATATATATTTAATTCAAAATGTGTTGTTGTAAGTTTTATGTTACGTAGTTCTGCCTTACGTGAATGTGAATGTATGATTTAATGAGAATTTACGTTTTCTGAAATATAAAATTAGTATTGAAAAGTATATTTTACATATGTAGATACAAATAGATATATACTCTCATTGATTTCTTAAAGTAAGTCAGAAGTGACATCTAATTATGATAATGCTTGTTGATAAGATATAATTAAAGTGAAAACTATCAATTTGTTAGTTTTAAAGAAAAAAAAATAAAGCCATAGTTTGGAAGTCTGTAAATCCCATATTCAAAGAAAAAAATTAATATTCTTTAAAGGGTCTATAATTCAATAATTTCTAAAACTATGATATTGATACATCAGATTATACATCAGATTATTTTCATTTTGATTGTATTAAGAAAATATTTAAGAATTTAAAATAACACATGTCTTTGACTATATCGTTCCCACAACAGCTCTCGGCAGACCAGACCTTCTGGTTCGCATAATATCCGATGCCAGCTGAGAAAACTTCCTTCCCTCCTATAGGTGTGACTGATAATATTCGCAAGTACTGCTAATAGTGGTCAACAGAGGTCTCACCGTAAACATCGTAAACGATATTTGCAGACGTTTACCCCTGAGGTTTTTACAACACATTAAGAAACACTACTTGCTTCTGAACCATTTCATTCCTACTCTGTTCGATGTTGAACATGTTTACTTAGATTGAGAAGTAAACAAAACGACTATGCACAGCCATCTGAGAAAACTTCCTTCCCTCCTATAGGTGTGACTGATAATATTCGCAAGTACTGATGATAGTGGTCAACAGAGGTCTCACCGTAAATATCGTTAGAGATATTTGCAGGCGTTAACCCCTGAAGTTTTTATAACACGTTAAGAAACACTACTTGCTTCTGAACCATTTCATTCCAACTCTGTTCGATGTTGAACATGTTTACTTAGATTGACAGGTAAAAAAAGACTATCTGAAGCCATGTTAGAAAACTTCCTTCAGTCCTATAGGTGTGACTGATAATATCCGCAAGTACTGCTCATAGTGGTGAAGAGTGGATTTATGGCAAACGTCGCAAACTATTTTTGTAGGTATTTTCCCCTGGTGATTTTACAACACGTTAAGAAACACTAGTTGTTTCTGAAACATTTCTTTCCTACTTTGTTCGATGTTGAACATGTTTACTTAGATTGACAGGTAAAACGAATAGACTATCCTAAGCCTTCTGAGAAAACTTTCTACCCTTCTATAGGTGTGACTGATAATATCCTCAAGTAATGATGATAGTGGTGAACAGAGGACTCATCGTAAACATCGTAAACGATATTTGTAAGAGTTTATAATAGGAGGATTTTACAACACGTTAAGAAACACTACTTGCTTCTAAACCATTTTATATCTACTCTATTCGATGTTGAACTTGTTTACTTACATTGACAGGTAAAAAAAGACTAGGGGGGAAGGAAAACATGCAAATTTTGTGCTATTGGGATGGGAACTGAGGAACATTTGAAATTCTAGTTTGTGGGTTTTAAGAGTTAAAGAACTCAGGAGAAATCATATATTGACATCTGGTGGCGATCATCAGCATTAACATTGAGAGACTTTTGTTACATAGACATTATTTTAGAAACCATGTATTTTGACGATTACAGTGATTTTTTTTCTTTCAAAGAAGAAATTTATAACCTCATAAAATGCAATATAAATTTCTGTAAAGTTAAGATACTTTTAATTTTTAAAATTGACATAAAGAGAGTTGTTTTAACTGCATCGAAAAACATCGATTTATTTCTATTTTTTAAATTTTTTCTTTTAGACTACAAACATTTATATCCTTTACAATGGTTATTTTTTGTTATAAAGAGTTTTAGTTGTAATGAAATATGCTGGAAAACTGGCTGTTGAAAAACAGTCATTTGGGTATTGATGTATTCCAAACAACTAATCTAGCTGTGTATAGTATATTTGTTCTTTATGGAACACTTTGTCACACCTTAATTTTCCCGTATACCACACTTTTTAAGGGAAAACGTTAATTATTTATTATTATTATTATTTAAGGAAATGATTACAACAACAATTGTATAAATCTAACGATCTCAGTACATTTTATATAAATAGCCTTAGGAAAAACACCAAGTTTAACTAAAAACATAATGGTATCATTTTATTAGTTTTGCATTTATGGGAATATTATATTTCAATTTAAATTTTAACAAATTTTTCACCAATCAAGACATTTGTCGTATTATAAACCTAGCATAAAATTATACTCTACAGAAATTTAGTTCTTGTTTATTCAAGAGCGAAACCTTTGGTTTTTGCCTCTCTTAAAAGCCCAGTATGAATTCTCCGTTTTCAGAGTGAAATAAATGATAAATTTGGTGCTGATCCAAAATTCCGTTAAAACACACATCTTGAAATATAAGAACACAATAAGGTACAAAATCTTTTAGTGGGTCTCTAAACGATATATTTAGTCACATAAGAACATTTTATAAGGTTTAAAATCCAAACGTTTGAGCTTACCCTAATGCCTTGATATTGAGGGGTATTGTCCTGAAACCAAAGGACAACATAACTTTACCCATACCATCCCAGTACCAGCCCAGTATACATTTTCAGTTTTCAAAGTAAAACAAATGATAATTTTGGTTTTTTGAGCCAAAAATCACATCTTGATATATAAAAACACAATAAGGTACAAAAACTTTTTGTGGGTTACTAAACTATACATTTACTCAGATGAGAACATTTTATAAGGTTTCAAATCCAAACCTTTGTGCTTACGATACTGCCTTTATATTTATATGTATGGTCCAATAACCAAAGGATAACATACCTTTACCTATAGTACCAGCCCAGTATACATTTTCAGTTTTCAGGGTGAAACAAATGATAATTTTGGTGTTGAGCCAAAATCCCGTAAAAGGCACATCTTAAAATATAAGAATGCAATAAGGTACAAAAACTTTTTGTGGATTACTAAACTATACATTTACTCAGATGAGAACATTTTATAAGGTTTCAAATCCAAACCTTTGTGCTTACGATACTGCCTTTATATTGAGATGTATTGTCAAATAACCAAAGGATAACATACCTTTACCTATAGTACCAGCCCTGTATGTGAAACAAATGATAATTTTGGTTTTGAGCCAAAATTCCGTAAAAGACACATCTTGAATTATAAGGTACAGTAATTTTTTATGGGTCACTAAACAATTCATTTAGTCAGATAGGTACATTTTATAAAGTTTAAAATTCAATTGTTTGTGCTTACAATACTAACTTGTAATTGAGGGGTATTGTCCTGCAACCATAGGACAACATACCTTTACCCATACTATCCGCCCAGTATACATTTTCAGTTTTCAAAGTGAAACAAATGATAATTTTTGTGTTGAGCCAAAATTCCGTAAAAGGCATAATCTTGAAATATAAGAACACAATAAGGTATAAAAACATTCTGTGGGTCACTAGATGATACATTTAGTCAGATAAGAACATTTTATAAGATTAAAATCCAAACGTTTGTGCTTACGATAATGCCTTGATATTGAGGGGTATTCTCCAGTAACCACAGGATAACATACCTTTACCCATAGTATCAAGCAGTTGGGAAATATCCCAAGAAATTTTGTCTGACTCTATAAATGTGAATCATTGGTAACTATTAAGTTAAATAGTAGAACAATACATCAAGGAGAATTGTTTTAGGTATGAATAAACATGGACTTGTATGTATTCATTTACAAAAACTACTCACTTATAAGTTACCATTAAAATAAAAAGAATTTCAAAACACTTGAAAATTAATAAGTTTGAAAAACTACTATTCTTCTTCTTCAACGTCAGCTATACAGTCTGTTACAGGCCAAGACCGTCTCCATGAGCTTCATCCATTTGACTCTATGAAAGACAATAGATCGCCAATGAAGGACTCCCAGTTCTCTTAAATCCCTCTCTACAGAATCTATCTACCTGGCGGGGGGGCTTCCTCTTTTTCCTTTACCTTCAATTTTTGAAGAGGTCACTAGTTTAGTTAGGTTAGATTCTTCATATCTAAAAAGGTGTCCCAGCCATCTAATGCGGCTGTTTTAGTTTGGTTTGGAGTGCTAGGTCCTACTTTTTTCAACACGAGGGTTAATGAGACCGGGGCCTACAGCTTAAAGCCGATTTTGAACGGCTACGAACATCCATGCCAGAGCTAGATTCGAACCCATGGATTCCAGTACCGAAGGCCAGCACCATAACTAATCAGCCATCCTTCGGCCTAATGTAGTTGGTCTTAATAACTTTAACAATATCTGGTTCTTTAAATCTATTGTATATTCCATAATTATATTGAATTCTATAACTGCCATTACTTATATATAAATGTATTGCTAATAACATCCAATATTTTTAAAGAGTTTAATAATACCAGAAATAAATTAGTTTTTACTGTAGACTGCAGTTTTAATTCAGCTTTCATAAGCCACTACAATTTTTTCAACTAAATAAACTAAATAAACTAGGCAGTTAACAATGGTGACAAAGTAGGGTATTGCCACTACAGCACCAAAGTTCATAGCTAGAATATCATTATGAAAATGGATTATCTTAGCCAATCGGAATGAATTTTAAGCAGTAGGTCCCAGACTCATTATCTTCCGTGTAGCAAAACTGTAGACGAACGTACTCTAAAGAAAATAGTTATAACTACAGTTATGTATTTACCAAAATATATAAATATAAATATTATATAGATATGATTACAGTTGTGTATTTAACAAAATATATGAATATAAATATTATATAGATATGATTATAGTTATGTATTTACCAAATGATACTTCGTATTACACACCATTTGTAATATATTTTTACAACGAAATTTTTAAAAATGTAATTTGCTTCTCTATAAAATTATTAAATTTAAAATGTGTTTATATGTGCTTGTTTTTATTCAACCACATGATCCAAGTTATATTTATTACTGCACATAATAAATATTTTAATGACACTCTCTCAGCGATTCTCTGTAAAATTATCACTGTAGTGATTAATATTATGAAATCACATTTTTCCCGGGATTGTTACTTGAAATTTACTCCGACTATTAATTTTTATGTTTAAATAAAACTTAATCCGAAAAGCTACTCTCATAAATATTGTCTTTAAACCATTTTCATTACTTAAGACTCCAGTGAAATTAAATGGATATTTTGTTTTTAGGAAGAAGATGGACTTGTCTGTAACTGATCATTCTCATTAGTCTTCTTGTCTATTCAGTCTGTTACACAGACTGATCGATATGCTTCTCTCTATTTAAAATCGTTTCATAATGCAAATAAATACTTAAAATTAAAGTAGGGGATGTAAGATTGTTAATTTTCTCAGCGCAAAGAAGGATCTTTTACTAAATGATACAATATCATATTTTTTTATTATAAATTATATGTAAACAGTAATGTCAGTCTAGAATATTTCATTCACATTCTATTTGACTATGTATGATATTAACCTCTTAAGCTGTTTACCCCTACAGTGTACGTGCTACCCCAAATTGCCTCAACTGGTTTGCCCGTACACCGTATGGTCAATAATGTGTTTTTTCTTGCTCCGACAGTGACATCATATTTCGTTTTTCATATTTTTCTCGAAAATTATGGATTGTACAGGACCACTTCTTTGGGCAGTTTTTATGTACTCCCGACAAGGAATCTAGCTTTGCAGAGTTTATGCTGTCGTTTTGGGACGCCCTGTATTTAGCTTCTTACCAAAATCAATTGTTAATGAAGAAACAAAAACTTGCACAGTGTTAACTAAAGATGCTTCATCAAACTTGCAACAAACTTGTTGATTTTCTATTGAACCAGTAGACGTTTAAAAATCAAATACAAATTCAGAAAAATCCGTGATTAGTCCGAATTTTTAAATGGGAACATATGTGATTGACTGTGTTATTTGGAATTACAGGCAGTCCCCATCGTATCGTTTACCCTGTTACGACAATGGAGACCTGGGTACAAGCAAAACTCCATTCCTGATTATACTGCTGTTATTTCTTATCACTAATTGTGGGAATAATGCTACGTTGATTTAATGTGTAAGAAAGTAGAAATTAAATGTGTAAGAAAGGAGAAATTAAAACTCATTAATACACATCTGGACAAATATGTCTTGATTAAATAATTTTATACAATTAAATATCTAAGGAGTACAACTGGAATACAACTTATCATTTGTAGATGTGGAATACTCCTCTGGATTTGGAGTTGGTTTCGCAAAAATAGTGTCGCTTTTTTCTTTATCTCGATCGCTCCAAAAATCTATCCCGCAAGCATCGGATGCCAGCAGCGTCCACCCTCTTCTTCCCTCGGGTAACAATCTTGTACTAAAAAACTCAGACTGCCCCAGCAGAGGAAAAACTGGGGTCAGTTCGAGAACGGAGGGGTGATATCCTGCCAAACCAATGGGCACTTCTATTGGTTGGGAGAAGTGTGAATTCTCTTCCTAGCCCAGACCGCTCCTGCTGTGTTTGACTTTGGCGATGGCTTACGAGAAGAGGTAAAAAAAAGTTTAAGCACTGAATGTAACTTATTGTTACACTAATGTACTCCAATCTTTTTTATCTAGCATTCTGAACCATGGACTGTTATTTTTCTGAAAATAAAGTTGGTAGTTAAATACTATCACTTTATTAAACATGTTAAATTATTGTTATAGGCATGCATTTCAAAACTTATTATCCCTGTAGGTAGGTCTCACATACTTTATTGAATTACTAGCTGCTTCGCACCCAGCCTTCGGTCTGGGTAGTAAATATTTCCAATAAAAGATTTAGAACTACGACTGTAGATAAACGCATTCATTAAAATGTCAAATAAACCTCGTGCTGCAGAATGTTGATGAATATGATAGTTCATTGACAACTCACAAACCCTGACAGAAACATAAAAACATCTATCGCGTGGATGCCTTCTTTAGCCCTATAAGCGTTTGTAGTCAATAAAAATGTAATTATACATTTTTGTAATTAAATAATAGTAAAGATAAGGGAATCCCAAAAATAACGCTACGTCTTCCGAAACTCTACGTCAAACGAAAGTAAAGTGTTTAAGAAGGAATACAACCATTTTACTATTTGAGCATAGAACAGTGCAAGGATAGGTTGTATGTATGTTGCATGTATGTTGCATTCTCCTCTACAAGGTTCAATAAATCTATTCTTTACTACCATTTTTCTCAGTAATTTATTCTGTGTACAGTCACTATCTACAGATTCCATACGTTATACTACAACTAATATTAAAATAAAGAATTATCATGGATTCAATAAATATATTATTTACTGTCATTTTTATCAGTTATTCATTCTATGTACAATCATTATCTACAAATTCCGTATGTTATAAAACAACTTATATTAAAATAACATGACGAATTATCATTCTTATTCAATCGCACTCTTTTGTTGACGTTAATATACTTCTGAATTAAGGAGTGGCTAAGTTTGTATTTTCGTCTAGTGTTTCCAAACTGCTATGTATATTCATCATCTCTAGATGTGTCACTACCATATTAGCAATTCCACATAATATCCATGTTTTGTTCTTGGTTAAAATAAATCAATTCAAATGTTTACATCTGTATCCTAAAATATGTGCATATGTGATATATGAGTGCATTTTCCTGTTTTATACTATTATTTTTAAGTCAATGGCTATTTCATTGACAGTAATACAAATACACGATACAATGTTTTTGCACTAACTAAAAGTAACTAAAAAATCAACATCTGCATTCTAACAAGAATAAGTTAATCCCTCGAAGTTAATATCTTGATATGTCACTACCATATTCGTAATTCCACAGAATATCCATATTTTGTTCTTGGTTAAAATAAATCAATTCAAATGCTTACATTTTCATCCTAAAGTATGTGTACATGTGAGATATTGAGTGAATTTTGCTATTTTATATTATTTATTTTAAGTCAATCAGTATTCAACTGGCAGTAATACAAATACGAGAGACAATATATTTGCAATAACTAAAAGTAAGTGAAAAAGTAACATTTGCATTCTAACAAGTATAAATGAGTTTCTTGATGTGTCACTACTATATTTGCAATTCCATAGAATATCCATATTTTGATGTTGCTTAACATAAATCATTTCAAATTCTTACATTTGTATCCTAAAGTAATTGTATGTGTGGTATATTGAGAGCATTTTGCTATTTTATACTGTTATTTTTAAGTCAATCAGTATTTCACTGACAGTAATACAAATACAATAGACAATGCACTTGCAATAACTAGAAGTAAGTCAGAAATGCAACACCTGCATTTTAACAAGTATAAGTTAATCTCTGGATGTGTCATTACCATATTCACAATTCCACAGAATAACCATATTTTGTTCTTGATTAAAATAAATCATTTGAAGTGCTTGCAACTGTATCATAAAATATGCGTATGTGTGGTATATTGAGTGCATTTTTCTGTTTTTTACTATTATTTTTAAGTCAATCAGTATTTCACTGACAGCAAAAGAAATACAAAAGACAATATACTTGCTGTTCGAGTTTTGATTAGTTTTTTCCCCATAGATGGCGATACTGTTAAAGTTTTGAAGTTCAGCGACAGGTGTTGCAGTATTTATGCCAACGTGGAGTAGTGAAGGTGCATTAAAGGTTTAGAGTGACTGAAACTGGCTTTCATACGAGATTCAGCCTTACGAGTAAACATGGTGTGGAGTGCCGTTCTGAAAGACTGAGTTGTTTTATTGAGTTTATTCTTTACTGAGTTTTAGTCAAGTTTACAGATTTTATGTTTTACACTTTATGAAAGTTTATTGTGAGTTGTTTTACTTCAATTTCAAATACTGTGTCATTTCAAGTATTTATTTTTAAGTGCACTTCAGCCGGAACATTTCACTGAGAGTAATTATCCATTTCAGTTCGACGTCTGTTTATTTAGACAATGCACTTGCAATAACTAGAAGTAAGACAAAAAGCAACATCTACATATCTTAATATTTTAAATTTAATCTCTCTATGTGTCACTACCATATTAGCAATTCCACAGAATATCCATATTTTGTTCTTGCTTAAAATAAATCAATTTGAAGTGCTTGCAATTGTATCAAAAATGTAGTGTGATATATTGAGTGCATTTTTCTATTTATACTATTATTATTGTCAATCAGTATTTCACTGACAGCAAAAGAAATACAAAAGACAATATACTTGCTGTTCGAGTTTTGATTAGTTTTTTCCCCATAGATGGCGATACTGTTAAAGTTTTGAAGTTCATCTACAGGTGTTGCAGCATTTATGCCAACGTGGAGTAGTGAAGGTGCATTAAAGTTTTCTAGTGACTGACACTTTCATACAGATTCATTACGAGTAAACATTTTATTCCGTTCTGAAAGACTGAGTTGTTTTATTGAGTTTATTCTTTACTGAGTTTTAGTCAAGTTTACAGATTTTATGTTTTACACTTTATGAAAGTTTATTGTGAGTTGTTTTACTTCAATTTCAAATACTGTGTCATTTCAAGTATTTCGTTATTTGTCAAGTGTGCACTTCAACGCCGGAACATCTACAAAACTGAATAAATTACTGTCCATTTCAGTTCGACGTCTGTTTATTTAGACAGAGTGTTATTTACAACACTTGCAATAAGTAAAAGTAAGTCAAAAAGCAACGTATGCATTCTAACAAGTATATCTTAATATTTTAAATTTAATATCTCTATGTGTCACTACCATATTAGCAATTGTTGTATATTGAGTGCATTTTGCTATTTTATACTAATATTTATATGTCAATTAGTACTGACAGTAATACAAACACAACAGAAAAGTCAGTCAAAAAGAAATATCAGTATTCTAACAAGTATATGTTATAATTTCCATCCAAACTAATTAGAATATTGAAATCAATCTGATAATTAGGTAATTCATTGTATATTTTAAATTTAATAATTTTAATGTAAATATGTAGTTTTGTTTTCCAAGTAACAATCCTTTATTCCAATCTCCTACACACAAAATTGGCATTCGAAATGTCGAGCTAACTCCTTAATGCAACTCATGCATACGACACACCTTGTTCTCATCAACGAATAAACCATATTTAGACTTGTAATGAAATAAGCACGCCCGAATTCCCAAATTCATTACTCTGTCATTATACACTCAACTGACAGAAGCCAATATAATTTGCTTCGAACTAATTTGCTCCCGATCTTTATGAAGTTTCTAGAACGTGTCCGAATCCTGTGCACAAAATGAATTTCCCTCACAGATATTTATAACTTGGTTTTGTTTTCCATAATAAATATTAATAATTAGTTAAATTTCAAAAACGGTTTAATTAGACTGACAATTAATATCGGTTCATAAGTTAAAACCACTTGCCAACTACCATAAACATTATTATTTTTGAACATGCATGATAATTTTATAAGTGGGTGGTAAATTAAATTAGAATGAATATATTTCACGACATGGGTATCAATATATCCTAGTATTAATTTAATTACATTGTTAAAATTAATAACAATCAATATTTTCCTAAAATATATGTTAAGAATGAACTAAATTTATTTTTACTTGTTTTAACTAGAAGTGAACGTACATATGTCTTATCTTTATTAAGAATACATTTATTAATTCAACTGACAGAAGCCAGTATAATTTGCTTCGAACTAATTTGCTCCCGATCTTTATGAAGTTTTTAAAACGTATCCGAATCCTGTGCAAAAAATGAATTTCCCCCACAGATATTTATAACGTGGTTTTGTTTCCCAAAATAAATATTAATTATTAGTTAAATTTCAAAAACGGTTTAATTAGAATGACAATTAATATCGGTTCATGAGCTGAAACCACTTGCCAAATATCGTAAACATATTATTTTTTAACATGAGTGATATTTTTATAAGTGGGTGGTAAATTGAATGAGAATGAATATATTTCAAAACATGATATCAATATATTCTAGCATTAATTTAATTGCATTGTTAGACAATCAATATCAATCACAATAATAGTTTGGTTTGGTTTTGGAGCACTACGGTCTATTTTTGCAACACAAGAGCTAATGAGACCTTGATCTACTGCTTAAAGCCGATTTCGAACGGCTACGAACATCCATGCCATAGTGGGATTCGAACCCACGAACTACGGTTCCGGAGGCCAGAACCCTAACCATTCGGACATCGTTCGGCACACAATAATAGTTATAATGTTAGACAATCAATATCAATCACAATAATAGTTATAATGTTAGACAATCAATAGCAATGGCAATAATAGTTATAATGTTAGACAATTAATATCAATCACAATAATAGTTATAATGTTAGACAATCAATATCATTCACAATAATAGTTATAATGTTAGGCAATCAATATCATTCACAATAATAGTTATAATGTTAGACAATCAATAAAAATCACAATAATAGTTATGTTAGACAATCAATATCAATCACAATAATAGTTATAATGTTAGAAAATCAATAGCAATGGCAATACTAGTTATAATGTTAGACAATCAATAACAATCACAATAATAGTTATAATGTTAGACAATCAATAAAAACCACAATAATAGTTATAATGTTAGACAATCAATATCAATCACAATAATAGTTATAATGTTAGACAATCAATAGCAATGGCAATAATAGTTATAATGTTAGAAAATTAATAGCAATGGCAATAATAGTTATAATGTTAGACAATCATTATCAATCACAATAATAGTTATAAGGTTAGACAATATCAATCACAATAAGAGTTATAATGTTAGACAATCAATATCAATCACAATAATAGTTATAATGTTAGGCAATCAATAGCAATGGCAATAATAGTTATAATGTTAGACAATCAATAACAATCACAACAATAGTTATAATGTTAGACAATCAATAAAAATCACAATAATAGTTATAATAGTTATAATGTTAGACAATCAATATCAATCACAATAATTATGTTAGACAATCAATAGCAAAGGCAATAATAGTTATAATGTTAGACAATCATTATCAATCACAATATTAGTTATAATATTAGAAAATCAATAACAATCGCAATAATAGTTTTAAGGTTAGACAATCAATATCAATCACAATAAGAGTTATAATGTTAGACAATCAATAACAATGACAATAATAGTTATAATGTTAGACAATCAATAACAATCACAATAATAGATATAATGTTAGACAATCAATATCAATCACAATAACTATTATTGCCATTGTTATTGATTGTCTAACATTATAACATGTTAGACAATCAATAACAATTGCAATAATAGTTATAATGTTAGACAATCAATAACAATTGCAATAATAGTTATAATTTATTCAATAAAAACCACAATAATATTATAATGTTGACAATTAATATCAATCACAGTAATAGTTATAATGTTAGACAATAACAATGACAATAGTTAAAATTTTAGAAAATTAATAACAATCACAATAATAGTTATAATGTTAGACAAATAATAACAATCAATATTTTCCTAAAATAAATGTTAAAAATGAACTATAATTATTTTTACTTTTCTTGTTTTAGCTAGAAATGAACTTACATATATCTTATCTTTATTAAAAATACATATATCAATTCACAATAATTATATATTTTTATATATGAATTTCACATTACCTCTATATAATGCTTGATATTTATTCGAACGACGATACATTAATTAACGATTATTGAATTAATGCCATACATGCAGATAACAATTCTCATTACAACATACCATACAACCTGATAACGTAAATTGAATTATTTTATTAGTAAATAATTCATAAACGACGTAAACCATGTGGACATAATTCTTAAAAAAAATGAAAATAAAAATAAAATGCATTAAAACTGAATCCTTGTTATTAAACAGCTGTTTTAATAAATGTCTTAATATTATTCTTCGAACTAGTCTTCTTGAAATAAATGACTGGAAAAATTGTTTGCAAAGCTTTAAAATTACTGTGTCTCAGTTAAAATAAAAATCACAGTTTGGTTTCGAGGTTTAGAATAATACTAAATATACCTAAAGTGTTTTGTAATTAGTATTTTTAAGAAATGGATATTAGAATCTAAATTATGTTGTTAGTTTCATAATGTAATAAGTTACACTAAGCACACAAAGCAAAAAAGCAAATTTTTATATATATTTTTGAATAATACTAGATATTTATGATGATTTTCTTTTTTGAAATTTCTAAATAAAAAATATAAATTTAAATATAAATGATTTTTATTTCTGCATGTATAAATTTAAATTATAAACAGTCCATTCAATCCAAAAAACGTACTGGTGCTTATATAAAACTAATAATTATGTTAATAAATATATATTTGCATTATTTAATCTTTTACAGGGCGAATTCAGATCCAGATATATTTTAAATTATTTTTTTTTTGCATATCTTGCCTTCTAATGCTTCAGTTATAGTATGTTAGTCATTTCATTGTGGAAAAAATTTTCTTTTACAAATTTAATGTTCTTAACATTGGACTTGACTATACACTGGATTCACTATCGAGTAGAATGAAATATTAAATATTAAATAATAGAAAAATAATTAGAATTAATTTAAAATTTTTTTTAAATTTAAGGACAGATATCAAAAAGTTTAAAAATTATAAATTTAAATGAAATAACATTTTGTTAAACAAATATCAAAAACATAAGTTTTTATACCTTTATGCCATGATATATTGGAAATCAATGGAGATGCAATTTTTTCATGCACTCATTGCAAGCTAATCTTGCATTTAAGGTGCACTGTACATCTACCTTGTGTTTTTTTGTATAAGAAAATGGCCATCACTTTTTCTC
Source organism: Pardosa pseudoannulata (assembly GCA_032207245.1). Taxonomy (NCBI): domain Eukaryota; kingdom Metazoa; phylum Arthropoda; class Arachnida; order Araneae; family Lycosidae; genus Pardosa; species Pardosa pseudoannulata. Next base: position 174,404,835 of record CM063504.1, on the reverse strand, counting down.
TTATATAGGGCTTAACTTCCGGTAAAATGACGAGTCTAGCTCGTCATTGGTTTTTCATTCCATACCGCACAATGACGAGCTACACTCGTCATGCGACTAAAGTTAATGTTAAATATGATAATTAATTTAGTTTATAATTTCTAGTATACTGAATTTAGCAAGACTTTTGTTACTTGTGGAAATACCAGGTCACTATTACATATTGTTTATTTAGAATTTCTTGGTACAAGTCACTGCCAAATTGATGAGTCAGAATAAAAGAAAACCTACTAAGAAATGCCGTGTGTGTTACAAGAATCAAATTAGAAGTGAGACTCCCTAGCGGTGTAAACAATTCAGTATTCCTTTGCACTTTGTTTTGAAAAGTACCACTATCTTGAAGACTATTATCTGTATACCTTATTAATGTTTTGCTTTGATATTTTCTTAATTATACCTTTTATGATATTATTTAACACTATGTAAAAAGTGGATTTTAATTAGGAATATGTAAGAATTGTAAAATGAAACAAGTTTTTTAAATAAAAAATAAATGGTTACTTCACGCACAGTTTTTCATTATTAAATCGTACCGGAAGGGGTTAAACTTTGGGTCCAGGTTAAGGCCTAACTTTCCTTGGTACAAATTTTAGAAGAGCGGTTGAAATATGTAGTTCACAGACAAAATACATTTCACACCTTTCAAAATAATATCTGAGAAGCAAACGCACTAGACTGCTTATAGAACTGAAATGCCCTTTCATAAAATTAGGGAATTCCCCTTCATATCCTACCCCTTTCAAGAAATGCTCTCCGTAGAGGAAATTATTTCGTCGATTATAGCGACAACAGTCCATTGTTCCCAATTGGGAGCATCAATAATTAATTAATTATTCCAGGTACATTTCTGATTATTAATGTCGAATTTCATATTTTTTTAAATAAATTAAAGTTGTTTTAAGGACACCAATCGGATTTTAGAAGCATCAGATGTTTTCTTTTATATTTATGTCAATTTTTAATTTATGTTTCACAAAAAATGATGAAAAGGGTCATTGTTATGATTTTTATACATTTTTCTATTAATCATAGAAATGTAGCTTTTATTTTAAAAAAATCCAGTAGTTTTTTTACTACATTTGTTAATTTTTTTGTATCAATATTGATGAAATTTAATTTTAAATAATTTTATTAATATTATGTTCCCTTTTGGGAACAATGGACTGTAAAAGGGTAACAAGAAACATTAATTATGAAAAACTGTAGTTAGGCATTTTTAAATATAAAATTCTCTACTTTCGACAAAGTTATAAAATATTGCTCCACTTTTTTAGAAAAAAAAATTCTTCTCCTCAAACAGGCGAACACATTTAGGAAAATTTATTCATTTCTTTTTCAAAAATTTACGCTGTGAAAGTGATTTTTTTCTGCCCCTTTTTCTTTATAGTGATGCTTAAGAATTCCATCCACACCCATGAGGAATGACTCACGGCAATTACTGGAGTCCCCTCAAAACAATCTCCGGGCTTTACTGATAAGGGATGGTGATCGATGATTCACAATACCTACTGACACACCTTACAGGAACGCAGATCATTCCGGGTTTCTCCAATCTTCAGCTGCCATTCTGGGGGAAATGATATTTTTAATTTGTTGACTCGGTTGGCATATCATTAATTTTATTTTTTAGAATTTATCATACTCATATTTTCAATGAGCCATTTTTTGTCTCATTGGATAGTAACACTTTTAAATAACAATTAAATTCATTAAGGCTTTAAGGTATCTAATCACCCCATATTGAAAATAAGTAACACTAAACATACCAACACTTAATACATACCTATTTCTTTTATTTGTTTAATTTTATATATTCATTTTATTAACTTAATACATACTTATTTTCTTTATTTTTTTTTATTTCATTTATTTATTTTATTAACTTAACACATACCTATTTCTTTTATTTCTTTTCTTTTATTTATTTATTGTACTACCTTAATACATAACTATTTCCTTTACTTATATTATTTTATTTTTATATCATTAACTTAACACATACTTATTTATTTTATTTTATTTATTTTATTAGTTTAGTACATGCATAATTGTTTTATTTATTTTATTAACTTGACATATACCTATTTATTTTATTTTATTTTATTTCATTTATTTATAGTATTAACTTAACACATACCTATTTCTTTTATTTCTTTTCTTTTCTTTTATTTATTGTACTAACTTAATACATAACTATTTCCTTTATTTATTTTATTTTATTTTATTTTTTATGGCATTAACTTAATACATACTTATTTTATTTAATTTTATTTATTTTATTAATTTAATCCATACATATTTCTTTCCTTTATTTTATTAACTTAACACACACCTATTTCTTTTATTTGTTTTATTTTATTTATTTATTGTACTACCTTAATACATAACTATTTCCTTTACTTATATTATTTTATTTTTATATCATTAACTTAATACATACTTATTTATTTTATTTTATTTATTTATTTTATTAACTTAACACATACCTTATTCTTTTATTTCTTTTATTAACTTAACACATACACATTTCTTTTATTTATTTAATTTTATTTCATTTATTTATAGTGTTAACTTAATACATACTTATTTCATTTTATTTTATTTTATTTATTCATTTAATTAATTTAGCACATATATATTTCTTTTATTTATTTTATTTACTTAATGCATACCTCACAAACTGCTGAACAAGCTTTATGAGGCCTGTCAATGTTAAGGTTCCTCTTTTACTCCTGACATTCTTCTAAATTCGGAACTTACGCAAGGCAGGGGTCTCTGATTCCTGGTTGACGTAAAACAATTCCCGAACAAAGCTTTAATCCTTCGCACATCAGCATTCTTATTCGCATACATGGTTTACAGAGACTGGTTGTGTATTTATAGGAGCTGAAGTTCTTATAACAGTCTCCTTTGCATATTTCTACCAGCGTCACTCGAACCAGCGCCACCTGTCGGCTGTTTTTGAGTTACTGTTTTTTCCGTTTAATAAAAAATTCCATGCCCTAGTGATACTAATCCTGCAAACCATTTTTTTTTATTTTGGTAATTTTTACGATTATTATGAATTTTTTAAATTTATACAGACTCTTTGATCACCCGGTGTATTTAGAACTATACACGGATTCACAAGGGATGGCCTAAGTCCGGTTGTATGCAAGAACACCTCTCGGCGGATAGCATCTTTCAGTTCAGAGAAATTTGATGGATTGGATCGATACACCTGAGATTTCAAATATCCTCACAACCAAAAGTCTACCGGGGTTCATCGGGAGACCAAGGAGGGCATGAGAATCTGAAACGCCTGCTAATGATTTTGCCTTATCCTAATGTCGAGATCAGGCAATCTCTGTCCGATATTAGCAGTGTAACTTGTTGATCCAACTTGCTCCAACTTGACTGTTGATAGAGGATCTCTTTCAGTAAAAGATCCGCATACTTGTTTTACAGTTGTGAACTGATTGTGTATTTATAGGAGTGTAAGTTCTTATAACAGTTTCATTTGCATATTTCCACCGAAGCCGCTCGTACCAGCGTCATCTGTCGGCTGTTTTTTGAGTTACTGTTTTATTTGTTAAAAAAAAATCCCATGCCCTTTCGATACTAAACCTGCAAACCATTTTTTATTTTGTTTAATTTTTACGGTTATTATGAATTTTAAAATTTATACAGACTTTTTGATCACCCGGTGTCATATATATATATATATTTATATATATATATATATATATATATATTTATATATATATACTATATAATATATATATATATATATATATATATATATATATATATATATATATATATATATATATATATATATATATTATATATATATATATAATATATATATATATATATATATATATATATATATATATATATATATATATATATATATATATATATATATATAATATATATATATATATATATATATATATATATATATATATATATATATATATATATAAATTATATATATATATATATATATATATATATATATATATATATATATATATATATATATATATATATATATATATTCCAATCTGTTTTCCGTGGTCCTCACCGGGGTGATATTTAATGAGAAAAAATAAATTCTTACTTAAATTAGAAAATACTTTTCATTTCAAGACACTGCAGTAAAATGTACATACGTGATAATATATTGCACTTGTTACGCTCTTTTATGTTTTAACAGAAACGATAATTACTTTGTGTCAATTTATTTAATAAAACTCAGTAATATAGTGATTTGATGAATATTTTTTATCATTGCAGTACTTATATAATTCATAATTTTTAACAACATTTAGACGTCTCAATGTTCCAATATTTATCCCTCATCGGTTAGTTAAGCTAATATTTTTTGTAATTATTTTTTTTGTATATAATAACGTATGGAGTGGACTTCAGTGACTATACCATATAATCAACTTCCATTTATTTCATTGTCATAGACTTGTTATATCGGAATATTTGTGGGTGTCTTGTTTTCAGTTTTCAAAAACTTTCATATTATTTTTAATAATTTGTTACTACTTATGTTACTTAGACTTGTTATATCGGAATATTTGTGGGTGTCTTGTTTTCAGTTTTCAAAAACTTTCATATTATTTTTAATAATTTGTTACTACTTATGTTACTGAAATAAAAGTTTTACTTATGATTTTTTACACGAAATTGTCCAAAGAAAATTTCAAACCTAGGAGTTTATAAATATGTGTGAAGACTTTTAATATTGGGTATAAATTACTTACTGTTTATATTGTTTATATGAATATTATTAAAACAACTGATAAGATATTAACAACCATCGTAAAGAAATTTTCTCTTCTGCTTTGCCTAAATTTTATCTTTTTAACTTGATTCAGATATTTTTTGCCTAAATACCTTAAGTCTATACAATATAAAGTAACTTATTTTCAATTAGAAGATTCTGTGCAATTTAATTTAAAAAAACACACAAAAAAATACATAACCATGTGCTATAAGCAAATTCAAAAAGAAAAACATTTAAAATAGAATTTAAATTTATATGTCAGTTAAAATCACAGATAGATATTAATTTTAATATAACAGTTTCAGCATATATTATTTTCTTAAATTATTGCAGGTACAAAGTTAATTTTTTCAAACAAAAGTTTTTTAAGGTATACTTTTTACTAGTTAATAATGTATAATGAAATATATTTTTTAATAGAAAAAAAATCCTTTTTGTAAAATTATGTTCTTGCTTACATAACTTAAAAAATAAATTGAAAAACTGGCTTTATTCATCAGTTAACTTTAATATTTTTTCTAATTCATTTTTAAGTTCTTTACATTTGTATTAACTCTCTAGGGAATTATTTGAAAACAAACTTAATTTATATTAATTTACAGCGAAAGTTTATGAAGAAATGTTTTCATAACTTTTTACAAACATATAGCATTTTTAAAAAATATATATTTGTAAAAAGAAAATCAATCAATACACTCGTTTTCTTTGGAAATATAATATTAATGGCCTTCATTATTTTATTTCTGATTTAAAAAAATGAATATCTGAAAATGTATTCAAATATCTTGAGACAAAATACATTGCCACAAAAATGTATCTCCAAAATATTTTTTTTATATCACCAAAACCATTTATCTTGAACTGCATATTCTTTCAAATTTATTAGAAATAAAAGAATGAGACAAACATCTCTCTTTCAGTTTAGAGCGATTCAAAAATATTTTTAAAATCCTCGGAGAAATTTATCATGGACGAGATGTTTTTCTAAACTCATTAAAAATAAAAAAAGAAAAGAAATGACGTTTCACTCTTACCATTTTATATCAATCTAGAAAAATTATTTTTAAAAAACTAAAAGTAATGAATCAAAAACATTGCATTTCATTACTGTTGAAAACAATGGAAGAAACATGTTTGTTCATCGAGTGACTTTTTACCTTTAAAGAAAAAGAAAAAGTTCCGAATGAAACCTTATGAATTCGCCAGAAGCACATATGTGTATGAATTTTGAGAGTTTTGTAGTCGCACGATTGTCTGTTCCATATGGTTTATCAATTATAACCTCTTAACCTCTGTCCTCATAACTTGCACTGATAAGATAATTCGTGCGTTATTCCTTGTCACATGTTAGATTCTAAGATTTTATTCCTATTTTCTTACAAAGGGTTGTTTTTCAAACATGAATTTCGTCAATTTGACCATAGCGTAGATTTTAAGTCAGCGATAAGGACTTCAAGCTGCATTCCTCATATATCCTTACCGTTCAGCCTGTTGTCGTGTGATCGTGTAAGCGTTGATTATAAAGTGACTTCATCTAAAATAAACATAACTAAACATTTATTAATGGTGATAATCTGAGAGACACGATCAACCTGAGGAATGGTACCACACTGACTGCAAGTCATGTGGTAGAATTAGACATAGCTAGTAAGTAGTATTACCACTACTGGAATTATAATTTATGTAGGTGGTTAGTTCAGTGCAGCTACAGTATCTTTATTTTAGATAAAGATTGGTAGGTAGACTAATCTTTACCTAATTGGTAGGAAGTTAGTTTTTTGCGCTTCCATGACAAGGTCCGTGGTTCAATCCTTGGGCAGGGAAAGGCTGCCTCAGCTTTTTTATTCCATCTGTGGGTAGACAAATTACGGACCAAGCATTCTTGGGAATTAAAGCCTGCAGTTTCATCTAAAGATTGACCTTCTAACCGGGATATATGCTTTGCACCACATTAGTCTTGGTCATGAAAAAGGAGATTGTCACCGTAGGCCATGCTCCTCCGAGGTCTGTAGCTCCGAGGGTTTTCAAAAGAATCCTTTGAAAACTGAAATAGGTTTCAGAGGATTCGTTTCATACATTATTATATTCCTTTTATTACATTTATTTTATGTCTACATTTCCTCCTCATTACTGATGTCAGAAAAAATGACCATTTACGTTATAAAAAGATATAATTTATACTTACGTTAAATAACAAGGCAGTTTCAGTATGATGAATCTCTACTTTTATTTCTTATGGTGACAATGGATGGATTCATTTAAAAATTTGCAATAGTATAAAGATGATGGAAACTGAAATACATAAGCCTTCCTCATAATTGGTTACATGCCCCTCAACCGTAAGTTGGAGATGAAACTTGGTGCAAATAAATTTAAAACTAAATCTTCGTTTATTCAATTGACTACTTAAAGAAAATATGCATAATTCATGACTTACAAATATGGATAATCACAACTGCTTATTATAAAAATACAGTCAAACTCAAATACCCAAATCATTAAGAAAATTGTTAGATCCAGTACACTCATAACTCATGAATTGCTATTTTTAATATAATTGAAAAGAAAAATTATACATATCTCTAAAAGACCTTAATTAGATTAAGTTAAAAAAAATGTATTAAATTTTATAATATTTTTTGTGTCTACATTTCCTCCTCATTATTGATGGTAGAAAAAAGGACATTTTACGTTATATACATCTATACATATGGCATACATCTATCAAGTATACAACTGTACATATGGCTAAATAGCAAGGTAGTTTCAATACGATGATGCTCTATTTTTATTTCTTATGACCACAATGAAAGCATTTACAAATTTTCAATAGCATAAAGATGACGTAAACTGAAATATATATATACAAAGTAAGAATCCTCATAAATAGTTACATAACTCTCAATCTCAAATAGGAGATCAAACCTGGTGCAAATAACTTTACAACTAAATCTTCTGTTCTAAAATTGACTACTTAAAGAAAATATGCATAATTCATGACTCAGCTTACAATCATGGATAAGCAAAAATAGTTATTATAAAAGTACATTCAAGCACAAATATCTGAATCATTACGAAAATTGTTAGATGTAGTACATGCATAACTTAATTTCTATGTTTGATATAATTGAAATGAAAAAAGTATACATAGCTTTAAAATACCTTAATTGTATTAAATTAACTAAATCTATTAAATTTTATTACATTTATTTTGTGACTACATTTCCTTCTTATTACTGTTGGCAGAAGAAATGACCATTTACGTTATAAAAATATACATCTATATTTAGGTTAAATAGGAAGGTAGTTTCAATATAATGAAACTCTACTTCTATTTCTTATGGCCAGAATGTGTGAATGCATTTACAAATTTGCAATAGTATAAATATGACGTAAACTAAAGTATATAATCGTAGTAAGATTCCTCATAAACGGATACATACCCCTCAACCGTAAGTGGGAAATGAAACCTGGTGCAAATAACTTTAAAACTAAATCTTCTTTCTTACAATTGACTACTTAAAGTAAATATGCGTAATTCATGCCTTAAGTTACAAGTATGGATAAGCATAACTGGTTATTATAAAAGTACACTCAAACATAAATATCCGGATCATAAAGAAAATTGTTAGATCTAGTACAAGCATAACTCATTAATTACTATATGAGATATAATTGAAAAGAAAAATTATACATATCTGTAAAAGACCTTAATTAGATTAAATTAAATAAATCTATTAAACTTTATCACATTTTTTGTGTTTACATTTCCTCCTCATTACTGATGGCAGAAAAAATGACAATTTAAGTTATAAAAAGTATACATCTATACTTAGGCTAAATAACAAGATAGTTTCAGTACGATGGAGCTCTATTTTTTATTTTTTATGGCCACAATGGAAGCATTTACAAATTTTCAATAGCATAAAGATGACGTAAACTAAAATATATATACGAAGTAAGAATCATCATAAACAGTTACATAGCCCTCAACCGTAAATAGGAGATCAAACTTGGTGCAACTTTACAACTAAATCTTCTTTTCTAAAATTGACTACTTACGGAAAATATGCATGGTTCATGACTTAGCTTACAATCATGGATAAGCACCACTAGTTATTATAAAATTACAGTCAAGCACAAATATCTGAATCATTACGAAAATTGTTAGATCTAGTACATGCATAACTTATTAATTTCTATGTGTGATATAATTGAAGAGAAAAAAGTATACATAGCTGTAAAATACCTTAATTGGATTAAATTAAATAAATCTATTAAATTTTATTACATTTATTTTATGTCTACATTTCTTCCTCATTGCTGTTGGCAGAAACAATGACCATTTACGTTATCAAAAATACATCTACATTTATGTTAAATAAGAAGGTAGTTTCACTATAATGAAACTCTACTTTTATTTCTTATGGAAAAAATAGGTGAATGAATTTACAAATTTGCAAGAGTATAAAGATGACTTAAACTGAAATATATATTCGAAGTAAGATTCCTCATTAACGGTTACATACCCCTCTATCTAAGTGGAAGATCAAACTTGGTGCAAATAACTTCACAGCTAAATCTTCTTTCTTACAATTGACTGCTTAAAGTAAATATGCGTAATTCATGCCTTAAGTTACAAGTATGGATAAACATAACTGGTTATTATAAAAGTACAGTCAAACACAAATATCCGAATCATTGCGAAAATTGTTAGATCTAGTACATGCATAACTCATTAATTGCTATGTGTGATATAATTGAAAAGAAAAATCATACATATCTATAAAAGACCTTAATTAGATTAAATTAAATAAATCTATTAAATTTTATCATATTTTTTTTGTGTCTACGTTTCCTCCTCATTACTGATGGCAGAAAAAATGACATTTTACGTTATAAAAAGAAATACATCTGTGCTTAGTCTAAATAACAAGTTAGTTTCAGTAAGATGAAGTTCTATTTTTATTTCTTATGGCCACAATGGATGGATGGATTTACAAATTTGCAATAGTATAAGGATTATATAAACTAAAATATATATAAGAAATAATATTCCTCATAAATGGTTACATACCCCTGAACCGTAAATGGAAATCCGAACCTACTGCAAATAACTTTACAACTAAATTTTCTTTTCCACAATTGACTACTTAAAGAAAATATGCATAATTCATGGCTTAGCTTACAAATATGGATGAACACAACTGGTTATTATAAAGGCACAGTTAAACACAAATATCCGATTTATTTAAAACATTTTAGATATAGCTACACATGTAACTCATTAATTGCTATGTGTGATATAATTGAAAAGAAAAATTATACATATCTATAAAAGACCTCAGTTGGATTAAATTAAATAAATCTATTAAATTTGAGTCCAAATTTAACTTTTACTTTTTGGTTGTTTTTTATAATAGTGTGAATTTCAGTCAGTTTTTTAGACAATTTTTAATAATTCCCTGAAAATTAAAGCAAAAATTAATTTCATTAAAAATAAAGGTAAATAAAAATAATTAATTATACCTTTAACTTTTACTTACTGAATACATACAAATATAATTCTAATAATAACATAATCACAAGGAAACGTTTTGAAATTGTTTGACTAATAATCAAAAAATAAAACATTCCAAAACTTCTTTAGCTACGTAGTCAGAAGTTACGCGCTTCTTATATTGCCGCATAAAGAGGCTCTGCCAAGGAGCTCAGTGGAAATATGGTCAAAGCGCGAAATCCAGACCCGAAGATTATGGGTTCTATTCTTGCCATGGCGGTTGATCCAAAGTACGGATTTTCAATTTTAAAATGTTATTTACTGTTACTTATGTTCTCGAACATTCTAGATCTTTCTTTAATATGTAAATTAGTTATTTCTCGAATATTCTGTTCGGGTATAAAAGCTGATACCCACTAGTTGTAGGCAACTTCTCGATCTTGCAAAGTTGCGAGTTTCTACTTAGCTTCAATAAATTCTTCTGTTAAGTTAAACGGTGTGTTCATTCGAATCTTCGTGACAATATAAAACACAAATTACAATTGATGAGATAAAAAAAATAAGATATAATTGAGTCGACGACTGAAATATATTGTTATATACGAATTTTAAAATTAAAAAAAATTACTGTGAATAGTACATAAGCATAATGGACCATGAGAAAGCACATAGACTAAACTTTCTTTTGTTACACTCGGTTATTGATTTCGTGTACGATTCGATATAATAGGATATGGCAGTAATTACACGAAATAATTTCCACGAAAACTTATTTCATAATACATAATTACATGCATTCTTCATTCTTTTCCACAAAACATTTTGACATAGAAAAACTATTTTCTATCTCAGAAGTCATGCAATAATTAAAGGTAAATTTCTCCTCTTTTCTTTTAATTTTTCCTATGTTGCTAAAGTTGCTTAACAGATATGTATGCAAACCCAATTGCAAAGAAACTATGCTACATGTGGGAAAATTAATACTGTAACTTTCTAAGTCATCATAGAAAACTTAATTTCGTTTCTTTAATATTCAACGTTTTTCTGTTGCTTTTTATCCATACTATAGGATAGGATACAGGAAATTTTTCTGCTGCTTTTTACGCATCATCATACGATTTATAAGATTTTTGTGATGCTATTTACCCATCACCACAAGTTGGCATCAACCAAAACACTGTAGTTGCAACATAAATTTTATTTTCGATAACAGTAATATATTCATTCAGATAAACATTTTTAAAATTTTTAAAAAATATAGCAATTTTACAAGAAAATATATACTAGTCGCATTTTTGTCACATACAAGTATTATAAATTACGGTATAAAAAATCCATATTATTATTTTGCAGTATTTCTATAAGTTAAAAATTAAATTCTAAAAAAGTTAACTATAAAGTTAACCATTTTTATTGTAGAATTTCTTTACTATAATTACAAAATAGACTAAAACAGATTCCCTCACATACTGAAAAAAATAGAACTAATACTTTTTACATTTAATAAAACGTTAAAGTTAATTTTTTGAAGTGTATACAAATAAAAGTTTAGCTAAATTTCAAATATTTGCATTACTTTTTAATGTTTGTTTCCTTTTCTATCATTTGAAAATCTATTGGAGGCTTTTTTTCCGTTCTGAAGATAATTTCAAATTCTAGAAATTGTTTTTAATGTGTAGCGGTTACAAGTATAATACAATTTCCATCATATTGCAAATAATCAGTAAAATAAAATTAAAAACAGAAATCTGTGCCTCATTTCATGAAGTTGACAAATAATTAAAATTATCCTGAAAGCTATGTTTTTAAATTCATTAGAAATAAATAAGAATAATGCTCTTTTCACTTTTTTTTACTTTCATATCAATCGTAAAATATGTTTAAAAATTTTAAACTACTAAATTTAAAATTCCCATTTAAATCGAGAATTAAAAACCGAAAAAAATACATTTCGTCACCTTTTTTTACTATTTACAGGAAAAATTAAAAACTGCTTTTTTTGTAAAAAATTTCATTTTTAATAAAAATCCATCTTATTAAATATGCAACTAATATTCAAACATTGTTGTCCGGCTTGTTAAAATGTCGTATTTGATATGATTTGTAACACATGGGCTAGATTAAAAGATATTTTAGAAATAGATTTTTTTACATGTGTAAGTGTTTCAATTATGAAATATTCAAACCACTTAATTTTAAAATAGAAAATTTGATAATTTTCGGAATATACAGGAGGAGTAAAGTATGATTTGAATATAAACAGCATGTCTATTAGAGCTCTTATAATACTATAAAAATAACAATAGAAACACTCTGGAAATCGTGGTATGAACTTTCTGATACCATGAGTAGTTTAAGTCTACTTTTGACCAATAACTCTGGCTTTTTTGTTGTCTTCACTAAAATTTTCAAGTAATATATTAAAGATATATATAAGATATATATTAAATAAAACTTTTCAGAAAATTAAACTAAATTGCCTCTTTAATTCTGTAAATATAAATCATTAAAGGTAAACAAAATTTAAAATTATATGCCCTGAAATATTTTATAAATTGGAACGTTAATAATAAAGAAATATTTTGCTTTATAGCATTCCTTATTCTATAAAATATAATATTCCTTGTATTAATATAACTAAGGTTCACAGAATAGAAAAAGTTAATACTCCTCTAATTTTTAAGTAATATTTATTTTTAATTTACAAATTTTAAAAGGTAGTTTGTAAGTAATTGTGATTATATATTTTACACTTATTGTGAATATTTTATGATTTTAAATATATAACACCAAAAATATCTTTATTAAATTAGACATTATTAATGATCTAGAAATATTTTTAACTAAAAGAATGTTATTTTTTTACTTTTTAAAAACAAATTGTATTAAATTATTATTAAATAGAAAATCGGCTACCACAATTAAGATTTTTCAGCACGAAAGGAAGCACAAAAGGCCTTTAAAGACAATAAAAAATAATTTTAGACACTTATCTAGCCTTGGTTGATCTTTCTTTTACCTGCCTTTTGAAATTTAGCTATCTCGAATTCTAAAATGAAAAATTATTCAAACTTTGAATATGATGTGTTCCTTCTCTTTTTCTTTTATCTGTTATCACTATTTTTGTTTTATTCTCTTGTATATCAGTTATTTATATTCAGTTATTACCTGATCATGATATAATCAATATATATCTCAAATTCATGTTGAGATAATAATATAATTTATAATAATTTTAATCTTTTCTAATTATATAATTCATACAAAAGACACTGTTATATTCAAAAGAAAAGTACTGGTAATGCCACATATCTTTACTGTACTTCTTATATTTTATTATAGATCTCATTCTACCTAAAAGGGTATTCTGTTTTGTTGTTAATCTACAATTATAATTTGGTTACCTATAATCCTTGTTAGTATTGTAAGTCTATAAACAGTCCTTAGGTATTCTGAGTAAATTAAACCTTAGAATAACCTCTTGAAAGATTATATCTAATGTTTGATTATTCTCCAATCAACTGCGATGAATTTAGAGATATGTTCTATCCAATAAATAATTTCACATTTATTAGATTATACACAGAGTGACTATAGATATATTTACTTCAACAGAAGTTTGACATCAATAATAATAATAGTAATAGTAATAGTAATAATAATAATAATAATAATAATAATAATAATAATAACAATAATAATAATAATAATAAATTTCATATGGCATTTAATTAATAGGAAGATTTACATACACGAAACTTCACTATATTATCTAGTTCTATCAATAAAAAATGAAATCACATTTTAATATAATTAATTTGTTTATATCACACTATCTCCACATAATTAGAATAATATATAGAGTTTAGCAGTAAAATATTCATTTATATTGATGGTCACTGTTTCTGAAAAATGTTTTCGTGAAATGATATTGTATATCTCTAATTCAGAATAATAAGTAAAAAAAATTAAAAAACCGAACTTATCATTTTTGGCTTTCAGCATATTATAAGAAATACGTAATTTAATATGGTAGTAACTGAAAATATGCCGCTGAAGTTTTTATGAAGTAAATTTAG